>NTHP01000295.1:382625-401141 GCA_003416845.1 Oplegnathus fasciatus | reverse complement strand
AAAAAAAACAGAAAGAAATCAGCATGTCTGGTTCAGATACAGTAAATAAAATGAAAAACAAAAAAGTTGGAGTGAGAAAAGGTGATGGCACATTTGGACACAAGCAAAAACGAAATTGGGACAGAAAAGGAAAGAATCAAGGAGGGAAATGTGTCAAAACAAAAATATTTAAGTGCTGAGAATGTGCTGAAAAGAAAAGGCGACACTGATTTAAAAAAGACCAGCATGATCATCGACATGGAAGCAAGAGAACGAGACAGAAATGGGAGAAGGGGGACAGGAGGAGTAATCACAGAGAAAGTCTTGCCTACCTCTGGCCATTGCTGCTCCCACTATAGTCCATGTAACATCCCTGTTTGGTCGTTTAGTGAAGACCCAGCCAGTCAGACAGTCAGTCAGTCAGTCAGTCAGTCAGTGGGCTCCAGGATGTGGAGTCGTGGCTGGGCTGGACTGGTGTCTGGTTCCCAGTAAGCAGGCAGCAGCAGCAGCCGAGTCGTCCTCTCTGCTCACACAAACACGAGGCTACATGCAGCACGACAGCAGAGGCACTGGAGCCTCGGCAGGGACAGCAGCAACATCCCTCCCATCCACCCTGAATTAATTAAGCCTTTTTTCTCCCTCTGCTGCCCTCCCTCTCCCTCTCCCTCTCTCTTCTCTCAGTCTCTCTGATTCTCATGTGCGCATGGTTAATGCTTCCCCTCTCTCTCTCTCTCTCTCTCTCTCTCTCTCTCTCTCTCTCTCTCTGTGTTTCTGCTTCCCCCTGTGTTCAGCTTCCTCTCTCGCTCTCTTCCCTCTTTCTGTCTCACTGATCATCAGCTGGGTTAGATCTGTCTTTCCTCTCTTTGTATTTTTTTTCTTCAGTGAATAACAAATCAGTGAACAGGAAAATTGACTTAATATATTCTTATTTTTTAAATGTTTAGCAGAGAACAGCACTGAAACTGGGAGAAACTTCAACACTCCTGACTGATTTATTGAGAGTAGCTGTTTTCTTTTCTTTTCTTTTCCAAAATGTGTTAATGTCTTTACAAAATTTTGAATTCAACCTTCAACAAAACCGAATTTTAAACTCAACACTGTTGAGCTCAGCAAAGACAATAAAAACAGGCATGTGTCAAACACTGCACATCATTTTGAGAGTCCTTTGCATCTCATACATACCCCATACAAAAGCCCCAGTTAAAATGGCTGGTGTATTTACATAAACATATTCGAGAAATTTTGTTAAAAGTAGCTGTCTTGAAATGTCAAGAACTCCAGTAGAAAATGCTCCATTATTATCTTTTACCAACACAGGAGCTCCATTGAAGCAATATATTCTTCCTTGCACAGACACAAAATGTCAAGACATTAAACTATTTTATATAATGGTCACTAGTGATGTGGATGTGTGCCCCCCCCCGTGATGACGCCTCACTGGCCACTTTATTAGGTACACCTGTACAATCCCATACAACAGCCCTGCCATAACATCTACCTTCACGGAGATTTGTAATGTTATATTATTTCATTAACACATCCATGACGGCGTCAAAAGAACTGAACATCTTAGGCATCATAAAAGTCCGTTTTATGACCGAACAGTTGTATTGGATTGTATCTAGTTTTTGCTTTATTGGTCTTTCATGAATTGTAGCATTAAGTATAAAGACAAATGATTGCAAACAAATTATCAGAAAACTCAAACTCAATTCAAACTCAAATACCAAGAATTTGACACTCTCAGACCAACATTTACTTGGTGGGGAAAAAGTGCAAACCAGTGCAAGAGCACATAAAATTGTACCGAGCTCCCTCAAACTCTGTCTCAGCTTTTACATTTTAGATCTTCTCTTCTACAGTACAGTTCTCACCGTTACCATTACATTATCTCTCTGTGAGTCTCTCTCTCTCTCTCTCCCCCTCACACCCACACACACACACAAGAGTACATCCTGCACAGTGTGTCACAGAACTCTAAAGGTGTCACTGCAATGTGTCGGCCTGTTGTTGTGCTGCTGGCTATTTCTGTAGTGAAGTCATTGAAGAATAAAGCCAGTAGCGTCCATCCATCTATCCTCCCTCCCTTTCTCACAGCTCCTCTTACGGCACTAACACACACACACACACACACACACACACACTGTACATGTACATACCAATTTTCTTTTTTCTGTCTCTGTTGCCTCATTTCACAGAATCCTGCATGGCTTCCTGCTGCTGTAGATGTGAGCTAAAAGAGGCTGATCCCCAGAGAAACGAGAGGAGCGTGCATTATTTTTCTCTTCTCTCTCTCTCACCCTCCCCTTGTTCTCACATTTCCATCTTCCTGTCGCCTGGATGTTACACTGAGCCGTTGTCAGTTTCAGCGAATAGAATTTCTACGTTGCTCCTTGTTCATTTGTAACTCTGTCTGATAACCAACAGCAGTGAAACAAAGCAGCAGAGATTGTCAAAAAAAACAGAAGCGATGAGCAGAGGTTGTACTGTAAAGCCACAACCCAAAGATGGGGACAATCCTAACGATGGGAACTCTGTGTAAGGACAAGCGCAAAAAACCTACAGGGCACGAACTAATCTTAAAAGGGAAACTGGCTCTCCTGCTGCCTCGGTTCTCCTAAGTAGCCCAGAGGAATGTGATTGTGTTGGAAGAGAAAAACACAATTTGCTCCAAGTTTCTACCACTTCCCAAAGTATGTCTGACATTCACTGATAACTTTCAAGCGCTGGTCGGTGGGTTTTTGAGGCAGTCAGAGGAGGGAAGTGGGGCCTGTTGAATGTCAGAGATGCTGATGTAACTGTAGAGGTCACGTGGCAGGGATAAAGTCACATTCCACTAATTGAAACTTGAATATCAGCCACCAGCCGTGATAGAGAGACGGGGCTGCAGCGGCAAAAAACAAACGGCCCCCATCTTAATTTGAGAAGCAGACAAACAGGATAAAAATAGCTCAATGTTGCCTCTTTTGTGATCAAAAGCAGATTGTTTTCGTCTGGTTTACTGACATCCCCATTACATACTAGCTCGGAATAACTTAATTACAAGTCTCCTTTAAAAAGATTTTGCTTCATGCCAACCCTGTCTCCTAGAAATTATGTTTACATACTAATTATATTGCTGCCTGGGTGCTTTTCGTTGAGAGTGTTTCTTTCCAGTGTAGGAAGTGCTACGTTTTTGTACCGCACGTAAGTCATATGGAGGAGGTTGGGATGGACGCTGAGGGTGCAGAGCGCAGGACTTTGACGACAGAGCGTCCATTTGCATCCTGAGTTCTGCTCGTGGTTCGATTCAGGCAACAAAACTCACTTTTTTTGGCCACTTTGGCAGCGGAGTTGTGACACAAGTTGTGAGCACAACACTTTCAGCAAACCGTTTACACATCTAGCAGTTACTGAGCAACATCATCATTTATTTGAAGTCGTGTTTCTGGTCAACTGGCAAATGTCTCTTTTCGTTCTGTTTTTGGTCTCTTCCAACTCCTGAGGGAAATATCTGGCTCTTCAGCTGCTGAATGCTCGACTGTGTTCACCAGTTAGTCTCTAACTGTGCCGTTTGATGCTGAGCAGGTAGTGTACGGTGGGTTTTTTTACTAAAAACAGCTGACAACGACACTATAAGCAGTGAGAGTGAACCAAAACAATGAAGTTGCTTTAAGGGAAAGAATCGTGGTTTTTGTTTGAATGTTATTTCCTTTCTTGGTAAGAGTTGGACGAAAAGTTGATACCACTCTCACATCTGGACAGTAAATTTGAAGCTACCGCCTGCCAGTTAGCTTAGCTTAGCAGAAAGACTGGAAACAGAGGGAAACAGCTAGCCTTGTTCTGTCCAAAGGCAACAACGTCTGCCTACCAGGACCTCTTAAGGTCTGTGATTAACAACCTGTGCTTGAAGTGGAAAAAAATAAGTTCCAGTACTCCCCTTATTCACATGTTGGGGTGTGTATCGGCCGGTATCAGCAAATCATTATTACATTCTGAATTTCTACAGTGAATAAAAGATACTTGGATATATTTCTTATGTTCACAACATAAGGTAGGGCCCTATGAAATCCATTTTAATTCTTTCCAGATTCTGAGTTTTCCGTTTAAACTTTTCTGTGTTTTACGATTGAAGCGCATTTTGTCATCAGAAAGAGTGTCTGATCATACACTACACTGTATAAAAAAAGTGCCGGGTGCTGCGTACCGGTGAGTACCGGCCCACCTCAAGCACTTTTAACAAGTTATAAAAAACCAAAGAGTGAAACTGATGATGGTTTTACAGGCAGACCTTGTTACAATTAGATAGATCCATGCTAGCTGTGTCCACGTTCCCAGTCTTTGTGCTAAGCTAAGCTAATCAGCCGCTTGTTGTAGCTTCATATCGTACAGACATTAGATCGATATCAATCTTATCATCTAAGTCTCCAAATAAGGGTGTTTCCCAAAATGTGAAACTATTCCTTTTACCAAGATCATAATCTTTCCCTGACATAAAACCAAGTGCTGTGAGTACCTACATGGATATATAACAAATATTAATCATGCTTTATTTTCTATGAGTGGATATTAACAAATGAAATATGTTGGCATTATGTTTCTCTCAGAACGTATTTGCAGTTGCATGTTAATAGTATATAAACAATAAACTGCTAGAAGACAGGGTGGTTTATGCAGGTATATCTTTATTATCAGACTATTATTGTGACCGTTTTGACTCATTCCTCGCATACACACAGGTCAATCATTGAGAAAAATCTTCTGGGAAAATAACCGTCTTTACAGCAGAACCTAATCATCACAAAGTAAATCTGAACAAGAAACCTCCTCTACAGTTTCCCTGATTGACTGTTTTTTCCATTTATCAAACCTGCAGTGTGTGGGTGCATCATGTGGGCTCGGACACAGGTGGCTTTTAACCGTCCAAGTGATGAGATGAGAGGACGTCAGGTTGGTTTCATCACGGGGAGAGACAGCAGTTGCAACATCAAAAGCGTCACACAGTACGAACACGGAGAGACTTCAAGAGTGGTTTGTGAGTAGATTTTAAAGACGTGACGCTCAGAATGAGGGTCTGAAGGTCACGAGTCAGCCAGTTTCATGTGACACCTGCTTCGAGGGCGAAAAAAAAAAAAGTGGAAGATACATCTGCTGCTACAAACTCTGGTTCTTTGTTTCACCTCTGGAGATCCTCTGTAACCGTGGTGATTGAGCTCCACATGAGTCTGCAGCACAGCCCGTTTCACTTCCTCTAAACTTCGCGTGTTATCACAGAGCAGCATTGTTAATATGTCACAACCACACAGTTTCATCATCAGTATTTTTACAGTTTGAGTCGTGGACAATTATGGAAACATACCTCAGCAATGTAAACATCGCTGACTACACACGACCCACGCAGTCTCACACACACACACACACACAGTAAGAATCAATATGACAACTGCAAAACAGGAAGTGGGAGGTAGTAGTAAATGGACCAAAGACAGATGCAGTGGCTTGAAGAGTGCACGGCAGCTGCACGAGCAGTGAAGAGGGACAATAACAAGATATCAACACTTAAAAGATTTTCCATTCCATCGGTTCAGCTCTTGAGCTTGTTCAGCTGTTCTTCGCCCAGTAACATGACTGATTTTTTCATCCTCAATCTCACATGGAAAATAATAGCAGCAGTAGTCATTCACGTCCCCATCTGTCCAGCCTACTCATCCGAGCCCCATTCATCTGCAGCAACACCTCCCCCACAACGTATGAATCAAAGAGTTCACAAAAATCAGCCAGAGACGCTCTCCAGAGCCATGGGTAACATTTGTGCACATTTCATAATGGAGCACACTCACGGCTGGTAAGTGGCTGACAACTCAATTACTGAAAAGAGTGGGTTGTGGGGTTTTTTTTGTACGGTGGCCTCGACACCAAGCATTCATTCCTCCATCAGCTGGCAGTCAGTTCTGAAAAGGCATACACATTGAGGATTATTTAATGTGCTCCAGACAAGGTGAGTTCTTCTGAAAGCGTCCAGCTTTCAGGATTTTTGCAGAATAGTTACAGAAGAGGCAACCTTTGAGTTCAGAGTTAAACGCTAAACTAAGAATGAGAAAAAATGTGGATTTTTTTGGCAGCAAAAAAGACTCAAGAACAACAACAAAACTGCACATTACAATTGTAACACTGAAGAGTTCAGTCCTTGAGTGTAGCAAACCCTCTTTGAGCAGCTACTTGCTAAACAAAAGAGCAACTGTTGTATCTGTATCCATAACTGTAACCGTTTACAGTGCAGCCAAACAAACTCCCATCGTTTTAATAAAGATAATAGCTACAACTGCAATGTGGTTTCATTCCATTAGCAATAACTTAATACAGCTTAATACAAGGAGATAAAATTACGCTGGATTACATGCATGCAGTCTGTGAATCCCTCTTGTTAAGGTAGGCAATCTAAATCAAACAAATAGAGAGCTGACGTCCTGCATTATATCCAGGCTAGCCTGTGTTCCACTAGCTTCTTTAACTCAATACGATCTCATTCAGAATTTCTTTCATCGTGCTTTCTGGAAAAAAAAAAGTAGCATGTTCCTACTGTCCACAGACACATCAGCAGTCGGTATTAGAAATAAAACTTAAACAACAATTACTTTGTGAACACAGAAAAAACTACAGCTCCCATGAAAATTTACAAGAGCAGCAGTGCTTGTACTTACATCATCGTAACTTGGTTTCATCCACATCCATAAAACTGACCAAAGCTCTCCTCTAAAGTCAATTTTCCATTATTTTAAGCTCTAATCTCTTCTGTCTAAAAACTTCCACACTGTTCACTCCTCTCTGCTGTTTTTTTTAATGTCTGAACTAATGTCTGTCGAGCTGTGATGTTTAACCGGCAGGAAGTCTAGGGCTCATGGGAAATGGTGTTTGTTGAAAGGTCACTAAAAACAGAAATATTAAATAAACAACAAGATTAGAGCCGCCATCCTTATCCAAACATATGAAGAGCCAAATGACATACTGTTGAGAAAGGCTCTGATCCGAGGCTGGTTTTTAGTTATTAGAGTTGTTACAAATGAGAAGGAGATTTTGAACGAGGTTTTCTTACATCTGGAAGCTCTTTTTCACTTCAGATCTCTATAAAAACTACTCTATAGAGAGGTAATTACTGAATGTAAATACATTAAATGGCTATTGCTGAAAAAATGCAGGCTCAAAAATTAGGCTTTGATCTCGTGAAAATCTGAAGGATTATAACTTCAAAGGAAAAGAAACCAAGGACACGATTTATGAGAGTTGTTTGTCAGTTTCTCTCTGCTCTGCCTTTTTACTCTCTGGTGCTTGAACTGCTGTAATGTATGCAGCCAATCCAGATACATCACAGCCAGCCAATAATGGGATTTATATTTGGAATATTGAGCAGCCTGGACTTCCTCTGGGGAGAAGAGGCATTAGGATGAGTTAATGCCTTGCTATCACTCTGAGCTCCCACTGTGTCCACAGTACAATATCTGGTTTTTGATACACAGAGAAAGAAATCTATTGGATTGATGACAAGCTCAGTGTAATAATTATTCCATATTCTTAATTGAAACAGTTTGCCGATCTTGCTCAGAAACACCACGCAGCCTCCTGACCATAAAGTCAACGTTATCTGCTGCTTTAGGAGCAAACATTTTCCCAAGCACAGGCTTGACGCAAAAGGGTTAGAAAGCAAATCACTTAGAATTTATTGATCGACTTCACCTTATGTAGGACGTGACATTTGCTAGTCCAATTATATCAAGACGCATTACTTCCTGTCGTCAAGGTGTAAATGCAGCAGCTCACTGTCGGCCCCAAACAGGAGTAAGGCGTAAAGTAACTGTTGATGTGAACTTCAGCTGACAGATACTATGGAGGTCAGTATGTAGGTCAGCATGCAGAACGACAGCTCGTGTGTCTTGCCGTATTGATGGTAAATGGCCAGACCGTCAGAACTCACAGTAACAAGTAGTCCTGTAACCTCAGCACTTTGTGCACTTCCCCATGATTTCAGTCACAACACAGAGTAACACACGGAGTCGAGGAGTAAGGAGCGCTCAAATCACAACTGAGTCGAAGCAACAGATCAACAACATCCGTCGTCCAGCATCCGTTGGAATTGAAGTGATATTACAAACTATTTTATTGCTCGCCCATATATAGGGTTCAAGGGTTAATTTAAGACAGCACAAAATAAAATTAATTATGGTGGAGTGCAGATGAGTTGAGGCGTTTCACAGCCTGAGGAAAGAAGCTGATCTGGAGTCTGGAGGTACGGCAGCGGATACTTCTATATCGCTTGCCAGGCGGCAGCAGGGCGAACAGGCTGTGGCACGGGTGGGTATTGTCTCTCATCCTTCGGGCTCTATGTAGACTAATCAAATTACAGCACCAACGTCATCAGTAGGTGCCAAAATTTCCACGCTATTTGTGCAGGAGCAATCATTGCTAAATAAAAAAATAAATACATTAATAAAATTTTAATTTCTTTATGATGATTTTTGTTTTCATGATTACAATTTTGACCAAATTAGTACACAAAGACCAAGAATTTACATACTGATTTTTTTAGTGAAAGTTAATTTTAATTTTAGTTCCATTAACTGAGTAGAATGATCATTTAAAGCAACCTTTAAATTACTTTGGTTCTAGCATTGATGCACAGTTAACAAATCAATAGATCGGGACATCAGCGCTGGTTACTCATAATGGATCGTAAAATGTCACCTTTTAAACAGGTAGGATCAATAGCTTTAGCAGTGAAATGATAAATGTACATAATTATCCACCAACCTCTTTACAGCCTTCTCCAGCCCCAAAGGACTTCACATCATCTCTAACTCCGTCTCTTCAGGGGAGGATAGTGGCATCATACACCCACTTTTTTTTTCCCAGACAGTTTCAAAGGTCAACTTCTGGGCTGCTGCCTACCGCAGACTGCTGATGGCTCAGCTGGTGAAAGCATCCAACATACAAATACCAGGCATTCAAAATCCTCCTGAAACCTTTTGTCACATCTCGCACTCTCCATCTCTGCGGCCTATTTCCAGCTGTCCTCTCAAGAAAAACAACAGCATCAGTGGTTTCAGCAAATCCCCCAACACGACATATGTTTATGTTCACGTGATAAAGCCCTCCAGCGGTCGCACTAATCATGACTCTTCTCTTGGGAGCAAAGGAGGAAGAAGTGTGACGTTCAACAACAAACAAAACATTTGACTTTAAACAAAGAGACCGCTGTTTGTTTCCTGTTCCCTGACAGTCGACGTTGGTTTCTTTTAATCATGACCACGCAAGCGTTTATTATAGTAACCTTAACAAAGTCGTCATTTTGAAGCAAACCACCATCTTTCCCTAACCAAGTTGTTTTTGTGCCTATACCTAACCAAACCTTAACCAAAGCGCTGTCAGAACATAAAACGACGTTGCCCTGCCAATATGGGCAGAAAATGCTTATGTGTCGTTCCATAAATAACTAAATTGTAGGTATAATTATATGAATTTTACCTGATGAAGGACTGAAGACTGAAACATTGTGAATAAAGTGACTTAAAGTGATCGACAGTGTGCAGGATTTTTTTTTGGTTTGATTTGGTTTTTTGGCTACTCGGGAGAAAGACTGGAGGCAGGATTTTAGATTCACTAAAGTTAAATTCTCCAAAACCAACACCATGAGAAATATTTGACAAAAACTGTTTTAATCGTAAATTTATTATTATTTTTTAATTTCCACATTTTTCATTCATTTATTCTGCTGGTCAGTTGTATTATCTGTAGGTTTTTTTCACCAACATGATGTTTTAAATGCTCTTTCAAAGCCTTCACTGCCAGGAACGCTGGTGGAGAAATAGAAAATTAAATTTATTTATTGCCTAAAAACAGTCAAATTTAAATATAAATTGTTTAAAAATAATAATAATATTTTTTATAAATAATAAAATGGATTTGAATCAGCCTTCAAAACCCACCATTTGCAGTTCGAGTGCAATTGGAGAATGTAAACTCAAGTCATTAAATCACCCACAGTCCCAGAAACAACATCAAAGACACGACTTCAGTGTCTGGAGGCTTAAAAGGACTAAAAGGAAGACTTTGTGGACTTAAATGGTACTGATTTGTTGGTATTAAAGGCACCGCATGATCAGCAGCATGTTCACTGTATCATTCGTTGGTTGACTCTAAAATGAAATCACTGCAAATGCTAATAAATTTGGATGAAATGTAAAATGTTTATATGTGAAACTGTGAAATAGTTTATTATTACATAGTATTATAGATCTATAGACCACTGCTATACAGGTTTCATTCAATAATAAAAAAATGATATGGCCAAATAAAAGAGAATGTGTATGTGGTTTATATACACGTGCAGGTGAAACAAAGCAGTGATTTCCCATGCTCATTATGTCCTAATCTGAAGCACACAGGCTCTCGAAATCATCCCAGATGGCCGCCTGATGTGGGTGGATGTGGGAGCCGGGATGCAGAGGAGGCGGTGAAGGACACTAATATCAAGGATCGCTTTGATCCTACGAGGTAAATCCCTCTCTGATGTCACTGAGCCTCTCCACTTCTCACATGCTGACTGTTAATGAAAAAACGCAAGCTGTGTTACTCGGCCGTGATGGACTGAACGCAGAGTTGAAGTAGGAACTGAGCAACATATTCTAATGAAGAAACCATGCATGTTAAGTACAGTATTGTGCAATATGAATCAACCCAAATAAATATTCATGTAGAGGTGTAATCTCAGCCTTAACCTTCCTATACAATCCCACGACAACAGGTCAAGATTGTTTTGTTTACTCATCAAGAAAGAGGCAGACTGAATAAAAAAAACCTTTGAAAACAAAATGATTAAAGTGTGTGTAATGATAAAATGATTAAAAATGAACCCACGCACAAGCTAAGGAAATTATAAAATAGATGGGGAAAAAAAACAGGGAAAAAAATCGTATCATATTACAACCGTGCATGAAGTGGACAAGCTACATCACCAGGTACAAAGCAGAAAGTCACAATAAATCCATAATCATTTCTTAAAGTAATATGATAGCTTTTTGTTAGAGAAAAGAAACAAAGAAACAATCTAAAAAAATAGAAATAAAGACTAATATAAAAATGTAAATATAAAACTGAAAATAAAAGAAATTAAATAAAAAAACTATATATTATAGAACCAATAAATACATATTTTCAAATTAAAGATGCCATAATTAATACTTTTAAACGAACACTGGGTCAGATGGTTATGTGTGATGTGAAAGGGGTCACTCATAGTAACAAACCCACAGACAATTATCACCTGAATCTGCAGTTCCTCTCGGCTCTGCTGTGCATTTAAGCATCTTTCAGCTCATTGCTCTCATCAGGCAGCAGTGTCCTGTGAAAGACCCTGTTGACCCCACCGCACACTACCTGCTCAGCAGACGGACACAGTTACAGACCAGCTGGTGAACAAAGTGGAGCATTTAGCGGCTAAAGCGACAGATAATTCCCTCAGGAGTTGGTAGAGACCAAAAACAGAGCTAAAAGAGAGAATATTGGACTTTTCATCAGCTGACCAGAAACACGACTTCAAACGAATGATAATGTTGCTGTGTGTCTGCTGGATGTGTAAATAAGCAACTGTTCTCTAACAAGTTTACCATATCACCTTTTAAGGTGAAAATATGTCAATGTTGTGTTTACAGCTCGTTGTGACGCCCACAATGGCCAAAAAATAAATTAATTAATGCAGGTTTCCTTCCTCCGACCAACCAGACGGAGTTCACTGCAGCAACAAGGACATGATCCCTCACCGGCTTCCCACTCATTGTTGGAATGCACAGCCAAGCTGAAGGCACCACTACTACAGTGAAGGACAATAACTTTACCCCAGTGCCACCTGTTTGCCCCAGTCTTTGCCTCTTTTCACACCACCTGTCCAGTGTCCTTTGTGGGAGAATCTCCACTGTGTTTCTACAACATGGTATGTATGAAATTTGCACTACAACTGTTCATATTACAGATCTGTGGCCTCATCCTGCTGACCTCAGCTTCCCAAGCAGCCTCTGAATTATTCACAAGGTTCACTTCAATTATTTAATCTTTAATTCAAAAGAAAATGCATAAATTGGATTTAAAATATTCAAATGCATTAGACCTCCAGAGACGCTGTGGCTCAAATGTGCAATGCATTCAGTAATAAGAGCCAAGACTGGAGTAAAAGAAGGTAAAGCTGACGTCTTGGCTACTCGAAAGTTTGCTATCTTACTAATAAAAGTGTTTGTTTGTATTCTACAGTATTTTAACCTGAATGTTCTTTTTTCTTTTTCCATCTACATGAGTACTCTATTCATTCATTTGCTTCCTGAAAATCAATAAACATTTTGCAGAGAAGCTAATTAACCGTTGGAGAAGTTTTGGAGAACTAAGTTACAGTATATTTTGTGAATTGCTGTATTTGTTCTCTCATGTTTCACTTCATTTAAAGTATTATCTTTCATGCAGATACTCCTCGTTTCAGAGCTTTTACACAGAGAGCTCAACGAAAAGAGAGTAAACAACTCTCATTGAGCCTCCCTGTTGAAGAAAAGATTGAATGAATGAACGCAGTATATTGAAAGCTGTTTCTAATACTTTGTGACTGACTGAGTTTAGTATTTGCCACAGGTGACCTTTTCTTTATCTTTGGTTTTGCATTTTTGTTCTGCTGCTCTTCCATATTTTGTTTTTGCTATGTTGACTCAGCCATAGTTTATGTACATTACACTCAGACTGTCAGCTATCAGGGACAATGGAGGCTTGTGGGGGGACAATGGTGGGTTCATGAGATGTACCCCGGTGCAGAATTTTCACACAGCATAGGACGTTTTATCTTTCCATTTCACCACCGGCTCGGCAGGTCAAACAGCCCACCGGGAAAGCTCCTGCTGCTCCAGATGACCGGCTCAGGCCTCTGGTGCCACATTGCCTCAATACCTGCACATGTTGTTCTGCTGCAGGTTTTGTATTCTTCTCTCCATCCAAGTTGTGCATTTTTTATGAAGCTTTGTAGCATTTAAAAAACATTTCTTACACTCCCCTGAAACACTGTTTTAAGGCCTTTCATAAGACGTGTGATAAATTATTGAGTCGAGTCTGAACCTGACAGATTTGTTGGTCACTCCTGAGAAAGGCAGTTTAGGATAGAGGTGGGAGATTCAATCACTTCATCAAACTAGACCTGCACCCTGAGAAGTGTTTTTCCTCAGTTTCTTGCTTATAAAACTCACCTTTCTTCACCTCACCCCTCTCAGAAGGTGTGAAGGCAGGAGCTGCATGTTCTCTTTAATGTGAAAATGACGTGAGAGGGGCAGATGCAAGCAGTCAACAGCAGAGGCTAGCTCTTCATCAGTGACATTAGCAGACAGTGGGGACCGGGGTGGCAGAGAGGTCACTCCTCCGAAATGGAAATGTCACAAAGACCTTTGTGCTCACAACGATTTGACATTCAAATCAGTCATTTGCCATTTTTCCAAACAGTGATCCCCCGTGTACTGTACAGACACCCACACACACACGATTATACTGTAGATGTGCGCACACTGACTGAGGCAAAAAACAGAAATGCATCCCAATAGATGTAAAATATCAAAATTTACAACTGCACTCACTTTTCAGCCATTCTAGTATCATGGCAGTAGAGATGGCATTACCGGTTGGTCTGTTCACCACTTTGGTCCAAACTGAAATGTCTCACCTATCAGATGGATTGCCATGAAACTTTGTACAAACATTCATGTTCCCCAGAGGATGAATCCTACTGACTTTGGTGATTCCCTGACATTTAGCGCCACCATGAGGTTGACATTTTGGGTTTTGAGCGAAATATCTCAACAGTTATTTGATGGATTGCCATAAACTTTGGTACAAACATTCACGAGCCTCACTCTTGAACTCGCTCTGTCTCATAGCAACTAAAGCATTGTTGAACTTTTTATGGTTATGTTTAGGCACCTACAGCACTTTAGTGAAGGCTTAGTGAAAGATCATGGTGCTGGATAAATACTGAAGAAGTCTACAGTGAATTGAAACATGAGGCATGGCGTGTTTACTCTATTAACCCTATTTTATTAATCAAAAATTATGCTTTATTGTTGGTTTAAGTCAACATGAGTGTAATTATTGTTGACTAAATATAAATATTTTACTACTTTTTACATTTTATATGTGAAGACTATACTTTTTTGGAAAATTAATCCAACTCAGTGTGAGAGTTGATGAAGCACTGAACACCTACATTTGTATATACATTATTAATGCTCTCTGTATTAATGCATGCTTACACTCGATATTATTTATGAACCATTAAATTTAAATAAACTTTTAACCAAGTTGGACATTAATTTATCATTACATTTAAATAAAACCATCTTTCTAAATGCCAGAGTAAATTAGGAATTTCTGAAATTAAACTAATTTATTTAAATTATTACATATCGTCACCAGTTTTCCTCTCAGTTGGAGTTATTACTGTACATCTTTTACCAAATCCCAGTGATGAAAATGTGCATTTATATTCATGACCTTGCGACGTCCTTTCTTTGCAAACACCTTTTAGTTTAATCAAGATGAATCACATTTTCCAACACACCAGAAATAAGACTGATGCCAACCCAAACATTAGTGAAACACCCCGTTCCTCACATCAGAAGTGCACAAGCTTTGTCGTGAGAGGAAAAAGAGAAGGCCGAATGGGCAATTAGCAAATTAGTGAATCCCCCACTGAATGGTCATCTGATTAGTTTGGTCCTTAAGCCTTATGTGATCATCCTGGATCATTTTCTTTCATTTCCGCTGCTGGTCATGGATGTCTTCCAGCTGCTGGGAGTAAACACACTGATGTACTGTTCTCCATCGCCCAAAAGCTGCGCTCCTAATGTGATTAGCGTGCTTTAGCATACAAGCCCCACTGTGGAAGTCTACATGACTAATAAACAGAAGGGAAGGGAACCGTAATGGAAATATACCCACAAACTGAAGTGTTGAAAAAAGAAAGAAACAGAGACAGTGAGGTTTTTTCCTCATGTGTCATATCACGATTTACAGCATTGCTGATAGATGGTGAAAGAGGACAAACAATGCTAAATCTGCTGTTTATTTTACACTGATGATGATACAAGCATCGGTTTCTTTCCTCTCCTCAGTGGAGACACTGCTCACTTTCATTAAAATGCCTCTCTGCTGGCCCTCTGGTGATGAGGCACATGTGGTTAAATCAGAAAGATTTCGAGTAGGGCTGAAATAATTTCCTTATGCACTTACGCACTTAAGAACTCGAGTAATTCAAGATATAAAAATGCTCAATTCAAATCCAAGCTTCAAAGCTTCATTTAATCATGAATCTATTTTAGATCAGATGAGTGAACAGACAATCTTCACTGTCGCAAAAAGAGCAGACGCTGGCCATGTCTCAATGTCCACCTGAAGCTTTATACAACAAGTCCTCCACATTAAAGGACCAGACATTTGTCCACGCCCTCTACAGCAGCACATGGAAGAAGTTCTGGAACGATCGTGGTCATGCTCTACTCTGACTTTGTCGCTCTATAACAAAATCACCCCCCTTTGCCCTCGTCATAGTTACCACAGTTGCAAGCACTGAACCCTCACAGACCTGACTTGACATCACCCACGTGATCAGTGTAAAAGTACAGGAACATCAGCCTTCCTTTCAATGAAACTGCCTGCTCGTGTCATATCAAAGTGACCATGATTGCCAGTTTCTGAAATAGTCTTCACGTCAATGTCCAAGTTGTAATCAAGACGAAGAAACTCACATTTTCTGAAAGCTTCGGTATATCTGCCCTGGCATTTTTCTGCCTTTGTTGGAGACTTGACAGTAGAGATCTGAAATGAGAGAGAGGAAGAGACATTAACAACAACCCTGACTCATAGAAATTACCTTTTTATACAGCTAATTTACAACATCAGATAAGTTTTGAAGGAAACATAATCCGGTCAGCCTTACTATTAACATAATGTGGAAATGTTGTTTATTAATGACACATCTGGCAATATACTGACAATGTATGTATATGTATTTCCTAAAATATCTGATCTTGCAATACAACATCCACTTGTAGTGGCACTGGCAGCACTTGGTTAAGGTTAGGAAAAGGTTGTGGTTTTGGTTTAATACAGAAAAAGTCCCCAATGACTTGACACACACCGAAACCACCATCTTTCCCTAACCTTAACCTAACCTAACCTAAATACAGACAGGACACAAAGTCCTGCACTTTGCACGCCCACGATCCACCTCAACCAACTGCCTGTGACTTCTGTGCAGTAGATAAATGTATCTTCAAAAAAACCTCCAGGCAGCGATAACGTTTGGCACCACAACGTAATCGGTCATTAAAACCACATTTAATGGAAATACTTCAATGACGTGACCTCTGGTAAGTGGTAATCATGGGAACCTTTCCCATCTCTACCATCCCGCCCATATGTGAGTGCAGCATTAGCCCCAAACAGTTACGTGATGTCATGGTTATGATGAGGGCAATAAATTATTATTGCATCAGTGTTTCTATTGGCTGGTTGTGTGATTTCACAGATCAGAGCTGAACACAAGTAAACTCATTAAACCGCCACAGCCGGCTAGAGAGTGCATCAAAACAGGAAACGCTTCAATTAGTCGGTCATACAGGCTTCAAATGAAGTGAATATTTGCAGGACAAAAAGTGAAATGTGAGCGTACCATAAGTGCCTCAATACAAGAGGATCCAAATGCTGTTTGAGGAACAAGGCAGGACTTTGTGAAATCATGTTACCCTGACAGAAGCATTTCTGTGGTCAGTAAAGTGGAAGGCTCATGTTTCCTGTGAGTGTTGGTTCCTCACACACATACATCCTCTATATATTATCAGTAATGTTTGATCATAATAGACTGAAAGAAATCAACACAATTACACCCAGATTAATAGAACAAAAAGTCGACAGTGTTTGCTGCTACACTTGATTGTCGTCCCGTCATCCCCATTTTTAGAATAAGATCGCCATGAAATGTGAGTAAAGACATCTAAACAAAATAGTGCGAAGGTCAGCAGTGCGCTCAAGGAAACATGTCATCTCTTCTTAGAAATAAAGCAGCACCAAATAGTTTTTTTCCAGGAAATTATTAGGAAATTACAGACCCGTAAGATAAACCGTCCAGTTCTCTCGTGATTCTTCCATGATACCAGCTCACCGGACAATTAAAATGAACTGAAAGTTCAAGGGTCGAGTTAAGCTAGAAAAGAAGTTCGTCGGGTTGTCTGCTAACGTCAGAAGACAGAAAGTGTTAGTTATAACTGTTCTGAGCGGCCACACTTGAAGGCGGCATGAAAAGCTGGCTGTCAGAGAGCAGGGAGACGCAGTATTGTGTAGATTTGGGGATTACACTGCACATTTCCTAGTGTTGCACTTGGTTATAAACAAGTAATTGTGTGAAGGATGGAAAAAACAGAGCTAGAGAGAGAAAACCCTGGCTCCTTTCTCACCTCCGCACAACTGGCCAATCACGGGCTGAAATGGGCGTAAATATCAGAATGTCAGTTTCAGAAAGTTTGAAAAATTATCAGACACAGCCCCCGATTCCGGCGTCGGAAAAGTGTGGAGGGGAGAGGGTTTCGATCATCTGACTTGAACTTCTGGCGGAGTGGTACCTTAATATCTCAGATCAGTGGTTCCCAACAAGGGAACAAGGGGTCTCAAGATAAATCTGAGGGGTCTTGAAACAATTAACAGAAGTTGAAAGTAGAAAATATATATTTCTGCTGCACAGTTATACTTAGTTTCTTTCCTCTAATCGTTGCCTTTTTTCCTGTAAATGGCTCATTTTACTCATTGAAAGTGTACTGAAAATTATTTTTAAAAATAAGAAAACAAAAAACACTCTTTAGTTGAACTGGTCACAACCATTAGACATATGCAACCAGTGAGGAGTTAGTAATGAAGACATTGTTTTGGTTTAAGGGGTCATTGTCTTAAACGATGAGAAAGTCCACCAGCAAGATGATCAGCACGGAATCAGCGATCAGTCATGTATTTTTTTTGTTCATTAATGGGACAAAGCTTTCTGAAATCTCCTCTATGAGGGATTGCATATTGTCCATTGTATAAATCTATTGTCCTGCACATCACAGGCTTGGAGTGAAATACCTGCTGGAGACTTTTTTTTTTTTTGTCCTGCAACAACTCAGAAAAGGACTGAAATAAACTCACAAGAACAGCAGACAATGGGAGAGCTTGGAGAGAATTTCGGCTCCCCGTAAAGGTAATAATTGGGTTCCTGTTATTGGTTTTCCTCAACTGAATTAGGCGCACCATAGTGTGCTGCCTACACACCATAGGAATGGGAAGACTTGTCAGCGGCTGCCAAGTCTTCTTCCAGGATCGCTGTGTCTCAGCAGTTTTTAATTAAAACGCTGCATTTGTGCCACCTATCCCGGCTGCCTGGAGGAGGAAATACAAGAGAATAAATTACTGCATCCATCCCTGCTGGCTAAGCTCTACTGTTTCACAGCATTTCATTAGGAC
>NTHP01000295.1:354271-380516 GCA_003416845.1 Oplegnathus fasciatus | reverse complement strand
AGTGGGCTTAGAAAACAGAAGCATGGATAGATGGATGGGTGTGATTTTCCAATTCATGTTTTTCATGGTTGGATTCTTAAACATTTACTCATTTTGTTGTTCTTCTTGAATTATTTTATGGTATCAAATCTGTCTTATTCCCTTAGAAAGACAAAATGGAAACTGGTGTAAGAAGTATTAAACCTACAATAACCATTTTTTTGGGCCACTTTGGGGAACCAGAGACAATAACGATCTTAATCGTAAGAACAGTGATTTGGTCACTTAGCAACATACCGTAAGTGCTGATGCGCATTTGAAGGGTGATGTGACAGCTTAGCTTAGGAAAAAAAGAAAAGTGAGGAAGTCGTCAGTGACTACGAATCTTTGAACTGAACTGAACGAACTGATTCGAATCAGCAAAGTGATTTGTGATTTCCTCCTCTGTATTATCAGATAAATATACTTAAAGCAACTCTGTGGAAGTCTGTGGACAAAGGCGGTAGTGTTTCACCTAACGTTAGGTTACATGTTCCCTCCGCTTCCCTCCCCGCTGCAAGGAGACTACTTCTCCGGGAGGAGAGCGGGAGGCAGCTCTGGTGACGGACCTTCAGTTAGCGGCTGAAGCAACTGGAATTCAGCCAGAGCAAACCCCAGCACCGCTTCGTCTGATGTCACGAAAAACCGCGACCCGGTGGCAGGCATTAAGAATAACTAGAAATAGAAATAGCCAATCTTCTCGCTGTTGGTCTCGTTTGCATATGTAGGTCATATAGAGGCATCGGTATTAAATTGAGACTGTTAACTCCGTAGAGTACTTTTAAAGTATCAAAAATAAAAATACTCACTATGCAGAGAGTCAGTGTTGTATTTTCATATAATACTGATTTGTGATGCATTAAAGTACAAGTCCATTTTTTTAATGTTGTAGCTGGTCTAGGTAGAGCAAATAATTACTTTTCATACTATTTGGTAGTTTAATCAATATTAACGGTGCACCCACACAGGTTTTCCCTCTGTTGGTTTTGTTGTACCTGTCAAGGTGGGACAACTCGCACCTTTATCATTCTTTTTAGTACATAGAGTTGTACATCGGTGANNNGAAAGACTTAAGTTAAGTGGTAAAGTACCTCAAAATTGTTGTACGCAAGTGTAGTACTTGAGTATGTACTTAGTCACATTCCACCACTGAAAATAATAACGTTTTTTTTGAGGATTTATTTCCTGGCGGATGGTCTATTTTGCAGTGGAAGTTGTTCATCATGCAGTATTAGAATGAATGGAAGCAAAATGGCATCTTCTGAAAGGAGGAAGGTCATATCTCAGAATATCCTGGCTGTGTGTGCTAAAATCAGTATTTAAAAAGGAGAGGGACGACCTGAATGGGTGAAACAAAACTACAAAAACACTGGTATTATCTTGTATTACAAGAGGCACATGAACTAGGCTTTAGTCAAGAGGGATCTGTGCATAAAAAAGCTTGACTTTTTCTCACAAGATGGAAAATCTCCGGCATTTATCAAAGCCATGCTGCTTTTTTTCAGGTTTGACTGCAGGCCCAGGGTCTGCCGTTTATCTGCCTCTTCTAGTGCCTCCTCAGCTCAAACACAGCACACTCTCACTGGGATCTCAATTAATGTGACGCAACCGGGCTCTCTAAACAAACCACACTGTGCTGCTTTAGAGCAAAATTCAGTTTATATTTCCAAGAATAGATGCGGTAACTACCATGTAGTACAAATCTGGTGACGTTTAAGAGAAGCGCAGATGCCTGCAGTTACGTAAAAACGCGAGGGAATGGGGGGGGTGAGATGAAAGGTTGGAGAAAGGAAAACACACCAGTTCATCCCAGATATGTCCGTTTTCCAGTCCGCGGCGGCTATCAATAGACTTCGCTTTGGGAACCTCTGATTCCATCATAAGCTTGTTTTGCTGTTTTGTCTCCATGACAATTTTCCTTCAAAGAGAATGCTACAGCAAGCTAATTTCCCAAAATATACACACCCTGAACCGGAAGGACTGACAGGGCAGCTCAGGTCTCCTAGTTCAAACCTCATTTCCTGAGGATTGTCCCTCGGCCGTCTTCCATTTGGACCCGGCCGTAGCCAGGATTTTAGAAACACTGAGGTCAGGAGTCCAAATTCCCCCACTGCAACCATCTATTTTTGACTAGCCACCAAAAAAAGCTTGATTATAAATATTTGGATTATTTTATTTTTTCATATTTAATTCATTAATTTAACTGTTAAATTACACGTGCTGAAACTTTGTTCTCACTACGGTCTAAATACTGTTTCAAAGACTTCTCTCCACTGCCACACTGTGAAAAAAAAGCCCAATTTAAACATGCATTAACCATTTTTTTTGTCCACTTAAGAGCCGCACAACAAGCTGTTAACTTGTTCATGATTTTAGCACAATATGTCAATGTTAACATTGACCTATTATCACCTTGTTAGCTGACATGTTAGCAAACACTTCCTTATTTACACCTCCAGCAGACACCCTCCCACATTAGCATTCATTTAATGTCATCTCGCTGGCCATCTGATGAATGTAAGTCCCATATTCGCTCTCTTTTAGCTCTGTTTTCACCAGCTCCTGAGGACAATATCTGGCTCTTTAGCTGCTAAATGCTCCGCTGTGTTCACCAGCTCGTTGCTAACTTTGTCTTTTTGTCGTTTGGTGCTGAGCAGGTAGAGCAGAGTGGGTTTATCAGAGCTTTTTCTCTAAAAACGCTGAGCTGAAAGATGCTAAAACACTTCATAGAGCTGAGAGGAACTGCTGCTACTATGAGCGACTCTTTTCACATTCCAAAGAGTCAACTGATCCATTGTTAATATAAAATATTGGTTAGAGCAGCTTTAAAGATATCAAGTCTAAATAATACCAGAATTAACATTACTGAGGACATGACCTTGTTGTTCTCAATGGTAGCTTCAGTCCAGAACATGGTGTCGTCCCCATAGTGGTGATGAGGTTACCTTCCTGTCACTGTGGATTTTTCATCTGTTTGTACCATTTGTACCAAGTGTTGAGGGATGAGAGGGGGAGTAGGTTGGGGTGGGAGGAGGAGGAGGGGGGTTATGCAATGCAAGACACGACAGGGTGTGATGCCGAGTCTGTTGTGGCAACCCAGGAAGGAAACAGGGGCGGGCGTCATCAATAGTTCTGCAGCACACGGCTGTGTGTTAACATTCCCGTCCACCATTACTACACTACAGGCTGAGGCTTGAGTTCACTGCCTGGTCAGGTCAAAAACGTGTGCTACACCTTGCGCCTCATGTAAATTTAAAATGTGCCCCACGAAGCTGTTCTCAGTTAATTTAACACCGCGTCCGTATCGGTGAGCAACATCCTGCAAACAAAAAAAATCACACTGGATAAATGAAAGAGGGGTGAAAGCAGTCACTACTGAGCTATTTGTCTGAATTTTAAACCTGTGTCAGTTTTTCGACCGAGCTGTGGGAGCCTTTTCTCTCTCCGTGTGTGCGTGAAGCAAACAGAAGGTGTTTTACTGCCATCCGCTCGTCTCTTCATTAGAATGCAGCACCAGCCTGCAGCTGCACGCAGAGTGGAGAGAGAGGAATGATGAAACCAGAGCTAAAAATAGCCGCCTCCCAGGATCCCCCCTCATACGGCACTGTAAACACTCAGAAAGCCAGCGACAGGCAGCACCAGCCCAGGCCTGTGTGTGTGTGTGTGTGCATACATGGCCTACAAGCTAGTGTGTGTTGGACACATTGCAGTCCTCCTCGCCCTCCCCTCCTCAGTCATAAACCAGTGTTTGGTTTGGCAAGCATGCATCATCGAGCTGCTGTACAATTAAAGCCATCTGTGGGGTTTTTACTCGAACAAGTCTGGGGAGCGTTACTGCCTCACAGCTTTGCCGCAGACACAAAGCAATCACCTTGATAAATCAAAGCTCAGTCCACGTTCGCATTACGAAAGTACAAATTGCCATCAGGTAAAAATCTGCGTTATGCAAGCATGACAACAGGCAGCATGTTATTCAAGCACAGTCACCTTTATCACAAGGTCTGTTATTACATGACAGGTTGTCCACATTTTACACACTATAAGCAAACAGTCTCAAAGTCTGTACACACACATACAGCGAGGTTAGCTTCCTGCTAATATCAGAGTAAATTAGGCAGCATCATAAAAATAAGCTGTATCTGATCTCAGCTGATTCTGTTGAAAAGATCATTTCATCCCATCCATAAACAACACAGAAGAAAGAATCAGCAGCAGCATTAAAAGGTGCAACAAATCTGCAAAAAGGTGCACATGTGAGCCACTGAGCAGTGCATCTGACATCAAACAGCTGTTAAAATCTAGTTTATTCTGGCTGTTCTCACAGGAATCCAGACACCGGGATGGTAGGAGCGTTTCTATTCGATGCAAATGATATCAGGAAGATGACGCCAGCAATGCAAACAACCTCAAAGCTCCACACAACAATGAATCCATGTGACTGAAGAGGACAACACGTGCACCGCAGCCCGGAGAGGACGGAGGAACGTCCCGTGAGATAAAAACTGTATGTTTGGGCCAGATGAGCTTTTAACAACCTGAACCAAAAATACTACAGAGCTTCACCACATTCAACCCAACGACTGGCTGAATGGGAAGTTAGTTTGTGCTGGATGCTGATTTAGAGTATTAATAGGACTGATCACCAGTACACCTGAGGATGCATCATCGACTCTAAAACGATTCAACATGACAACCCAATGCATCGCAATAAAATATGCATATTTCACTCTCTCTCTCTCTGTAACCAAGTGTTACTGCCATCCATCGTTGCCAGATGCCGAAAACCAAATAATCATACAAAGACTATGAGACAGGACGCACTATGAATCCTAGCGTGTAAGCAGATGGGTTAGAGGTAAATATTTTTTGTACCATGAACGATACCAAACACGTTTCCCTAAACTCTGATAGCATCCAGGACCGGCTTCACAGTGGATGTACTACTTGTGACTGGGGCATTTTCTTTGACATAATCTTAAACTAATGTAGATATACTAACCCACGTCCGTGAAAGTAACACTTGGTTTCCACTGTACTGTAGGTGGTAAGCTAGTTAGCCAGACATGCCAGCGTTTGCAGCTCATATTAGAGCTGATAAACACAACTGATTCCTTTGCTTTTGTGTTTTTGGTTTTGGAAAGGCTACAAAAAACATCACCCTCACCATCTGCCTAGTTACAGTTGCTAATCTATAACTGGGCAATCACTGTTTGGACGGGTTTAGCAAACGGGCAATTCACCTTTAATATGGAAAAACTCACCTGCTGTTGGGCTCCACCAAATGCAGCATCCTTTGCGTCCTGTTTACCAGCTCAGTTTGGTTCCAGTTTCTGGCTCATATTAATGCTGGATATAAATGTGTTTTTTTTTCCCTCACTTGGAAGGAGTTCCTTGAATCTTTTGTGGTGAAAAATCCAAACAAGTTGTTGTTTTCACAACTCTAACTAGGTAACGACACTAATAATCTGTCAATCACACATCAAAGGTGTGAACGGTGTTCCAGAAATGGATATTTTCTGTCTCCGATCACAGAATTTGAAGCCAACAGCCAAGCTGATAGCAAAACCACCAACACATGTGAAGACCTTGAACACCCATGGTGCAACCACACAGGTGATTTCACTTTATTCACCTGATGAAGTTCTCAGGACTGTGTGGGCGTGTACAAACTGTTTGACTGACATCTTTCCAGTCAGCAACAACAATAGAAAACACCTGTGAGGATGTGCAGGGCACCTATTAAGTGGCCAAGTTTTTTGTACCTTTAAAACAAGATTCGGTGATGTTATTGTTCCAGTCTTTACCACCAACTGATCCAATTAACTGTAAAAACCCTAAACAACTCCTAAAAATGTTGGGTTTACCTTGAAGTTCATGTTATGAGACTATAAATGGGACCCATCCACAGTTATACTTTAAACAGGCAATGAAAGCTATATGTGTCTGTCACTGAAGGTAAACATGAAGTCATTTTAATATCTCATCCAGTCATCCTTTCTACAGTCATTCAGTAACCTAAAAGGATTGTCTCGCTTTCCAAAAATGATTCTTTTCTTTTGTGCAGGGCTGCATGTCTGTGCAATAATACAGCCTTCATGTTCTCAGATCCAGGATGGATCAGAGATCATAGAGAAACGGAGGGAGATGGGTTTCCATGGCAATACTGTTTCTTTTTCCTTCTCCCCAGCTTGACGTCACATCAGGCTCCCCGGTAAACCTTTAGCACAAAGGTGTGTATGCACAGACGAGAGCAGAGGAGGGAATGAACACAGAAATGGGTGACAGCGAGACTGCAGAGATCCATATTCACTGTGAATGTGGTGAAAGTAGTGTGAATCATCTATTGACCGTTGAAGCAGTATCTACTGTGTCTCCATACGAGCCTGCTTAATACTACTGTGTGTCTTACATTTATCTTATCTCTCGTGTTTTATATGCAACTCCTACAACAAAATATTTACATCTGAGTCTCTTATCTGCGATGGAATTCATTCAAACTAAACAGAAGAATCTTTTTTTTTTACTCTCTTCTTATGTTTAATAAAATTATCTGAATATCAGACCAGGCAGGAAAAATACTGACAGCTGCTTTTACTGATGCTGTTCCTTTAGTGGTGCACTTCAATCAGCTTGTAGAGGTTATTTGGTTGTATAAACTGAGCCGTACCCTACTTTAGTACTCTGTGTACAATTCTGCCATCTTGTGGTTTCCAGCGAAGGTTGGACTTGTAGGTTGTTTGTGAATTTAGCAGACATACAGACCATTTTTTTATAAGAATAACATCAAACAGACAACAGAAAATGAGCATAACTCAGAAGCCCTGTTAATATACTTAATTAAATGAATTAATACTTAATTCTTGTGATATTTAGTCACTGAATGCCTTTATTAAGTGAGTGTGAGTGCTAAAATCAGCAGCTGAACGGGTTTGTGCGTTTCCCATCAGGATCTTTGAAGAATATTGAATATATTACGAATCATTATTATTACTATAAGTAGTAGTACAGATAGTAGTCACGTATCTAACAGGTACAGGTATGTGGCTGTGTATTCATGTAATTACATGTTTGGATATGCATGCTCGCTCAGATTTGTATACATGTATGTACAGTATAAGTACACTTGTGTTATTGCGTGCTGGGCTTCACTAAAAGAAATTACTCTTATTTATTTATTTATTTTTACTTTACATTTATTATTATTCTTATAATAAGTTCTCGCTGTTACACTTGGAACAGCTAAAACCCAGAATATGCACACATATGTACATAGTTCACTTAAAACTCAATTAAGTATAGAAAGAAATTATATTACTACTTATATTATGGTATTTTATATGATATCACAGTATATATTTCATATTATTGCAATACTTTTGTATGATGTGTTGCACGTATACTGCAGTATATACAATAAATCCTGCAATTCACTATACTTCTATTGATAAATCAGATTAAGAGTAAGAAGTGATGAATAAGAAGGAGGAAACAGATGCACAGCAGGAAACAACTCTTGTCATAACATCTCAAGTGTGGTTCATTTTTGGCTCGGGCATGGCGGGGTGCCTTCCCCGCATAGACCTCAGGTCCAAATCAAGGTCCCAGCAGGTCAGTATGTGTGCGAGGTGCACGCTGTGAAAGGTGTGAACAAAGGTAAAATGTGTGTGTTTGAGTGGCAGGTGTGTGAAGGAGGCTGTGAGAATATTGGCTGACTGAGGGTGTCATGGGCAGGCAGCCACATCACAGGGACACGACCTCTCCGCAGTGGGTCTCCTCAGAGGACAAGAGGGTGACAAGAGACTGAAAGCAAATGTGTCTTGTCCAGCTACAGCAGTGTCTCTCTCTGGATGAGAGGCTTTAGACTTCCTGGATGTGATGGTGCTGCTTTGGCTGCCTACACGGCAGCTTTCACTGCGTTTGCTCGTGTTGCTCCTCTTGTTTTAATATCTAATAGGTCATTTTCACAGAAGACATTTTGACATGTCACAGGTGTAATTAATAAAATGAATGATGGCTGAATTCCATTTAGCTGCTTCAGTTTCAGGGTCCCATTGTGCATGGTGGCTCACTATCACACTGACACGGCTTAATGGGACACTTGAATTGAAAGGAGCCATCGTTAATGTTATTAGTAACATCTGTGCTTTTCCTGCTCTGACAAGTCAAAATGTCTGCTTTGAAACAGGCCTTCTGTTGATTCAATGGATCTCTTCTTGTCCGTGTCTTTTTCTTTTTTATGTACTCATTATGTATTTTGGGTTTTTTTTTGGTTTCCATGCCATCTGTACCTTGACCTTGATAAAGTCTACTGCAGTATAATCCGAAATGTTCAATGACAGATTAAAAGGATAGGTGAACTTTTACAGGTATGCTCACTTTTTTCACGTGCACACACATGGATTTGTTCCTGTTGTGGACATGTGGAGGTAAGATACATCACGCATTTAATAAAGGGGTTAATTTGCCTGAGGAGGAGTAGAGTTTCTGAAGCTATTCAACCGTCCGACATGCAGTTCTGATGAAGCATACTGGCTGCTTAACCTTGATACAAGTTTAAACTGCTGATGCTTTATGATTTCTTTCTCAAGAAATCTCTTCTCCTTGCTGTCCCTCTCTCTGTCACACACATACTTTAACTTATATACAAACCTTAAACCTTTTCCCTCAAGCAGATGGCCGAGGATACTGTCAAAGCATCATTTGTGCACCTTCAGTAGATCAAAAGAGAGAGAGATTATAAACACTGGCTCAGCTTCAGTGGATTTCGGCTACAGCGTCGGGTTAGTGTCTCGGACCACATGCAGTATTGGCTACGTTAATAATAGCATGTCATTTTAGTGCAGATCAAAGACCTTTTACATGCAGCTGTAGTGGTACTCACGGCTGCTGTCATCCTGAATCAAGCTTCAGGTGCAACTGTGTGCTTCAAACAGGCCGGTGTGTCGTATTGCTGCCTTTCATCAGCGGCCTGCGGTGCATCAGCAATCATCATTTATTGAACAATCTATTAGGAGTATTGCAGGGAGACATTTTCAGGAAAACCACGTACTCCCATAAAATCTCTGATAACACTACAGGACTGTTGCCGACAATGTTTCACAGATGTTTCACCAGCTTTACCTTCAGTTTTCCGGGTGTTTGTGATCAATTTTAAAATGTGCTTTCTCTCTGCTTTTGTTAACCCTGCAGTAGATTTTGTTTAATGTATTTGACTTTGTCTTGTCTGTATGTTCCTGTCTCTCCTCCCTCGCACTCTCTCTTACTACATTAAGTCCGTCTCTCTTCTCGCATCCATCCATTGTTGCCATACAAGGTAACTCTTGCAGCCAGAAACGACATTCTTGTCCGGGGATTAACATAGTTCCTCTCAGCTGCTGAAACAAATCATATCCACACGAGTTATAAATAACTGAGCGGGAGGAAACGTGGGGCTCGGGGGAAGATGTCCTACAGCAGAAATGTTTTAGGACTCAACCTCCTGTAACATTAAAGGAGGTTTTTGTTAATGCAAAAGACAAAGAACCATAAAACATCTACATGATACAGATGATACTATAGATTGGAAAACTAAACATTAGATAATTCTTACAGGCATGAATCAATAAATCTGGTTTTGGATTGTAAAATAAAAACAAGACTACAGGAGATCAATAATTAGAAAACTTTAATCCTGACGTTAAAGCTAAATCCAAGTCCTGACCTGGTCCTAAACTGAACAGGGACCAGTATAGTAGGAAATCTAATGTGTTGAGAAATATTGACATCTATATTTATTTTTACTATCTTAATTGAAAGACAGTATATGTATTCGATATGTCAATATTCCCATAGGTTTATATTCACGTCCTGTGTTGCTATGGCAACAGCAATTTCACGGTTTTATCAATATTGACGTTTTCTCCTCATTAAGCATGAGTGTATTTGTTCTTTAATCATCTGAACAATGAACCTGAATCCTCAGACAGTTCGCCATTTCAAGAAAAGGAGGCTCCAAGATGATTTTTCTCATATTTCACACGTCTGACAGGACATTTGTCTTCACGCATGTTTTATTGTAAAAGAAATTCAGAAACTCAGAAATGTATTTTGCTTATTGTTACTTCACTTGGATGTTTGAGCTTCACTGTGCAGAGTTTGACACTTTCATCTGCTGAAGGAGTCTCAGTCTTAAAGCTCAGTTTAACACGTGTGATTTGTGGCATCAGAGCTAGTTTGGAGTCAATCAAGGTTCAATATGTGACTAATGTGATGTGGAAACTTGAAAGCTCCACTGCACAAACACTGAGAATGGACTTTTTATTGAAGTAGGCGACATGACTTGAGTCCAGCAGTTAAACTTGTGAAATGAACAACATTTACATATTCATAGATTCTGAATGTTTCAATTACGGACAGGAAGAAGATTTTTTGAACTAGTTGATAGAACGTTATTCTCGGAAACCTACATCACAGACAAATATAATAATATTTTTTCATATTATTCAGTATTTTTATGTCTTAAAACATGTCTGGAGGAGATCTTTAATTTTTCTCATCTTTTAGTAGTTCCTCCGTTTCTGTTTTGCAGTGCACTGTGGGACAACAGTGTCCGTTAATAGCACACTCAAAAACCGAAACAAAATAAGTATGTACACTGACATTTTTGAGTATACTTGATTTTGTCACTTTTCCAGTGTGAACACACTATATGGACAGAAGTATGTGGACGACAGTGCAGCCTTATGTGATTGATGAACGTTTCCTCCAAATAAACATTAATCTGCTTCTCTAACAGCCTCCACTGTTCTGTGAAGACTTTGCACATGATTGTGGAACCTGGCTGCAGGGATTTACTCCCATTCAGACACAAGAGCATCAGTGAGGTCCAACACTGGTTTTGGGTGATCAGGTCTGGCTCGCAGTCAGCGTTCCAGTTCATCCTGAAGGTGTTGGATGGGTCTGTGCAGGCCAGTCAAGTTCCTCCGCACCAAGCTGGGAAAATTATTTCTACATGGAAGCACACTGTTGTCCAAAATATAACTGTATGCTGTAACATTAAGCTGTCTGTTAATTAACTAAGGGACCCGTTCCAAATCATGTAAAACATCCTCTAACCAAAGGTACACAAAACTATCTGGACTGCAGCTCCAGACATCACCCACAAGAGGGTGCACACTGGCTCAGTGTGGTTTCTAACTCGCTCTGAACCCACCTCACTTTCTCTCTCCTATTACCCACGAAAAGCGTCAGGGGTTGCAGTAAACAAAGAGGCTTTAGAGGTGAATCCTCCCCAGCTGGGAGAACGTGCTGGCTGGACTCCCTTTGTGTTGTCGGGGTCACAGCGTTGTTCCAGTGAGCCAAGCGTCAGCACTAACAGCAGCTGGCATGCTCCAGGCTCTTACTGGCAAATCCCACTGAGTCATCAGCAAGCTGCACCTCTTTGTCCACAGGTTTAGCTGAGCTCTGTGACCTCCCTCCTGTACTCCTATCGGCTCTGTGTCATTGGACTGTCTGCACTGACGTTCAGCCACACCAGAGCGGGATACGTACAGTAGCATGAAGACCAGGCGGAGGAGGACCGACCCATGCTTGAGAGAAATACACAGTGTGTGTGCATGCACCTCAAGAGTGATGCCTCAGTAATCATTACTCAAACGCAACTCATTTGATGTTGAGACCGTCTTAGTTTTATGTGGTTGCATGTTCTTTGCAAACATAAAAAGGACGTTTGAACTTAATTAGTGCATGTTTGTGCAAATGAATAAACCCTGATCATGCAGGAATGGCAGAAACACCCCACAGGCTTCCTCACTCATTGCGTTTTTTTGTAAGCATGGTAGTTAAATAGAGATTTTTTAACATTATATGGATTAAGAAATGTGTGTGGAAGTGGTGTTTTACTGTATTATAGTTTGTATCTTGTATTTGTTCTGTCTGTGTTTTCTTGTTGAGTTCTGAGTTTTGTGTTCTTGATGTAGTTCGTATTTATTGTTGAGTTTGTGTTTTGTACTGTCTCTTGTGTATTTAGTTTTATGTATTTTAAAGGCCCATCTAGGGACGGGCATTGCAAATTAGCTTAGGCTATAAATGCTGTGGTGTGTGGCATTAAATAAACGTTAAATTTAAATGTTCATATTAGTGCATTCATATTTATTTTTTAATAAAGTTGATGTGGTGGCCACTTTGTGTGATTTTCTTTATGGAACAAGAAGGATTGGTACCAATCAATAATAATCATTTCAGTGGTACTATGAGCTTTATCTGTAGCGTATTCTCATAAACAACATGCAGTATTAATATCTGTATCATCAATATTACTGCTTAAAATATGTGTAGTTGTATCAGATTTCTAGCATGTTTAAAAAAAGATTTGTGCTCCCTGTGTCACGTGCAGCAGAGAGGAGCTCAGTGTCATGTAAAAGTTTAGATTCGCTCGCACTGCTCTTGCATTCAGTGCGTTCGAGACAAACTGTAACTAAAGAAGGTCTGCAGGGTCAGAAAGGTTGTTATAATGTGGTGTTATAATGATGTAAGAAAAGAGTGATCACTGTATCTGAGGTCTGTGTCCGTATCATGGATGTAGAGTGTTTAACAGTTCAGAGCATCTGTTGTGCATCAAAGTTAGAACAAAAAGATTTTTAAGTGAGGTGAAAATGACTCTTCGGAGCAGAAACAACATTTTCAGTAACTTCCTTCAAGGAATTCGTTACTGTTTAACTGTGGATATTAATCTTAGTGTTACCTGTATTTATAGAAGCATCAAACATTCAAATATACTATATGTCGTACTGATTTTTCCTCTCTACATTCAAGCTGTGTGTTCAACAGTTTGTCTTAATTAATACCTGTATACATCTTGTTAATGCTGCATTCAGAGATGCATCTCTTACCCCAGCCAGGCTCTGAGCTAAGCTCGTATTTCAGCATGCAAATGTTTGTGTTGTGTCTCATATGCTGTATGTGTACATAACAGAGCAGTTATTATTGCAATACCCCAAAAATGACCACTGTGCCACTGGGAAGGATGAGTTGAAACAATCAGACATCCTCATATTCATTCTATAAATTAGCGGCTGTCAGCAGCTACAACTTCCACATTTAGCAACCAAACAAACGGGATTTTCAAACCCTTTTGTTGAACACGACACTAGTTACAGCCAAAAGGTTCATGGCTTTTCACTGTGTAGGCCGTTGATCGTTACTCCAGAACAAAAGCACAGATATAAGGTTGACAAGCAATGATGACATCCACTTTTAGGATGTCAAAAGAAGAAAGACTGTAAGAAGGGTCCAGTGTTGCATAAGTGGTTGTGCAGTCTACTGAAAATTATCACACTGGGAGAGATTCAGATTTCATGTTCTGCTTATTTTAATTGGATCAGAATTTCTTTGTAATTTATACCACTGCCTTGTTTACAGGGGAAATACAACAACAGAACATGGAGGGATGAACATACTGAGCACAGTCCTTTTTTATTACATTTCCAAAGAATAGTTATGTAAAACAAGAACTAAAAGAGAGACAGTCTAAAAGTTCTGGACTCGACGGAAGGACCCCACGGTGGGGTTCATGGCTGCCCACTCAGTGAAGCGGCGGTACTCTCCTCTCTCCAGCAGGTACTGGCGTCCGTGGTAGTTTGGAAGCTCATAGAAGACCCAAGCGCCATCCTGCACCTGGGCAGAGTGAACCTCGCGGAGGTGCCAGCGGTCGGGAAGGTTGCTCAAATCTTCAGTGCACTCCAACATCTGACCACCGAAGTCGGGACGCTCGTAGACACGAATCCTGAACACACCAGAGATCTGCAAGACAAAGACCAGGAGTTCAGTTGTGCACAAGGGGCGACCCAGCAGCTAAAACAGCAAAGAAAAATGAGAATATATTATATATATTGTTATATATTGTTGGTTTTCAGTATAGGAGAATTTGTTGTGCATTGCAACTGAAGACAATCTACAGTTCTCCATTTCTCTCTCTTTTTTNTTTACATATTCTAATGTATTTTCATTAAATATTCAACCTCCTAAATATTACATTCATATACTACTTCAAACAAATTTGTTTTAGTAATTTATTTGTTTAATTTGTCTTTTTCCTAATTACGCTTTGAAAGGAACCACCTCCCTACGAGTTGTGTGTGATGGGAGGTGGTTGGGTGGATATGCCGCATTCACATCAAGTCGGATGGATGGGAAAGATGAGAAAGATTCCCATGTTTATGACTCGCAAGCATTAACACAGTTGTGTGAGAGTTAAAAAATAATGTGCATTAACATAATATATACTATATATCCATTACATTTGGGTTTAATTACATTGAACGAGGCACTTTGGCTGACGTGAGGCGTCCATGTTTGCAGTCACTTCCGTATTATGACGCGCCAGGTTGGATATATTGGAGCTTTCAAAAATTCTCGTCCATTCGATAACTGCGATATGACGTGACTATGAAATAAGCCTTGACCTCGGAGGCCAGGATTTGCATCCTGCATGTGTTTAAGTTCATAATGTTGATAAAAACTGAATCTGGCAGGCATTACATTTCCCTCAAAATGTATTTGCTGTTGCATATTAGAAATATATAAATGTAGTTTCTGGGAGACAGGGCTGAAATATCAATGCTAAACTTACTGAAGAAGTTAACATACTCGAGTGTTTGTGTGTACCTTCATGAACTTGTCAGGTGCATGTGAATAAATGTGAATGTCAGAATTATACTGTTCATCACTGGATTATTCAGGTACATCACACTTGCTAGCTCTTAAGGCTTCTCATATGTTTTCTGAAGGAACTCACGTTTCGTATGATCCGGCAGGACCTGATGCTGTCATTGTAGCCCATCCAGCGCTGGTAGTCAGGGTACTCCCCCCTGGTCAGGATGTACTGGTAGCCCAGGTAGTTGGGCCTCTCGAACAGGACCCAGGCCCCGCTCTCCACGCGAACAGAGTTGCAGCGGCTGAAGTGGATGTTGAGCTCGGGACAGTCACTGGTGCACTCAAAATAGCGACCCTGGAAGTTTTTGTCTTCATAAAACACGATCTGGAAGAGGACACGCAGCGTTCAGTGGATATTCTAGACAAATAGAACTAAACTAAACTAATATATGCAAATGTTGTGCTTCCAACAGCAACACAGCAAACAATAATAAAAAAGCTGATGACTTTACAATCTGCAAATCAAGCAGCTGTAGGAATCAGGTGCAGCTTGAGTCTTCATTGCTTCTCGCTCCAGGTAGAGGCTAAACGCTGGAGTTTTGACCTCTTCTAACAAATCAAATAATGCACAACTGGTCACAAGCATTATCTGCTTGTCTTCCTACCTTTCCCACACGGTCCATGTTTGCGCCTCACACCAACTTTTAATAACCGTTTGTTAATCCCACCTTTCACATACACAATATTGCCTACAGGCCGGGTTCAGATTTATATATACAGTGTATGTGGGCACACTGAAATGCACTGCCAGGGTCATCATTGTCATTTTAATTGCCTCAGCATTTATATCTGCACAATGGCTGATGCTGCAGTTGTTTTAAAAATGCTCGGCTTTATACAGTGTTTGCTCACTACTGCAACGGCCGACCTTTTGATCAATGCCTGATTCCAGAAACAATTTATTGATCCAATTAAATTGTCTCCTCTGCAGCTGGTACTGAGGCTGATGTGGTGAAGTTGGCTTGTGGCCACATAGTGCTGTGGTGCAGGCTTTAACATCTGTGTTGCAGGGAACAGGTGTATTCAGACTGTCATGCTCCACCCTCTGTCTACATCCACACCTCAGCACACGGTCAGCTGATGAGCTCTGAAAGACCTGGTGGATGGAAGGCTCATTATTCTGTGTTCACATCAGCTGCTGAAACTTACAGCCATCAAACGTCATGATTCATTACTCAAAATGTGCATCAATGAAGGACTTTATTCTTGCTACATCAGTATTGTCAGATTCTGACAGATGACTGGAAGTTGTCCTACTTGACTGCACAAGTAGAGCTGAAAGACTCAGTCCATTAGGCAAAAAAATAATCAACAACTATTCTGGAAATGATTAATTGTAATTTCAAGCAACTATGGCAAACATTTGATATTTCCAGCTTCTCAAATGTGATGATTTGCTGCCTTTTCTTGTCTTACATCACAGTTAATTAAATATCTTTGGGGTTTTGGACTGTTTTATAAGCCAAACGATTAATCAATTAATTGAGAGAATGATTGGCAGATTTGTCAATAATGAAAATGATCATTAGTTGCAGCCTTATGCGCAAGTAGTTCATGGCTGTGGCAGGAATCCTTTAGCTTTTAAAAGATTTGATACACTTCTAATTATAATACTGTAACAAAACCAGTGCTGAGTTAGTGTACTGATGTGTTGTAGCTGACATATAATTCAATTCATTACACTTCATTTATCCCTGTAAGGGCAATTGTTCCCATCTTAGGAGAACATAACAGACCTGATTCTGATACTTAAAGTAAATGATGTGATTTGAGACCAGAAATGCCATTTAAAGTACTTTTTGTCAAGAGTTTCATTGTGTGCATTCAGGCAGAAATCTGTCAGTTTCCCACAATTTAAGTAAAGGCATTTTTCTGTTGTTGTGTTTTTTTTATAGACGGGTCATTTGTTGCACAAAGACCAAATAATTTGTACGATCAGTCTATGACTGACACTGTGATGAAAACTGTGACTATACAAGAGCCTCTAATGACCAGGCAACCCGCCAATACAATTCAATAGCATCACGAACTACATCCTCCAAAATGGCCATAAAGCTGACTCAACACCTCTCTAAACACTGAACATCATAACCTGGATATAAGTAGATATTCTAGGTAATTATAGGTAATATAGGTAATGTACTATAGTATCTATTGCAGACTTGTTGTATAAGTCTGCATTATTTTTAGCTTGGTTGTACTCAATAAACTGGATGTATATTTTCCTTTAATCTTTAGAGAGGACTTGAAAACCAGTTTGTGGTGATCTGTTCAGGTGATTGTGCATACACAGTCAATAATAATAATAATACAATAATTATGATATAAGTGTTAAAATAACTACGATATGCTGCAGCTGTAATGCCAAAATAAATAATTAACTGCCTTATTTTATCATTAATTTCTCTTTATATGATATTTTAATGATAAGATTTGAAAAAACTTCACACAGGCACAAACAAACATTTCCGTCAAAGAAATTTATTGCAATGCATCACATCATGAGAAACTCTGACAGGTTGAATTTCACAGCTGCATGATTCTTCTGATGGAGCCCACAGTTGCTTTCAGCGCTCCCCACTGTGAGTGGTGGGGGTACTCCCCTTTCTCCAGCAGGTACTGGCGGCCGCAGAAGTTGGGATGCTCAAAGAAAACCCAGTTGCCATCAAACACCTTGCAGGACTGGACTTCAAGTCTGAGCCACTTCTCCTGGACAGACTTCATGTTTTCTGTCAACTCCAGAGAGTTGCCACCAAAGTTCGGCCGGTCAAACAGCTGCAGCTTGTATGGCCCTTTGGCCTGAAACCAAAACAGTAAAAAAAAAGTGTTTAATTTTATGATCAAGGGAGACAGTGTGTTTATTTTGTCTTTGTCAGTTTAATATGGCCTTTCTGTGACTTACGTTTTTGATGATCCTGCAGGATCTGACACAGTCATTGAAGCCCATCCAGCGACGGAAGTCATTGTACTCCCCTGGACCAATGACATACTGGTAGCCCATGTAGTTGTCACGCTCGTACAGAACCCACCAGCCACCTTCTACCTTGACCGAGTTGCATCGGTGGATGAAGCCTTGCAGGTCAGCTGAATCCCCTTTGCAGTCATAGGACTTTCCCTGGAAGTCCCGGTCCTCGTAGAACACAATCTGGAGAAAAACAGATATAGACAGGATTATACTTGTAAATAAAAAGAGTCTTTTATCTGCATCTGTTTTTGCACGTATTCATATTCTCCTTGACTAAACATCTAACGTCAGCGTTTCTTTCAGCAAATTAAGAAAATTAGTAGCTCCTGCAACTGTAAGAACACATTCAGAATACTGTAAACTCTCACCTTCTCCATCTGTGGCGTTTGAAATACTAAACGGCGTAACAAACTCAGTACTCTTTATACATGGCAGAGACAATACTACTAAATGCATGCTTAAATGCATGCTTAGCAGTGCATGTAACATATTACAATTCAAACATTTATTCTAGATCTAGATCTAGAGTCTGCCCATTGTTCTTACTCACTGAATTGCCTTTCCACACACAATGGTTGTTCAGCAGTGCCAAGTATCTAAACCTCAGTCACTGCTCAATCCAAACTGATCTGAACCATTGCAGTAAATGTGTTTTGTTTATCCAATTTTATGTAAAGCTTTTATGTAAGCTACAAACTTTGAGCTGCATTTTATTGATGAAAGGTACTATACAAATAAAGTTCATCATCATTATCCTTATTTATCTTCTGTATCACTTTCTGAATGAAATAATCCCAATGAGCAGTGTAATGTTACCTCTGCATTTATTGAATATGCAACAGAATTACTGTATACTGTATAAAAAGTGCAGTGAAACTGCTGATACTAGAGACAAAAAGTCCATTAATTAGATTCAGTTTTGTTATTTAGTTCTTGGTGAACTTCTTGGAGCTTTAAAGAAACTCAAATGCTTCCTAGAACAAACGTTTATTATACAAAAGAACCACAAACCAATACTGTAGACTTATTTTTGTAAGTTCTTTGGCATTTGTCAGAACTTGACATTCATAACCTTTATTTAAACAGGGAGGGCCCTTGAGAGCTCTCTTTTACAAGGACGCCCTGATTACAGTACATATATGACAATAAATGCACGAGAAAATTACAGTATAGATCAACAAATTATACAACAAACAGGCCAAGGACATCAACATAAGGGACAATATCAAATTCAATTCAAAGAAAATACATACATTCACATGGCTCTGTGTCACGACATTACAGGTATGATAGTCGGACGACTGACTAGGCCCACTCTTCCAAGTATTTCAATTTGATTTTCAAATTCAGTGAGAGTTCCAGATATCAAAAAATGATATATGGAGCTCTTCTTCTGCTGTTCCCATTATCTACTTTGCAGAATGAATATGCAGTCGGATTTCTAAATCTTCTTCTCATTGTTTTTTTTTAAACACTGATTTACATAAACACAATAAATACTATATAACTGGTCTGATATATATTCAGCAAGTTTTGACCTTACCGGGACACATTTGTGATTAATCATAAAACATTTGTGCTGTGATAAATGCAGTCCATCTGTTTGGGCGAACAAAAAAAAATGTCTGAATGTCGCTGATATTCTCATGATATTACGGATCACCATTGCCAATCAGCCTAGATGTGTCATCTTTAAAGCAACTCTGTGGAACTTTTCATTTTGTGTTGATTTTGGCGGTCCCTGTGGACAAAGGCGGTAGTGATTCATCTAACGTTGAGTTACATGTTCCCTCCGCTTCACTCCCCGCTGCAAGGAGACTACTTCTCCGGGAGGAGAGCGGGCGGCAGCTCCGGAGACGGACCTTCAGTTAGCGGCTGAAGCAACTCGAATTCAGCCAGAGCAAACCCCAGCGCCGTTTCATCTGATATCGCAGAAAACCCCGACCCGGTAGTAGGCATTAAGAGTAACTGTTAGAAACTAATAGAAATAACCAGTCTTCTCACTGTTGGTCTCGTTTGCTTATGTAGGTCACATAGAGGCATCTGTATTAAACTGAGACTGTTTCATACCCAGTTAAAAACTCCGTAGGGTACTTTTAAGCAGCACAGTGTACACCACCATATGATGAATATGATTCACGATGAAATCAAAGAGCTTTTGCAAAGACTATTTTATATCTTATTCATTTAGAATTAAAGTGAATGGTTAAACATAATGTCATCACAAACAGTATTACCATCAGATCTTGGTAAAGGTTGTGATGATACTATATCAAATTATACATAAGCAAGTAAACAATAATCTTATGTTGTGTATCTAACTTTACATATTTCCACTGAACCACTACTGTATTTTCATATAAAAAGTATGTATAAAATTACTCAGCATATTTCAAAACTCATTCTTATTTTATTGAGTGTTATTTTGCAACGAGGTGTTTTTACTGGTACAGATATAAGACTTACTACTAGTTGTACATGAATAATACATTTAAACATAAAGATGATTTTGACCTGAAATTGTGAAGTCTGCATGCATCCCAAATCTGGATCTGTGCAGAATCTAACTGGCAATATGTTGATGTTGACATGTTCTTAATTATTAATGTCGAGTGTTAACCCTTTTATCTTGCACTTGACAAATTCTTCTGCCTCTTATTATATAATGCATGTGCCTGTCAACGTTTAATAAGATCTGATGTCAGTCTTTCTTAAGCTGTAAACTGTGACCAGACAAGACTAAAAGCCATTGAGGTGTCAGGTAAGTTAATAAGAGTACAGACAGCCCTGTTATGGTTACGAAATGCTTTTATTGATGTGAGTGCAACACTCAGGGTTCTGGGGAGAAGGACAGATGTCAAAATGGAAAAAGCAGGCGGGATGCTCAAGGGTTCTCAAATCTTAGCCTTCTGGAACTCTGAACTTCCTCAAGATTACAGAACCTCAGTGGTATTCGGACTTTTTTGGTTGCCAGAGGGTTTTGGAACCTTGTAGGGTTTCCAGAACTCGTTTTCTGGAACTCAGAGTTCAGGAGCTAGATTTTCATTAGAATTCTAGACCTTTGGTGGCGTAAGCATTCAAACAACTCTTTTAGGGGCTGCAGAACCCAGCATGGTCGCCGCTGTTCTAGAACTCTTTGATCATGCGGAAGGATCCCACAACAGGGGAGGTGGCGCCCCAGTCTGTATAGTTGTGGTACTCGCCACGTTCCAGGAAGTACTGGTGTCCGTGGTAGTTGGGCTGCTCATAGAGGACCCACGCACCATCCATCACCACACAGGAGTGGAACTCCCGGAACTTGAAGGCCTCGTAAACCGATGGGCAATCCTCAACGCACTCCAACGCCTGGCCGCCAAAGTCCTGTTTTTCGTAGAATCTGATCTTCCAGGACTTTCCAAACACCTTGAAAGAGTTAGAGAATTAAAGTTGATGAAATGATGTTAGTATTTTGTATCTGAATCGTTTGACCTATTTTTGTTTCCTCATTTACTTTGAGCTCACATCTACAAATGGGTTTCTTGGCTGTTTTCCTAGTTTCCTTCAATAATTGATGTGCATGGGCATGGACATAAAGCACCCTGCTGCCAAATCATGAGCCTTTTATCTCTCCTTTTTCTCTGTTGGCCTTTGACTGATTACTGCTTGGTTGGTGCACTCTGTGGTATTTCACTGGAGCTGGACACTCTCCTGCAAAAATTAACCCAGAAATGTAAAAAGAAATCATGGTGTGTCCTTGATTTTATGTAAACTACTACCCAATTTGACTTTATTAAGAGTTACCTAATGTATAGCTTGGTGTAGTGAGCTTAACCCAGCTTAATGAAAGTGGTGCATTAACAATATTATCACATGAATAAGACAATCAATAGTTAAGGATGATTTTCAAAGCTTTGTTACCTGTTGGTTATGTTCTAAAAAGCATCTAGTGGTTACTGAGCTTACATTTTTGATAGCGCGACATGACTTGATGCTATCATTGAATCCCATCCACTGTTGGTGATCAGGGTATTCCCCGGGGCTCAGGATGTACTGGTTGCCAGTGTAGTTGGGAAGCTCGTACAGCACCCAGCAGCCACTCCCCACCTTAATGGAGTTACAGCGGCTGAAGTAAGAGCGCAGGTCAGGACTGTCAGTGCTGCACTCATAGCTTCGGCCTTGGAAATTCTTGTCCTCGAAGAATGCAATCTGGATGGAAGGAAACAGAGACAAATCCCGGTAAATTATCATCCCAACACTGTAATAAATACAACAATAGCATATCGTCGGGCCTAGCTGCCATTAAAATGACAACAAACTAGACAAAAGACAGTTTACGTGCATTAGTTATTGCCTGAAAGATCTTGAAAACCTTTAGAAAATAGCATTTGCTCCTTACCTTCCCCATTGTTAATGATATTGCTTGCCTCCCACCCAGCTGCAGCTGTGTTGTGGTTTATATCGAAATGCAGAATGTGCAGACGAGGGAAAGCTATTGTCATCTAAATTAGCTTGATTTGCATATCAGCAAAATGGTTTGTACAAGTTTGATTTCCCTTTGTCCACATATGATGGCCTCATATCAAAGAACTGCCAAAACTGACAAGTAAAACTTATAAAGGCCAACAGCCAGACTTAATATTGATTGTGTGTATTGTTTTCATTGAGTTCTGCTCTATCAAATGATTATTTGTTTATTTGTTCCCTTGCAGCAATTCTTTTTTGTGGGAAAGGAAATTATTTGGTAAATTGTCTTCATTTTGCTTTTTTACAGGATGAGATTACAGAATTTCATCATGAGGGGAACAGGGCAACGCAGTCTTTTACTCTTGGACAATTGTTTGGTAGTAGTGAACCTTGGAACTGTGATTTCTTGTCTTCAATTCCAGTATTTCATATTCAAGTATCTTGTTCTTGCTAGCAATGCACCACTGTGCTACTTCAGGAGACCAGTTGGTTAAACACATTGTTGGTGGTTGGTTACATGTTGCCAGTGAAGCAATAGCATGCATGCAAAATGCAACGTAAACCTAAGACATGACAAAACTCAAACAAGCAAATGTGTTAGATTGAATCTAACTTTGTCTCTTTTGGCTCTTTCATCTCTGTTTGGAGCTTTAATGCTACGACACATTATGGAGGACATAAGGTCTTAATTAATTATGGAAACATATAGAACATAATGAAATAATATGTCTTTGAACTGATCATGTTCCATGCTGACATGTAGTGATTTTTCTAAAAACACAAGTTCAATCCCAAATCGGGCTGCAGTGCCACCTCCCCAGAGATTAACTCACAGCAGACATTCAGAGTTGTTGTAGCAGGGAAATCACAGGTGTAATTAATAACAATAATGATGGCCTCGTTAAGTGGAGTGCAGCCATGATAAATGTTATTAGTCACACCTGTGTTTGGCAAGTCCAAAAGTCTTGAGGCAAAGAGACAAGAGTCATTCATAAAGAGCTGAATAAAGCTGGGGTTTTATATTTTATATTAATAAATATATATTTTATATATTGTTTCTATGGACCTTTGCTTGGTTGACTGTGGAGGAAAACAGGATGTATAGTGTAAGAAGAAGTCCTGATTTAAACTCAGGATGTTGTGGTTTAATGGTATGAACCATAGACCACTGGGACTCGAGGATGCACCATAAAGACTTTACATGTTATTGTTATTTTGTTAAAATATCTGTTGAGGACCTCATTAAACCTGCCAGCTTGAGTCTCATTGGAGGGCTTGTGTGTTATAAATGAACGGCGCCCATTGCAAAAAAATAAGTTAAAAAAATGAACTGGATTTCCTATGCATTTGTGTGTAGATTTTTGGGATTACATTGTCCATTTTTCAGAATTATGGGCTAACGTTTTTATTTTTATGGAAAATAGCCATTAATTACTACAGTATGTGCCACAGAAGATTGCCCTTGAAAGTCACCACACACTTCCCTTAAAATTCGAAAAGCAGGGATGTATCATTTTTGTCGTACATTATTCAGAAATGCTGTACACGAGTATCACTGAAAATATTCTAAATATTAGGATCTGAATAAACATTTGCAGTTATCTTTTTAGTTAGTAATAAAAAATTCGCGACATTTCTTCCATGTGGTTACAACTTTATCTGTGTTATTATTTAATTAGATTCCTTTAAATTTGATTTTATTCATTTCAGTTCCATCCAATTCAGAATTATCTTAAGAGGAAAAGGTTTTACAGTGAGACCCAATAATACCCTCATTAAGTATAATAATAAAGCCTTTCACATATAGTGAGAAGCTAATACTGATGCGACACACAGCTCAACATCATTACTGCCAGCATCAACCCAAGACTCACACTGACCTTATTGTAAGTTCCTTCAAACTGGGCTTTTAAATTGAAAGTCAAAGCCAGTTGAAACAAAGACACATATTGACATGTCACAGGTAAAAAGCACAGGTGTAAATAATAAAATTAATGATGGCTGAACTCCATTTAGCTTCTTCAGTTTCAGGGTCCTGGTATTGTGCATGGTGGCTCACTTTCATGACTTACTGGGACACCTGAATTGAGCACAGCCATCATTAATGTTGTTAATAACACCTGTGCTTTTTCTGCTATGACAAGTCCAAATGTCTGCTTGAAACAGGCCTCTCGTAACAATATTGTTAGAAGTAAAAAGAAGTATAAGCCCTGTCAAAGGATGTCCATGAGAGGACGGATGTCCAGGGTCAGACCAGGACTTTATATTTACACTTCTAGCTTACCAGAACATCTAGTGCAACACTGTGAAATTTAATGATGTATTTAATCACGTCCTACTGGCATTAGAATAAACAAACACACATATCACTAAGATGAAGAATGATGGGCATCCAGATGCTTTGGAATAAGAGTTCATGTCAAGGGATCAAAAATAAACAAAGGCAGTTTAATAAAATATTCAAACAGGCTAACCTCACCCATCAGTTACTGTGGTTTGTATTTCAGGACATTGCAACATTGAAAATGTGGGTAAATGTAATAAAATAGACCTTAAGACATCCATGGTCTGAACTAGGGACACATTCAAACAACGCATGACAAATCCATTCGGACAGACAGTTCAAACTCAGATTTTCTACTCGTCCCCAGTCTGAGAAATGTTAAAAACTGCAGCTCAGTTCTTCTCCCTCCTCTCCTGCCTTGTGTCTTCCACCCATTTCCCCTCCCTTTGTTCTGGATCATGATGGCACAAATGAAATTAACAGCGATCGCAGAGCTGCTTATTCATCAGCTTCCAGATAATTTGAATGACAAAACCCTGTTACAGCGCGTATAAAGTATAAAAGCCGCCTGGCAGCCACAGGTTGTTGGACAGATTCCCACAAACACAGATCATCAAACATGGGCAAGGTATGTAGAGAGTAGACCAGAGAACCAGCACTTTTCCGTGTAGGAGAAGCTGAGCAGACACACAATGTAAACAAGTGGAACTAAAAGAGAGGGACATGAAACAATCTAATCTTATAAAACTACATTTTAAAACGGACAAATTAAGGCCTATTCCGAATCAGTTTGTACTGTTTTTGTTTTCTTTTCTACAGATCATCTTCTACGAGGACAGGAACTTCCAGGGTCGCTCCTATGAGTGCATGAGCGACTGCTCTGACATGTCCTCCTACCTGAGCAGGTGTACTTCCTGCAGGGTGGAGAGCGGCTGCTTCATGGTCTACGACCATCCCAACTACATGGGGAACCAGTACTTCCTAAGGAGAGGAGAGTACTCCGACTACATGTCTTTAGGCATGAGTGACTCTATCCGATCCTGCCGTTTAATTCCTCAGGTATGCGAGGATTTTTGAAAAGATAAACATTGTTATAAATAAGAACTCATATCTGGGTAACCTTTAATGTCTAATTAATGTAATACTGATTCAAAATAGTCAAATTAATTGCTAATTTTATTTATTTTCCTGCAGTGCTGTTGTGGGTTTGAAAGTAAATATCTCATGAGTAAGACTGTAAATCCTTGCAAAAATAGCATGGCGCACTACATATAAATACATTTTTCAGTGTTAACAGCAGCAAAATTGTAATGTAAATTCTTCTATGCTGACTTGTCCTCCTCTGTTAATTCATCAACAGCACAGAGGCTCCTACAGGATGAGGATCTACGAGAGGGAGAACTTCCAGGGCCAGAATCACGAGCTGATGGACGACTGCGACAACATCCAGGACCGTTACCGCATGTCCGACTGCCAGTCCTGCAACGTGATGGACGGCCACTGGCTGATGTACGAGCAGCCCCACTACAGAGGCAAGATGATGTACATGAGGCCCGGAGAGTACAGGAGCATGAGGGATGTGGGATACAGCGGCATGAGGCTCAGCTCTGCCAGGCGTATAATGGATTCCTGTTGAAGCAGAGTGAAAGAAATGTGTTGTCGAATAAAATGAAAGAGGGATCAAACGTCACCTTGTCATCGTGTTATCTTATATCAAACAGCAGATGGGCTTGTTTTAGTGTCTGTGATGGTTGAATCTGCATAGCTGGTCTTTAAAGTGAGCTAATACATCATATTCTTCCAGCATAGTCACACAGTGTGTGGCAGTATTACAACTTTCATGT
>NTHP01000295.1:343698-353703 GCA_003416845.1 Oplegnathus fasciatus | reverse complement strand
AAAAAAAAGGTGGAACTCTTAAAGGGGACCTCCACCAATTTTACACATCAAGTTCAGTTTGATACTCAGCCTGTGAACGGGTGTGTGCTGTCTTCTGTGGGCCTGGGGGAGTTTGGGGAGTTAGGGGTCGCTGGTCAGGAAATGTGCGACGCAGCATTTTTTAAGCCTGACAAAAGCCAGTATATCTCACCTTCTGCTACTTTGCTTCTGACCTTTCTTATAAATCCACTTCTCGTGAGTCTCCCACTTTTAAAGTATAATACAAAATTGCTCGACTACACCTTTAAGAGAGGGTTTCAATTTGAATACTTCCACACTGGTTTCATGCTCACTTTATCATGGTTCATTATGTGTACAATAAATGTTCTTATAGAATATATATTCTAGTTTCTATTTACTTTAGTTTTATCTACTTATTTAAACTACGCATCTGTTCTTGTACTCATGCAGCTGGGATCTATTCATTTGTCCTTTTACTTTCTTTCTGCCCGTGGTGATGGACACCCAATATTTCATGGAGGGAAGCTCCCAACAAATTGGCTCAGGGTCAGTCAGTCTCCAAACTACAAGTTAATGTCACTCTGCACAACACACATTCAGATCGCATCACGTTATCATGTCCCATACTTACAATAATGATCTAAAAATACATGCTGACTCCTTCAATATACAAGTTTTAACGTCGTCAAAATGTGCCCTGTACAGAGAGAGTATTTGTTAACGGTTTCAAGTCCATATTTTACTGGTGTATAATTTCAAACAACAGTCTGAGAGAACAACAGTGATGGATTCACTATTCAGATCCTTTATTTAAGTCAAAGTAGCAATACCACAGTGTAGAAATACAAGTAAAAGTCCTGCAATGTGAAGTAAAAGTATATAAGCATGATTAGCAAACTCCACTTGAAGTATCAAAGGTATCAAACTTTATTTCTATTGTACCTTTCAAAACCAGAGTTACAAGGTGCTTCACAGCTACACATAAATACATGTACGGTACCATAAAATACAACAATGCAGAAAAATGATTGTTCTGTTTTATACATTATATTATTGGATCATTATTACTGATGCATTAATGGGTAAGTAGCATTTTACTGTTTTACTACCGATTTTAACTACTTAACACACTTTTGGGTTGTTTAATCCATAAAAATGCATATTCATACATATTCTCTAAGCTTATTTATAAGTTAATTAAATGTAGTGAAGTGAAAATCTACTTGACTCAAGTTTGTACTTAACTAAACTACTTGAGTTGACTTTGTTACATACGTTTCTACCACTTAACAAGAAAAACAATATAATATTAAACAAGTGTTTTTTTCTCACCCAGCCTCCTGTTTTATATTAAATGGTATCAGAGTTTACGGTAAAAGCACATTTTTCTTTCATCTTGTCAGTGAACTGTTGAGTTCAAGTCAATCATGAGACCAATACATGATTTTATGTATCCAGGGGTTGTGACCGTAACAAAGTGCTTGTCACCACAGACCTAACTCTGACAGAACAAAGAGTTCCAGCTAATACATTTGCTGCTGTCACCCACCTGTACCCCATAGGACATCCGCGGCACTTGGCACTGCACCAGATGCATACAATCTGGAATAATAACCATTTACAGAGTGATTTAACAAACATTATGGCCCTGTATGCTACGCTGCTGAGTAAGATATTCAAAACAATGGCTCCATAGATCATTTAGCTATCATGGTGGGTATAAAAGTGACAGAGAGTTTGGCTGGGCGAAGTACCAGTGCAATCAGGGATAGGACTGAACATCAAAATGGGCAGGGTAAGAGAACATTTTTATGGTTTAATTTAAATACTTTAATTTAAATAAACACAACATTTCAGATCATGTGTTATTTGTTAAGAGGAGAAATTATTTTAAACTGTTTTATTTTCAGATCATTTTCTACGAGGACAAGAACTTCCAGGGTCGCTCCTATGAGACCAGCAGCGACTGTGCTGAACTGACCTCCTACCTGAGCCGCTGCAACTCCTGCAGAGTGGAGAGCGGCTGCTTCATGGTCTACGAACGTCCAAACTACATGGGCCACCAGATGCTGGCGAGGAGGGGAGAGTACCCAGACAACCAGCGCCTGATGGGAATGACCATGAGTGACTGCATCCGTTCCTGCCGCATGATCCCCATGGTAAGACGCTCTGTGTTGACTCGTGATTACTTCTCATGTACGTAAGGTCGAAGATACAGACAGAAACATTCATTAAAAACTGTCCAACACAGCACAGAAGAAACCATTTTTCACTATAAACTTATTTTCTGTCTCTTCTGTGTCGTTTCACAGCACAGAGGTCCTTTCAGGATGAGGATCTACGAGAGGGAGAACTTCCAGGGTCAGAGTCATGAGCTGATGGACGACTGCGACAACATCCAGGACCGTTACCGCATGTCCGACTGCCAGTCCTGCAACGTGATGGACGGCCACTGGCTGATGCACGAGCAGCCCCACTACAGAGGCAGGATGCTGTACCTGAGGCCCGGAGAGTACAGGAGCATGAGAGACATGGGAATGGGTCCCGTGGACATGAGGATCGGATCCATCCGACGTATCATGGACTCCTGTTAGAGAACAGAACATGGCTCGAGACTTGAAAATGTAATCAATAAATATTAATAAAGAATTTATCAATTTATCATTCATGTCAAGTTTCACAGCATCAACCAGTGAGCCGGGAGGAGATTTTGGGCGCTATCACAAAATTAGAGAGAAAATTGCATGAATCATCAGCATCCAACTGTTCCTGTGTGTCAAAGGACAATTTGGGCTGTAGTGAATGCTGCTACTTTAATAACTGTATCATAGCCAACCATAGCCAGGCTAAGACTTCTTCTTCTACCTATGAAATGTGTTATGTCATATATGATGCACGTGACATTAAAATGAATTTCAAAGGATGAAAATGGCAGCTGTGAGACTGTGCATGATTTTCTACAAGTTTCCTGAGGTGATTACAACAGATACATGATACAACATGGTTTATTTGAGTGTTAGAAATATGGCTCGAGGAAGACGTGCCGGTGTTTGTCATGTCACTACATAGTCTTAAAGTGTCAAAATTCCAGTAACACTCGTAGTATAAAGAACATAAACCCTGTTCACACCACACATTATTGACACGTCACAACAGGTAAATTGCAGGTGGAATTAACGTTAACGACGAAGCTACGACGATGGCAGCAAGGCTCTGATATTGTGCCTGCGGGCTCACTGAGAGAAAACAGTAAATAAAGTAACAAAGTGGGAATTTTGCACTAAAAAGACTGTAACTTCTGAAGATAACTGGTTGATTTGTTTAACTCAGACTGCTGAAGCTTCATATTAACTGCAGATTTAATTGTATTTTCCTGCAGAGTGTAGACTGTGGACATTGCCCCATCTCTTACATTGGAAGCATGTTATGAAGATCTCTTAATGGCCAGTATGAAACATTTTTATTAACGTACCTGTGCTTTTCCTGTTCTGCCCAGTCAACTTGTCAGACCAACGCATTTCAGCTTGTGGCCTTCGTCAGCAACATATTTAACTAAAAATACTTTAACTTGTTTTTTTTATTGAATTCAAATGTCTCACAGTGTCTGCAGGAGGGAGTCTCACCATCACGCCACAGTACAATTTAACGTCACTACATGCAAAACCTTTTCATTCGTGAATGAAATTATACACAATATAAACCAAAAGAAGAGAGCAGAATGAACCATATTTGTGCAACGGACGATTATATAAACGCATACTTTAAACAGCACGATAAAAAATATTCATTTTCACTTTTTGACTGAAATGAAAAGAGCTGTTTTTCCCCTAAATCTATGAATATGAATACACCACTGAGGAGTATCGGGTCATTTATAAAAAAAGAAAGATAAAAATAGTTCATTGTCACGCTTACGGTAAGACTCTGCTAAAGAGGTGCTGAGTCTTTGGAATTAAAATCAATTTTAGAAAAATAAAAAAAAGTTAACTGCTGATTCCTTCAATAAACTTTACTTTAACTGAACGGGGAACATTTAGGTTGTGTTTATAGTTATCTACGAGGATCCAAATAAAGAATGATAAAAAGGGGGATGTGGATAGAGAAAAGAAGGCACAGGTCAAGTTAGGTGACAATGCTGTTAATTTGTGTCAATACCAGCGTACACATGGACATATGGAACATATCCAAACATGTAAAACATATAAATACTTCCATCATTGTTCCACAGTAAAACACAACCCACAGGATGAGTGCCCCGCATAAGAAACAGCTCTCAATAAACTTCACCCACCAGCATCCATATTTGCTTTATGATCCCAAATCACAGCTACACTGACACCAAACATATCTGAAAAGTTTATTCAAACATTTAAATGTTTTAGTTGAAAGGAAATTGACTTTATGTAACATCTGAAAGCTAGCAGCTCTTCATGAACTAAATTAACATACAAGCACCCGTACTTAATACTGGGCCGGGTGAAACAAACACAACTGCAAAGAAAAATCTGAAAAAAATAACTTTTCTGCCAAGTTTCAGACCAGCATTAGGTTCCAATAGCTGGTTCAAGGTTGAAAAAATATACAGATTCGTTAAGCTCACAGTCTAACAAACCATGTAATATATCTGTATTAGCAAAAACTCAGGCATAAAACATTCAGGTATTTATTTATTTCAATAAGTCCTCCAAACCTAAATGACAGAAAAGCATAATTTATCATCACCTGAGTGTTTATTTTCATAGTTGTAAAATCATACAACTGTTTTCTGATCTGCCACATCTGGAGTTAATGTTTGGTTAGGTTAATGAAACCACAGCACACTCTAAGAAGAATGGACTAATTGATCACAACCATAATAGTTCTGTCTTTATAAGCTGTAGCTTTGGTGTGGTTATCAAACATTAAGCCACTCTAAAAAGAGAAGAGAAATGGCCAGTTATCCCTACAGTATAGGAGGCAACAAAGTTTAAAGTCTAATAGATCAAAAAGATATAATATATATAAATCAATATATCAATTCTCAGTCCAGCCTTCTTGGAAATTCATTATTTGCAGTTACCTGTTCAGATTGTTGTATCATCATTAGAAAGATAATTATGTAAGATTCAACTCGCTTTTGTTATCTGATATTTTTACATAAACTTATACTGAATTATATTTAAAAGAAAATATAATTCGTCATTTAGTGCAACGCACTGTTGGAGAGAGAGATGGCTGCCATACTACAGTTGGAAGCTTCTCTCTATTTTCTTTATGTTAGACAACAATACTGCATACTGTATACAGTACATGCATTTCCACCACAGTGGTATAGTGTTAGATAATAACCCTTTAGCGCCCTGACTGCTCAGTAGGCTTCTATGGCATGTTGCTGGGTCAGGGATTTACACAATAGAAGCCCTACATACCTTTTTCACATTGAGCAAGTATAAAAGTAACGGTTACCACCGACAGGAATACACAGCAGCCACAGCTCAGTCCTGAAGAACAACCACCATCATGACCATGGGCAGGGTAGGTACTGGGAATGATCCATCCCAAAAAAAAATCCACTTCAATTTAAAATATATAAAGCTCTGAATTAATTTATCTTTGGACCGCAACTGAAAATGGTACTAATGAAGCATTGCTGTGCTTTCAGATCATCTTCTACGAGGACAGGAACTTCCAGGGTCGTCACTATGAGACCAGCAGTGACTGTCCTGAGCTGACCTCCTACCTGAGCAGGTGCCACTCCTGCAGGGTGGAGAGCGGCTGCTTCATGGTCTACGACCGCCCCAACTACATGGGAAACCAGTACTTCATGAGGAGGGGCGAGTACGCTGACTACATGAGCATGATGGGAATGTCTGACTGCATCAGGTCTTGCCGTATGATCCCCATGGTAGGATATTCATTCTCTAGATAGCATTTCCTTCAGATATCTTTGAATGGTTGTCTGATCGTTTTTCAAATGTTCTCTCTACAGCACAGAGGATCCTACAGGATGAGGATCTACGAGAGGGAGAACTTCGGTGGTCAGATGAAAGAGCTGATGGACGACTGCGACAACATCCAGGACCGCTACCGCATGTCCGACTGCCAGTCCTGCAACGTGATGGACGGCCACTGGCTGATGTACGAGCAGCCCCACTACAGAGGCAGGATGATGTACATGAGGCCCGGAGAGTACAGGAGCTTCAGGGACATGGGCATGAGCGGCATGAGGTTCATGAGCATGAGGCGCATCATGGATTCTTGCAACTAAATTTTCAATAAATTCCACTAAATAAAGTTACCCACTCTTGTATTTTGACTTTTTGTGTCACTGGTTGTTTTGAGGCCTGGACAGTACAGGAGGGGAAGTCAATGGGGATGAGATGGGCATCAGTGGGTGTAAATGATCATGAGGCACATCCCTATATGTGGCAGACTTTCATGCATTTAAGAACTGCATAATAATAGAAAATAAAGATTATAATTTGTACAATTTATTTCCCATTATCAATTTCAGAGAAAATACTTGGTGTAACACTTACAACGTCCTATATAAAAGAATTCAGTTTATTGCCATTTCCATTATTGTTTCTGCACAGTTCACCCCACAGTGTACATCTTTTTCCAGAAAATGTGTAGACAGTTGCTGAATCAGTTCTATTTTTAATTATATTATTATATTATTTGTGGTGTGATTACAATCATTAAGTGTAATAGGATCACATCATATCCCTTTTGACTGCTTTATATGTGTTCTCCTTGACTCTTTGGCTTCTGAGACAATGATGGAGATTAGTTTTACGGTGCACAATTTAACAAGAAGTTTGAACACATTTTGCAGAAGCTGGGTGATCTACAAAGTTTATTATGTATTGTCAGTTTACTGACTTTGGGCAGTAATACTCAGCATGTGAAAACAGCTGTATAATGTCTTCTGTGGAGTTATCTGTGTTCGGGCTTGTAGACCACAAATTTATAACAGAAAGTCAGAAAGTATGAAAGACAACGGAGACAATGAAGAACAAATCAAAGAAGCTGGCTAATGTACTCAAAAAAGAATGATAGTTTGTACTGCTTCTGCAGCAAAATGTTTTCTCAGAAAAATTGAATAGAAAAGGACTAAGGGATTAGGAAAATGCAAGCCACATGCTCAAAGCCCATGAGGATAGCCAGGAGCACAATACACACCTGGCAACATGGAAGGTCCGTCTTGCAAAGGGGCTAACAACAGATAAGCAAGAGATGGCGCTCGCTGAGGCTGAGAGAAACAGGTGGTGTGAAGTCCTCACTAGATTGGTGGCAATAATTCAGTCCTTAGCTGAAAGAAACATGGCTTTAAGGGGGGGCACAGAGACATTAAACAAACCAGACAATGGCAATTTTCACAAAGTGGTGGAACTTGTGGCCAAACTTGATCCAGTAATGAAGCAGCATGTTGGTACGGTGGAAAGTGGAGCTTGCAGTCACACACATTACATCCAAAATGACCAAAATGACCTGATAGACTCCATCAGCGCAAAAATACTGGAAAAACTATTATTTTAGATTGCACCCCTGATCTGAGTCATAAGGAACAGCTCTCTGTCATTGTCAGGATTGTGTTGCTAGAAGACATATCACAAATTAAAGAACATTTCATGGGTTTTGTTATGGCAGAGGAGTCAACAGGAAAGTTTGTGAAAGTTAAGCCCAGTCTTTGGCTGAGGAGATTGGATGCTACCGCTTCTCTATTTGCACAGTCATGTGGTATGACATCCTCAACAAGATCCAGCATGTGAGTAAACTGATGCAGTCACCCTCCATGCAGCTAGATGTGGCTGTCGACTTGCTGAACAAAACCAGAGATTCCCTCACCTGCTACAGAAACACTGGATTTTCTGATGCACAGACAACTTGCAAAGGAGATGTGCAAGGAGATGAACGTGGAGGCTGCACTCAAACAAAAGCGCTTGAGAACCACAAAAAGGCACGTTGGTTGTGAGGCTCCAGATGAGCCTATTGGTGATGCATTTCGAAAAATGGAAACCGCCTTTTTTGATGTGGTAGTGGATACAGCCCTCTCTTCACTTGATGAGAGATTTCAGAACCTGGGAGAGGTGAAAGACAAATTTGGAGTGCTCCTCAACTTCCCCAACATGTCAAAAGAAGAGTTTCTGGAGCACTGTCAAACCCTGAGCAGTGCTCTAACCCATGACGCACAGTCAGATATTGATGGCAGGGAACTTGCTGTGGAAATTTCCACATTTTGCCATCAAAAAACGTGACAAACATGGAACTCTTGACTTTCTTGCACGAGAAGAAGCTGACAGAAATCTGCTGAGAGAGTATCAGCCACTCTTCCTGTTACAGTGGCTGCTGCTGAAAGGAGCTTCTCTGAGCTCAAAGTCATTTAAACCTACCTGAGATCTACTATGGTGCAAGAACGTCTCAGTGGACTTTCCATCATTATTATAAATCACGTAGTCTCACAACAGCTGTCTTATGATGAAGTCATAAATGACTTTGCTGCAAGAAAGGCAAGGCGAATAAGGCTGTAGAACAATGCTACATCATGCATATTGCACTGAGGTTTCTGTAATATAGTTTTTTTTTAAATACTTTTATTTATATTATATTCATAAATATTTTTATGTCTGCACTGGTTTCTTTAATATCATATTTTGTGCAATACCTTAGTTATATTGTATTTATAATTTGTTTTTATGTCACTTGTTTCTTTAATACGGTTTTTATTTTGTGGGTTTTTTTGTTTCTAAAATAAATAAAATCTCAAAAACATAAAGCTATAGAGTTTCTGTGTGAGTGTATGAACACAATGATAGGTGGTGGAATTGGCTGCGATGCAACAGGCACTCAGCTAAAATCTTGCCCACAGTATCAGAAGATTTCAGCTTTAAACAGACCACCTTAGTGCAAAGGAGTATGTCAAGTGAATGTAGCAGCACATGTTTGCTTCAAAAGGGTCATAGTGGGTGCCTCAGAGGTGTCCTTGTGACAAAAGCAATAAAAATGTAGAGATCAAATATTTCCACTTTGTAAAATTATTAGCAAACAATTTCATAGTCTTCTCAAGGTTGCCTAAATGTCATGATAAAGGTGTGATATTTCCAGATATTGGGAATATTCTGTATTTCAAAACAAATGCAAATAAATTGTACAACGATAATAATCCTAAACCCATAACCATAATCATGACACTCCATTAATCAACAAATTCCCTTCACTAATAGTCTAATTGATAGATAGTTGATATTTCCAGCCTTCAGGATGATTATATCTCTCATTTCAGATGACAATAAAATGATGCACTTACCCACAAATGATGGCTAGTGTGGTTTTGTTTGAAAAGCCTTTTGTCCACTGAATATTTAGCTCTGGTATAATGTAAGCCTGTGGGCTCTCATTGTTTTAGGGGAATCAAAACGTGAGCCCAAGCTAAAACTGACTTTTGACTAGCCTATTAATAGAATCAATAGTGTTGTGCAGCTTCCAGCAACAATGTTTAGACTGTACATAAAATGCTCATACATAACCATATAAACTGCTAAAGTCTTTTTTTTTTTTTTGCTCTATTCTTGTTAAAGGAAACTTCTGTTTGGAGGTTGTGACCCTGTTGGTATATGGGTAAGCAACTCAAAACTCTATAGGCTTCTATAGCAAGTTGCTGGGTCAGGACTTTGAACAATAGAGCGGCACACAGTCTTTGTCTCTGGCCAGGTATAAATGTAACTTGTTCAGACAGGCAGGGTATCAGTTCAAACACAGTTCTCTGAGAGATCTGGGAAACCACCGCAGTCAACATGGGCAAGGTAGGAAAAAAATATTAAATCAACATTAATTTGCCTACAAATATGGAAGGNAAAAAAAAAAGACATAAATCATAATATACTATATATACATCTACATAATTTCAGGTAACATATGCTTATGTACAAAATTTCAAATAAATTGTGCATCAAAGAGCAGAATGTCTGTACTCCCATTAGCTTCTGTCTTCTTCCTGGGGTCCACATAGTAATAAACCAATAT
>NTHP01000295.1:320337-337947 GCA_003416845.1 Oplegnathus fasciatus | reverse complement strand
ATCATGGACATGTAAAAACATGTTGTGTAAAATATGTCTAAATAAGCCAGAATAATAAAACTTTTTTGACAAAATGTTTCTACCTGTTGCGTCTTTTAATTTTCATGCATAATATGACTAAGGCTTCCCAGTGATTTTTAGTGCATATCATCAACATACTGGCACATTTTCACATCTTTTTACATCCTTTAAATATGTGAAACAATACAGAAAAGACAGTACTTGGTGCGCACAGTACATATCCAGAAGGACAACACATTTGCTGGTTAATAAAGCTCCACAAACTACAAATACATAAATAATACCACAAACTAAAAATAATACGAGTAGAAGATTAACAAACGTAGTAATCATCCTTTTGGCACAAACATTTTTGTGGTTTGACGTCAACCCTACTTTTGATTTTTACATTATTTACATAAAGTATCAGTACTTTCTTTTTTAAATAATTTACTGTAGTAAAAAATAAAATAAATGCTGACGATGAAAGACTTGTCTTTTTATTGGATCATTTCTGGTTTAATGGCAGGAGGAGTAGAGTTACACGATAACAGATTTGCAAAACCATTCTTTAACATGGACGCTAGGTTCGTTACATTTTCAGTTAATTTTCAGTTAATTTCAGTTAATTCAGGAAATTGACCAAACACAAGTTAATGAATGACAGAAGGTATATTATGGGAAACTCAACGGGAGACTTTACCCTGAAGAATGAACACAAAATACAAAAGAAAGTGGTGTTCTAGACTAAGAAACATTTTGTCATTTGTGCTGTAGCCTACGTCAGATTTAGTCCCATAAAATAAAACATGGACAACGTGGAACATATCATCACGGAATACACATAATAATGCTTTGAAAGATCTTACTGTTTCAGGGGGGACAGGACTGCTTTTGGCAAGATACCTGGACTAGAACTACTGGCCAGATTGCCAAGAAATTTAATAGGAATATTCATGATGCCCAAATGATGACGGCGCCATTGCCACCATTGTCAGTTCAGAATTGCACCTCACCAACACTTTATTTATATTGTCCAGAGTATGAATCCAGCTTCTTTTGCTGACTCTGACCTTTGCTCACCTTTTCTCCGACACCAGCATCAGTCCACGCAAAATATTAAAACCTAATTGGCTGACAAATTCACGGAGCACAACCACGGAACCCGAGAGGCTGAACTTTTTCCAAATTTGCATTTAAGTTATATAAACAAATTGGCTGGTTGCTCCGAACTTCACTGAGCACATTCATGCTCCAGAGGACATAAACCTTTTTAATTTAGAAAGTTCTAGCACCACCTTCAGGGAAATCTTTACACAATTATGTTGTAATTTCTTGTTAAAAACACTGTCCCACCTCTGAGCACTACTTTAAAGAGGTATTGGGTCGGTGTTGGATGAGGCATCAAGAAATTCATAACTTGTTTTACCGCTTCATTTATTTCACTCACGTTTAAAGCAAAAGTCACCACCAATATATGCTACTGTAGTGTTCTTTGTATTTGCCGTACATTTTTAAATCCTGTGTACAGTATACAAGCTGCTCGTAGTCTACTTGCTTTCTTGTCTCAATTTGCAGAGTAGTTGGCTCTTTGGACCGCCATACAATTTAATTATAATTTCGCTGTTATATCAACCCACAATCAAACATAAACTCACAACAGCCACACAACAAACGACAGAAAAACAAATTACACAAGCATCTTAAAGTTTGACATTTTGGGGAAATGCACATTCGCTTTCTGGCTCCTGAGAGCAAATAAGTAGATTTTCAAAAAGGCTGAACTGTTAATTTTATCTTCTTTGCTTAATTAATGTACATATCACAATGAACAACTTCTGAAGTTGGTCAGCGTTAGGTTCTCAGGATGAACATGTTTTATCCAAATGGTGTGACTCGAACAACAAACTGTATCAACAAGTGTACGATTCATATTTTTGGAAATTAATGTTTCCAAAGTTTCCAGTAAATAGGTCCTCGACAGTAAACAAAATAAATTGCTCGTGATTGTTTATGTTTATGTTAAACAGAGTGTACTGTTTATGTCTTTCCATCTATGTACTGTAAATTTGTATTTGGTTTCATAACATGTATCCAATATGACTCCAAATGAAATAAAATGACAAACTTTGTACTATATGCATCTCTGTTGTATTAAACTTTAAACATTTATGCAGTCATAGAATATCTCTGCAAACTGTTTTTTTCTTGAGAAGACTTCTCGAACTTTACATGAAGTCCAAAGGTTGTGATGAAATATTTGTTCTGCCCTTGAATGTTTCATTAAAGAACAAAAAGATAATGTATTTCCTGTGTGGAACCTAAATTAATTTCCTCTTCATGCAGTGATGTAATGTATGCTGACGTGTCGCTTCTGTCACTACTGTCAATAATGGGCTGCTGAACATAAAGCATATTCTCACTCATTCTGAATGTGTGTGCGTAACAAATTTATTACAGCAAATCAAATAACAAAATACAGAAAGAAACAGGCACCATACAGGTCATACACAGAGTTTGTAACAGTCACATGGGCCAACCTATTCACATGTTACAAGCACTGTTGGGAATGCTTTCTGTGATGAGAGAAAAGGCCTTTCTAAAGACTGTGAGGTACCCAGTCCCTGAAAAAATGGACATAACCTCTGCATTCTATGGGCTTCAATAGTAAGTTGCTGAGTACGGGGTTCTCTGAGGGGGTGGGGGGGGGCACTGATTCTTTACGTTTGGTCAGGTATAAAAGGGAAGGGTTAAAACAGGTAGGAAGGCAGTTCAGGAGCAACAGCAACAGCACATCTGCAGCCAGCATGAGCAACACCGGCATGAACATGAGGGGAAAGGTACTTTTAAAAATATTTCTTTGTAATAAGCAGCAATTACTGTTTATTACTGTTTAAAATGAGATATTAACCTTGCTACTTTTTTTTCTAACCATTACGATTCACTTTTTTCAGATCATCTTCTACGAGGACAGGAACTTCCAGGGTCGTTCCTATGAGTGCATGAGCGACTGCTCTGACATGACCTCCTACCTGAGCAGGTGCCACTCCTGCAGGGTGGAGAGCGGCTGCTTCATGGTCTACGACCGCCCCAACTACATGGGAAACCAGTACTTCATGAGGAGGGGCGAGTACTCCGACTACATGAGCATGATGGGCATGAGAGACTGCATCAGGTCTTGCCGTATGATCCCCATGGTAAGCATAATATCACTGTGACTTGTTGTGTACAGGGTGCAGTTTTCTGACTCCACACTGATGTAAACTCTCAAACTGTTTTTCAATTTACAGCACAGAGGCCAGTTCAGGATGAGGATCTACGAGAGGGAGAACTTCGGTGGTCAGATGCATGAGCTGATGGACGACTGCGACAACATCATGGACCGCTACCGCATGTCCGACTGCATGTCCTGCAACGTGATGGACGGCCACTGGCTGATGTACGAGCAGCCCCACTACAGAGGCAAGATGATGTACATGAGGCCCGGNGAGTACAGGAGCTTCAGGGACATGGGCATGAGCGGCACGAGGTTCATGAGCATGAGGCGTATGATGGACTCCTGCAACTAAATGTTCACTAAATGTTCACTGAATGTATAAAATCAGTAAATAAAGCAAATGTTGCACTACTTTGACTTTTGTCAAGCTTATTGCCCAACTGTCACAATGAAGTATTATGCAGCATTATACCATTAAATATATAATGGGTCTTGAAATTCAATATATTTGAATTTTTTAGACAACAAGCAGCTGTTAGCAAGCAAATTTTCATCCTAAAATGTTTTAAACCTGGTGAGAAATTTGACTCCACGGTTTACTGTTAAACCCATCATTTCATTGATCAATATTCTGGGTATTTAACAATGCGAAACATTTCAGGCTACGGATAATCAGAAATTGACAAATTAAATTAAAATTACACTTTATATTTAGTATTACATATTCCTACTGGTGGAGGAAGTATTCAGATCCTTCAAGTAAACGTACTAATACCACACTGTAAAAATACTCCTTAGATTGGTTGAGGTGGAGCTCATTTTGGACTGCAACTAATGGTTATTTTCATTCTGGATTAATCTGCTGATTAATTTCTCTATTAGTTGATTGATTGTTTGGTTCGTAAAAATTCTCAAAATAATGAGAAATGCCGTCACAATTACCCAGAGCCCAAAGTGACTCCTTCACAGTGCTTGTCTCGTCCAATCAATGGTCAAAATTATTTAAAAACAAATTAAAATGATTAAAATATTTAAAAGGAAAAGCAGCAAATCCTCACATTTGAGTAGCTGGAACCATGAAATGTTCAGCATTTTTGCAAGAAAAATGACTAAATGATTGATGATCAAAAATGCCAAATACTTTTCTGCTAATTGATTAATTGTGTCAGCTGCACTTGTGCATTATCATGTGTTTTGTGGTACTTTAATCTAAATAAAGTAACTAGTAACCAAAGCTGTCAAATAATTGTTGTCAAGTAAAAAGTACAATATGTCCCTCTGAATTTTAGCGTTCAAGTATAAGTGGCATGAGAAGAAAACACTAAAGTACCTCAAATATGTACTTTATATATATATAATATGTACAAATTTTCATTTTGTTGTCTTTCGGTGGTGTTAATCTGTAATTGCAGGTGTGTTTTGGACCTCTGGTGTGTTTGTGTTACCTCACTCTGCGATAGACAGTGACTTAACAGACGTTTATTTAAATGAAAATCTTCAAGATTATATCTTTAAGTAGAGTACTTGAGTAAATGTACTTCGTCACATTTCACCACTACATCTTCCACTGTTTACATGCGAGGCATCTAAATTGTCATACTGAACACATGAAAAGTTAACTTGGTTATTAAAAGTCCTGGGAATGCTAAATTTTAAAAATAAATCTTGAACAAACACTTAGTACATTTATTAATTAGCATGACTTATAACTTATTACTTAAGTAGAGGCTAATTTACAGGTTTCAGACCCTGAGGGAACATCTGTGCAGCGTACGTGTTAGGACACGTTCGGACTTTGTGGCAGCTTGCAGTAGCCACTTGAGCTGGCTAACCTTTGTTGTTTGTGTCACTTAAGCAAGACATGAAATATTACTCTAATTATACCTTGTTTGTCGGTTTATATATAACTCCCAAGGACCACTTTGGTAAGACGCATCCAATCGTTGAGCTTAAAATTCTGTTTCATGTACCACAAACAGCAAGTCTGTAGTGAACGAAAACAGCTGTTTAAGTCACTTCACTTAAATTCTGGTTAAATGTTAGACGATTTCAGCAATTATGGTGTTTTGTGCTCGACTACAGTGATGAAGCATTGTGGATTTGCTGTCACGTTAGCTTTAATTCACGCCTCTTCTCTGTAGGAATGCCGGCTGAGGCTCATCTGAGTATCAAAGTATTTCGAGCTATTTGCCAAAATAAACAAATGGAGGAAAGAAAACTAGGCTTCTTATTTGGAATAATTAAAACTGATGGCAATAACATAAACATAGTATGTTAAATTATCCAGGAAACTCTCATGTTTCTGTGTCAAAGGAACATTGGGTCTGTTTCCAATCACCTGTTTTATGCGCATTTTCAATTTGCGCACTAAAAAACCTGAGTGGAAACGGCAAAATTCGTTTTTAAAAAAAAACTCGTTTAGTTAAGTTCCTACACTTGGTTGAGGTGGAAATGTCGGTTTAAAAATAAAAGCAAAATGCGACATTCAGACTGCAGGCAAAAGTGGCCCAAATTAGATTTTTTTTTGCTCATATGTGACTCAGATCTGGGGGGGNNGGGGGTTTTCGTAACAGTGTGAACAGCACAAATGACATGGAATCTGATTTGGGCCACTTTCATATGTGGTCCTAAATCAGATACAGGTCTGATTTTTTGCAATGCGACCTCATTTCATGCGACTTTTATGTCACTCTAGATCGACATTTGTCACAATTCTGCGCTAAAGAACGTGACTGGAGTGTCACAGGAAAGCTTAGAGCCTTAAAGCCTAGTTTAATGGAGGCCTTTGCAATGCCAAACAGGTTAAACATCATGCGGTAACCCACCCCTGTTGCCAGCCTATACAACCCAACTCCTACACACTTTCTCCGGGAGACGGGTCGCCCGAACTGAGTGTCTTGCCGTGAGAGTCTTCTGGAAAGGTGCGGACAGATGTAGTTAAAAGTAGTCCTTGACATCCTGAAATTTTGAATGAAATCTGTTTCTGTGAAGCCATTCATGTCACAGTCCCACCACTCCTGGCTCCGACTCCGCATCCACACACACCTCCGTCCAGAAGTAGCAGCTGTTGCTCCACAAAAAGCCATAATTAAAAATTTCTTTCTCCTCGTCCTTGTTATCATCTGCTCACTAATCCACTGGCTTCCACTGCACATCGACTTACAAATGAAACCGTAAACGCTGACTTCAGTGGCCTCCATGTTGACTTCCGTACAACAGCGTGCTGCGCGTGACGTCTTTGTTATTGTTCTTTTGAGCATGCGGGTCAGTTCAGGAGCGTGACCGGTTCACACTGGAATCTGATATTGGCCACATTTTAAAAATAATGTGAACAGCCAAACAAAAAAATCGGATCTGAACAGCAAATCCGAATTGAGCACCAAGACTTGGAGTGTGAACTCAGCCAACCAAGGTGCAACGAAAACAGACTTAACGAATTCATCGTGAAGCATGTGACTCAAACGTCCACTGAAGCTTCTGCTGAGGAGACAGAAACATCAGATGTGTGTGGAGCGATGAGGAGACTGTAGCGTTCTTTAAATCAACACATGAAACAAACAGAAATGCCTTTTTTCCATCATGTTTTCTATATTTCTTTCCACTGTTAAAGGTTTGACTGGAGCTCTTCTCTTTGTGTCCACTTCTTCTGCAACCGTTTAATGGCACCTGACTCGAGAATTAGCCACCTACCGTTTATCTTCATGAACCAACTCCCAATATTCGCATAATAGTGGTGGATGGAAACGCGCATATGTTCACATTTTCTTCTTCCAGTTTTCTGAAAATTGGGTTAAAATTTGCACTACACTTGGATGGAAACCTGATTGTTGACGATATCATTACCAGAAACTCGATGCAGTCGGGGTGTAACATACGGTCCATTATGTTTTTGTCAGTTAAAAGAAGACAATTCAAAATGTTAAATTCTTTTTAATTTATTTGAAATATGTAAATACTAAACAGTATCTCACACAGTATCAAACATATCTCCAATAATATCAGAATCATGCAAACACAATATTAAAACAAACATTGTTAGCTGATTCAGTACATAATCACGCATCCGAGCATATTCATATTAAGCTACTGTAATTACATTATTGAGATCAATATTAATCACTTACTGTACTTTTTTAGTCTTTGAATAATTTTGATAAATTAAAGCTGCTCTATGGAACATGGAACATTTTGTGTTGATTTTGGCAGCCCCTGGCAACAGCTCTGGAGACGGGGTCCGCACCATTACGACGACGCCGTACGCCTGCGGTGCGCCGAATATGCGGAGTCTGCACACTATTTAAAAGGCGTCTCAGCCGGCGCATACGCTGGATTCCCCGCTCAATTCAACCAGCGAAAGCGGCGTGTACGCCTAGTGACGCCTCCTCCCACCGGGAAATGTTTCCCCCTGCATTTAAAACATATACTCCTCCCTCGCCGCTCGTCATCAGTTCTCGCCGGATTGCGCCCCGGCTGCAGGAAAAGGAGCGCACCCACGAATCTTCAGTTAGTGGCCGAAGCAACTGGAATTCAGCCAGAGCAAACCCCAGCGCCGTTTCAGCGGGCACCGACCCGGTGGCAGACATTAAGAATAACTATTAGAAACTAATAGAAATAGCCAATCTTCTCGCTGTTGGTCTTGTTTGCTTATGTAGGTCAGATAGAGGCATCAGTATTAAATTGAGACTGTTTCATAACCACTTAAAAACTCTGTAGAGTACTTTTAATATAAAAAATTATGTTTGAGTTACTTCCTTCCATAATAAAATCCAGATCAGATTCACAGTGATGCACTAAACTGTTTAAATATCAGATGTTAATTATAGTTCATCAGGACGTATAGCAACTATTATTACTATTAAATATAATAAGCAATTCAGACTGCTCATGTAACTTTAGCTGAAATGCCTCTGGCATAACATAGATAATACACTGAAACAGGCATAACAACCTTAGAATTGTGTTACCTGGTCAGCAGGGTAAAATTTCTAAAGTCTTCGAGGGCCCAGTCATGTGGTTATACGACACAGTAACACAGGCCTGTACAGCTCTATACTGTGTTGCTGGGTCAGGGGTTTAAACAATGGGGGCCCACTGACTCTGTAGGGTTTGGTCAGGTATAAAAGGAAGGGTTAAACCAAAGAGGACAGCAGTGCAGCAGTAGCAACAGCAGCAGCTCATCTACAAGCATGACCACCACTGACATGACCATGGGCAAGGTAAGCTTCAGAATCACTTCTAACATTGACTGAATATACGGGAGACTTGCTGAGTCAAATTATGTCCACGCTTTTACTGTCAACCCAAAGTCTAAACTAATGTATCCCTTGTTTTTCAGATCATCTTCTACGAGGACAGGAACTTCCAGGGTCGCTCCTATGAGTGCATGAGCGACTGCTCTGACATGTCCTCCTACCTGAGCAGGTGCCACTCCTGCAGGGTGGAGAGCGGCTGCTTCATGGTCTACGACCGCCCCAACTACATGGGAAACCAGTACTTCATGAGGAGGGGCGAGTACGCTGACTACATGAGCATGATGGGATGGAGCGGTGGCATCAGGTCTTGCCGTATGATCCCCATGGTAGGTATAAAACAGCATCCGTCATACTGTGATTCTACTGCGGGTAACAACCCCCACGCAACTGGATATTAAGACATTAATTTCTTTTCATTCTCTCCAAAAAACAGCACAGAGGCCAGTTCAGGATGAGGATCTACGAGAGGGAGAACTTCAGTGGTCAGATGCATGAGCTGATGGACGACTGCGACAACATCCAGGACCGCTACCGCATGTCCGACTGCCAGTCCTGCCACGTGATGGACGGCCACTGGCTGATGTACGAGCAGCCCCACTACAGAGGCAAGATGATGTACATGAGGCCCGGAGAGTACAGGAGCTTCAGGGACATGGGCATGAGCGGCACGAGGTTCATGAGCATGAGGCGCATCATGGACATGTGCTAGACAATTTCATTTTTAAATAAAAAATGAAAGATAAAACAAAAATCTGAACCTGTGGCTTTTTTCTGTTCTTTCATGATTACAAAAGAGTCTATTTAATGTAAAACACTGAATAAACGATGAAGATTACTGATGAGGATCAAAATATAAAGAGGTGTCCAGAGCAAGTCTGCTCGCAACATTACAGAAAATCATTTTCTTGTCACTTTTCACTTGAATAACTGTTGAAAAAAAGAATATATGATGGCTTCACAGACACAACGCACTGTAAAAACATACATTATCACATAAACATGGAAGAGTAAAGAAATAAATATGTGATTTAAAAAGAAAACGTTTGCATACATACATTCTGCAACAGAAAAAAAAGTATTTGTTTACATAACTCATATAAGTAAAACAGAATTAAATTATAGAGGCATCAGAAATTTTATTACAAATGATTAATCTTGTTTAACAGCTTATGAGGCTGTTGTAAATGCATTTACAGCTGGAATACATCGTATAAACTGTATATTTCTTTTGCATATATAATTTGTGACATCCTTATCTGCCACCACATCTTGTAGATATTTATGACCTGATCTAAAGCAGTAGTTTGAGTGAGGCTGTGCTCAATACTATTCAATATTCACTGTTGTTATAAATTTTTATTTTCATGTGTTTAACCAGAGAAAAGCCTCATTGAGATTTAAATCTCTTTTCAAGGCAGACTGAGCCAAGAAGGCACCATCAAATACAATAAACAATTCTGATTCTGATTACATGCTATAAAGAGTATAAACAGTTAAGATGCATAAACAAGTAAAAATAATCAATTTATTTTTATTTTTTCTGCTCTTTTGTTTTTTTGTACATGTATTACCAGAAGATGTGTGTTTTTGTGAAATAGTGGTGTCTTGTAATCCCATGTGGGAGAGGCCAGACGGCAAATCAAATAAAAAATGAGGTATTGTTCAGTATTTACTGTGAGTGTGCTTTTTGTGGTGCTGCCTAAAACTGTAAACTATCATCTATCCCATCTGTCTCATACTGCACTCAAATTATTCCACAATGTATTATACAAAGTATATTGAAGTGAATTGCAACCAACCAACTCCATTGTAACCAACTTCAGACATGCATCGTGCAAAGTGAGGTCAACTATTGTAATTATGTAAACAACTGATCTTGTAGATATAGTTGTGTGTGTGCAAAGTGGTGGAAAGTAGAAAGTACATTCACTCAAATACTGTACTTAAATACAATTTTCAGGTACTTGTATGTTATTTTACTTTCTGCTCCACTACATTTGTTCGATAAAGTTAGTTACTAGTTACTTTACAGATTCAGATTATTAATTCAAAATATTATAAACAAATAAGATATATTATTATAGATTAAAGTTGTAATCTTTTTTCATTTCGTTGTCTTTCACGGCACCTTTGGCAATAATCGGTAATTGCAGGTGTGTTTTTAGACCTCATTTAAGTTTCAGTTTCACTTTCCTCGTCTGTAGTTATTGATCTTTTCTTTGTTTGTTTGACCATAATAACTGTTTACTCACAACGCCAGCAGAGACCGGAAAAAACAGCACGCTGCTTCACACACAGGTGAGTTGAAGAGTCTGTTGTGTTAAAAGCCTAACTGTGCGCCGCTTGTGATTTTTCCGGGAAAGTCGCTGCCGACACCCGCGTCGTAAAACTGCAAATGCTGCAGGCTTTCATCAGCGGGCCACAGGCTCAGTCACCATTGTGTTGCATCATTCGGCGATAGATAATGACTTAACAGACATTTATTTAAATGAAAATCTTTGAGGTTATATCTTTAAGTTTATAAAGTAATTAAAATTAGCCCCACATTAACCAGCTGAAGCATTAAAGTGATATATACATTAATCTATTAATGATTATTATCCAGTAATATAATATACAGTATTCTGAAATGGGCCATTCTGCATAAAGACTACTTTTACTTTTGGTACTTTAAGTACATTTTGATGCTAATACTTTTGTGCTTTTATTTAAGTCAAAATTTGAATGCAGGACTTTTTTATCTGTAACAGTATTTCTACACTGTGGTACTGATACTTTTACTTGAGTACATGATCTGAGTACTTCTGTAAATAAGTCTAACTATAAAACAAGTAGATGATATAGTGAAGGTTGCCACAAATCAAACAGATATTTGCTGCAACCTTTGATAGAATTCATACACACCTTTAAATAACACAAGCACTTTTGTATGAGATCACTTGAGATCATTACATTCATGTTAACTTTCAGGATATTTGTGCAGTTTGCAGTGTCAGTCCAGCAACAGTATTTCTGATAAGAGAAGACATTCAGTGAACTGAACATTCTCACTAAAGAAGATTCAGATGAGTACTTTCTCTCTTATTTTTTCAGTATGTTCTCCTTCAAGCCTTCCTGGTTTAAAGACTTGAATCATCTTGATAATATTCGAAGTAATCAAAAATGAAAATGGCAGAAAGAGAAGCCATTTGATCGAGAATAACAAAGCCTGTGAGAGGATGCATAATAACCTGTTCCCATCAGCATTCACAAACAGAGGGGCTAACATTGCACGCTCATGCTGACTCATGGCTTCCACACAATAGTGCCATTGATTGTTTGGATGTCGTGTTAGGTATAAAAAAGGCTTAAATCCAGGATAGGACTGCTATAGCATCACTCAATGTATCAGCCACCATGCACGGCAAGGTAAGTTTGTTGTAGATACTTTACTGTAATTGTTGCTCTTACAGTATTTTGTTTGTACACATTTACTGCATTCATATATTGTATTGTGCAAAGAAAGGCTTCATCCTTTTACCACACTAGGATGATGATTCTATAGCTTTACATCAGGGCTGAGGCCGGTAACCATCCGTCATAATGCACGATGCTGAATCTCGGCTGCTCTGTTGGATTCTAGATAATCTTCTACGAGGACAGGAACTTCCAGGGTCGCTCCTATGAGACCAGCAGCGACTGCGCGGACATGTCCTCCCACCTGAGCAGGTGCCACTCCTGCAAGGTGGAGAGCGGCTGCTTCATGGTCTACGACCGCCCCAACTACATGGGCAACCAGTACTTCATGAGGAGGGGCGAGTACTCTGACTACCAGCGTATGATGGGCTTCGGCGACTGCATCAGGTCCTGTCGTATGATCCCCATGGTATGACACTCAGACAAAGCACTACATATCTCACATGACCTACTCTATCAATATGACTGATCGCTGTATATCTACATTGTCTCTTAACAGCACAAAGGGTCGTATAAAATAAGGATCTACGAGATGGAGAACTTTGGAGGTCAGATGAGTGAGCTGATGGACGACTGCGACAACATCCAGGACCGTTACCACATGTCCGACTGCCAGTCCTGCAACGTGATGGACGGCCACTGGCTGATGTACGAGCAGCCCCACTACAGAGGCAGGATGATGTACCTGAGGCCCGGAGAGTACAGGAGCTTCAGGGACATGGGATACGATGGAATGAGATTCAGCTCTATCAGACGCATTAATGACTCCTGTTAACTTTAAAAAAAAAAAAATCTAACCTCACAAATAAAACAGTTTTCAAATTCAACATGGCATATACAATTTTTAATGTTGGTAATCTATTCATTTGATTGAACTGTGTCTATATATCGTATAATTTGAATGCAAAATTTGCATCCACAATCAAAAAAGAGATCAAGACAATTGTTGCTACTCATTGACTGGTTCCATCATCCTCTACATTAGTACCCAAGAAGAAAAAACTCAAATGTTATCATCATTTACAACCTCATATTTTCACCTAAAGAAGCTCTTGGTTATTAATGAATATTATTCAGAATATATAATGGTTTATCAGATGACATAAGGGGGGAAATGTCTCTTTTCCTCTTCTGTAGATTAAAGTAAATGTGTAGTTACCAAGACATGCATTAGGGTTAGTAGTTGTAGATGAAATGATGTATTTGTAGTAGCACAAAGTAGGATAAAGTCGAGCTTTTAGTATAAAAACATGAGGTTATAGATTTGGCCTTATATATCACATTAAATACCACATACTGTACTGTGATAAATAAATAATCCAACAACTGCAGGTGAAGGGAATCACGGTTTTAATTATCTGACACACTTGCAGCACTCAGGGAGGATTAAATGAATCAGGGCAGTTTTCTTTGTTATGTAGCATTTCACCATTTGGCTGATTCAGTTGTTAACGGCACAATCCATGAGTGGTGTGGAGCACACATTCCACCCCAACATCACAACCACATGAACATGTGGATTCAAATAAGGATTAGCGTTTGAATGCAGACCATGTGGACTCAATTGAAATGGTGCCGAACACCTTACATAGACTGGGCTTTTAACGTGATGGCAATATTACAGAGGCCTACTGTAGTACTCAGTCACTTCTCACCACTTTTTATGATCATCATTATTGTTAGCAGCAGCACATTATATTAGAACTGGATATTCTTCCAGAAATCCATTGCTGTGGAGTCCTTCCAGTTGTCATGAGAAAATCAAAAAGCAATTGATTGTATTTCAGATCCAGATTAAATCTAGACTTGATTTATGCACTCATTTATTATTATTATTATTATTAAGAACCATTTATGCATCTGCATTCAACAGATAAGAAATCTGATTACGTCTGTCAGATTTCTGTGTTTTCCCAAATAAGCCTAACCAGCTAAATAACCAGAAACTATAATCCAAATGCATATAATAAACAATAACTTTACTGCCTGCCATTAACTGCCACCTCTTCACACCTGTTTACACCTGTCAGTATCAGATAGCTATCTAACCTGCCCAAGGTGCACAAAGAGTGTGAGTGTGGGCTCATGATCTAAATGTTAGGTTAAAGCTGCTTCCAGTGTTTTTTGACACTAGAGGGCAGAAACTATTTTACAGAAACAGCCTGGAACACCTGGGCTCTGTTCCAGATGTAAGAAAACCTCATTCAAAATCCCATTGACATTTGTAACTACACTAATAGCTAAAAATCCTGGATGGAAACAGAGCCTTGCTCAGCAGTATGTTGAGCGGCTCAGTTCATATGTTTAGATAAGGATGCTATTTTTTTTTAAAAACGATGTAATATCATTGTTTATTCCGTATTTATGTTTTAGCGGCCTACATAGAACACAATTTCTCATAAACCCTAGACGTCCGCAGACTAAACATTACAGCTTGACAGAGGAGGTGAGTCCATGAGCAAGTCGAGGGGTCACGGTTAGTTCAGACATTAAAAAACACAGCAGGACGGAGAGAAGTGAACACTGAAGAAGTTTTTAGACGGCAGAGATTACAACTAGAAAGTTGAAATAAAGCTGTCTTAGAATATAGAAACTAAACTCCAGGAACACGCTCTTCAATTCACCTGTGTGTGAAGCGGCGTTGTGCGTAAACGGTTACTGTGGCCGAAGAAACATCAAGAAAAGGTCGATGACTACAGACGAGGAAAGTGAAACTGAAACTTAAGTGAGGTCCAGCTGCAATTACTGATTATCGCCACAGGTGCCGTGAAAGACAATGAAATGAAAATCTTTGAGATTACAACTTATTTAAGTTGTTGTGGCTAACAACTTGATTCTGTCTTCATCATCACGTCTGCTTCAGTGAGCAGAAATACAGGAATATATATTTTTTATGAACAAAAGTTATTCAGCCTTACTGAGGTTCATTGTCGACACAGGGATGTACATCAACGCACTTGATTTATCCCCTAATTGCTGTATTTGTGGGGGGAAATCTTGCTCTGAGTGCTGCCGACAGGCTTTTATGGTCACAGAGGTAGTGTGATTTATAGTTTCATGGTCAAATCACCGGAGAGAGTTCTTCCTTTATGATGAGAAAACTGACTTTATTATGCTCCTGTATAAATTTGTGTCACTACTCTTCGAGTTATAAAAGTACCCGTCAACACCTTACAAACCCGTAGGGTTGTAGTAGAGTAGTAAGTTACAGCAAACCAACATCCAACCTCCTCAAAGCATCAAACACATTTTCTGATGCTTTTGTGTCAGTTTTACTTTATAAAGGCGAGTCAAGGCGAGACTGTTGTGGGGTCTGAGTTCATTGGTTCTCATATTCATTGGTTCCATCTGTGTCATCAAGTAAAGCAGAATCATGTGGTTACTTATAGAAACTTGCTAATTGGTTGTTCGTACAGTGATAAACTCACAAGTTCACTGGTAAACGTGCTCTCCTCACTGGTACCAGTTAAAGGTGTGAGTAAATATATTGAAAAAATGTGATCATCTGCCAGATTTGAAAAGACTAATCAAAGCTTTCTTTTTTTCTGTCTTTGCTCATAGTGAAGGGCTTGTTTGTGTTATATTATGCTGCATTATCACACCTATGAAGTACTCTGCACTCTCAAAACATGGTCCAAGTTTATTTGACACATGCTCAACATACAGTTGGCTTTTTAAAAACAGCTCACACAACTTTGTTTTTCATCTATTTGTATGGATAGAGCATGTTTAAGAATAAATCAGAGATGACTGTTAGAAACAAGACCCCTGTATGCTGTACAGTATTCAAAACCCTGAAATTCACTGTCAACAATCACTAGCTGGATTAAAATAGATACAAAACTGTGGAAAATACAAATATGAAGACTTTATAAAGTCCTTTTATTCTAAAAATGAAGATAAAGATACTATATAATAACTAATATATTCTCTGGTGTGTGATCTGTTATATGTATTAATCGCAAATAAATGTGTCGTGTGGCCCTAATCTTTTATTAATAAAATGGTTAATTAATTAAATTTCATACCATCAACATGCCTGATACAACACAGTGTTTCAGCTCCTGCAGTCAACTTATTCTTGTTCACTGCTGTCAATCCTGTTTTTTGGCAAAAAGAAGAACTTCTGGTGTATTTTTTCAGCTTTTAAAAACATTAGATTGGAGGTAACATATATTAACGAGCCCTTCAAAGAAAGGTATGTTTGTGGAAAACAGGTTCTCTGTTATTCAGCTGCAGAGACAATACAAAGCGGGGCCTCTTCTCACAAATGCAACCACCGCAAATCACGATCTGTTGAAGGTCACTTTGAATTGAACTGTACACGGGGGGCCTCTGCTCCATGTTGCTCTGTCAGGAATTTGAACAAAGGGGGTCATGTATCCTTTGAGTGCGAGGTCAGGTATAAAAGCAACAGGGGGACATGGAGGAAAGTGTGCAGTCCCTTTGAGCCTTAACAACATTAACTGTAGCCATGACCATGGGCAAGGTGTGTGCAGCTTCAGCTTTTCATTTATAACATTTGTAGTCTAATTGGAGTTGACGATGTAAAAAACAATGAAATTTGTACTGTGATACACTGTTGTGTCATTATAATGGTTTGGTTTCTTTTTTCAGATCATCTTCTACGAGGACAGGAACTTCCAGGGTCGTTCCTATGAGACCAGCAGCGATTGCGCTGACATGTCCTCCTACCTGAGCAGGTGCCACTCCTGCAGGGTGGAGAGCGGCTGCTTCATGGTCTACGACCGCACTAACTACATGGGAAACCAGTACTTTGTCAGGAGGGGAGAGTACTCCGACTACCAGCGTATGGGCATGAGCGATTGCATCAGGTCTTGCCGCATGATCCCTATGGTATTGTAACTCACTATTTCCTGTTCATTTGAAATTAATACCTCAGATATATGGAGAGAAAAAAGGATTTCCGTGACTCATGTTCAGTGATTTCAATTTACAGCACAGAGGCCAGTTCAGGATGAGGATCTACGAGAGGGAGAACTTCGGCGGTCAGATGAATGAGCTGATGGAGGACTGCGACAACATGATGGACCGTTACCGCATGTCCGACTGCCAGTCCTGCAACGTGATGGACGGCCACTGGCTGATGTACGAGCAGCCCCACTACAGAGGCAAGATGATGTACCTGAGGCCCGGAGAGTACAGGAGCTTCAGGGACATGGGCATGAGCGGCACGAGGTTCATGAGCATGAGGCGCATCATGGACTCCTGTTATTAGAGCACCAGTGTATAAAAGCAAGATTTTAAATAAAATCTAGTGATTCTCTTTTAAATGAATTCCTCCGTTACTTATTACTGAGTGAAACTCACACAACAAAGTCCAACCTAAACCAACCTACACTTATGTAATGCCTAGTACATATTTTTGATATATTAAATATTCTCCAATATATCCCAACATATAACAAAGAATACTTGTTATTTGTTGAGACAACATGGATACTGATGCTGCTGTTTGGGGTTTGTCCGACTTATATGTTGATATCAATAACAGATAATGTTAGCAAAGGAAATTAATTTATAATAGTACACCAGGATTTATCACTGATAAGTGTACCTTCAGTCAGAGGGGTTCTTTGAGGTAGATTGACAACTTGAACCCTCCATGACACAAGGTGGTCTCTTTGTACTAAATTCACTAAGTAAGACCCATTTAATGCACGC
>NTHP01000295.1:282703-314553 GCA_003416845.1 Oplegnathus fasciatus | reverse complement strand
TTTATTACAACTTGGATTTATCATAACTGAACTCACTAAGTTAATTGCTGAACTCTCAGAAAGTGGTGGTATCTTACTGACGTTACAAATGTGGTCACTTTTTACCTCCACATAAAACAGTTGATAATCTGTTTAATCTAGCTGGCTTCTTTACAACCTGTCTGATCGCCTGAACATTCATGTTTCTTGTCTAACTTGTGGTATTGATGTTGCCAAGATGCGATTTGTGAAAAAATCAGAGGGGGGGCTGTTTTTGAAAGGTTTTTATTCATGAAAATAAATCACAAACCACAGTGGGCCTATATAGACTATGAAGCCTGTTAGGCTGTTTCTTGCAGCAGTTAAAGTAACATTTACAGAATAATTATGAACTGTAACAAAACAATATTAGAACTTGACCTTAACCACCGCATTTGCTGGAATATTTTAATCCATTTTTTAAAATTTAATTTATCAAGTAGCACGATATTTTCACTCTCTGACACTAGGCCTACATTGTAAGAGTGAAGTTACTGAACAGCCTATTTTTCCCAATAAAAATTTCCCCAAACTATGGAAAGTGTTGTAGTATAACCAACAGGAGAGCACTGATGTGTGAAGTGATTTTAGTGACACTACACCGAAGAGTGAAGGTATTGAATATTTTTGTAGTATCTCTATTCGGTCCCTGCACACTCGTCTCACAGCCGGCTGTACATAGAGACCAGCGTTATTTGTCCAGCTCGGGGGACGGCTCGTTTTGATGAAAATTAGGTTGTGGCTTTTTGTCTACCTTGCTATGGTAGGAAAGAGGCGTCGTTTGTGATTTAACAACGTTTCGCTTCTGAGTTATTGATCTGGGAAGTTCGAATCTGTGGATACATTTCCAACTTTACCAAACTCATGCATTGTCCTTTCCTCGTGCGGACACATAGGAGATGCGATCCTACACAACAAAAGGTTTTGTTTTGCCAGAATTAAATCCCCCTTTCAGCAACATGGATAGGGTCACAGTAGCCTAGATGCAGTGTCATCTCTATTGTCACACGAGCGTGCTGACGGTGGAAGTCCATTTCTGATTATATTGTTGTTTGCACTATAGACTGTTCTCGCGTTGTAGCGCTTTACTTAGATATATTTTTAAAATATTTTTATTTTAGGTATTTTATATGGTCTATTGGTGAATTAGCATTAATCACTGTGAGGGGGGGATACATTTTGTCCCCACTGGGGCCAAAAATAATTCAGCAGAGGCAGGGATATATAGACCAGAGACCAGAGTGGGGGAAATCCCCCACCCCCTGCAAATAACACCCAGGATGTTTCCATGTTGCTACAGTAGATCTCTGCAGTTACAGAGTTACAGACCCAGTTAAATTAAACTGGAATTATATGTTTAAGAGTAAACTTCTTTTTGATGTAAACAAGCTTTTAACAGGTTTTAGAAAATATTGTTAACTTAGATTTAGTCATTTTTAAGTATCCTGTCATTAAGTTTGGGATTAATAGCAACTATCAGTTGTTTTTATGTGTGTACAAATTTTGTGATGGGATTAGTCAGTTATTTAGTTATTGTAACAGTTAAGGACAAACCACACAAAGGAATTAAGTGCTTGACATGGTTATGAATTACACATCATTTTTATTTACTGAAGTCAAATACAGAAGTTTAGCACATGTCCATGATGCGCCTCATGCTCATGAACCTCGTGCCGCTCATGCCCATGTCCCTGAAGCTCCTGTACTCTCCGGGCCTCATGTACATCATCCTGCCTCTGTAGTGGGGCTGCTCGTACATCAGCCAGTGGCCGTCCATCACATGGCAGGACTGGCAGTCGGACATACGGTAGCGGTCCATGATGTTGTCGCAGTCCTCCACCAGCTCATTCATCTGACCACCGAAGTTCTCCCTCTCGTAGATCCTCATCCTGAACTGGCCTCTGTGCTGTAATACAATACAGGGAAAATGTAAGTATCATTACCACACATTTTATTCTAAAAGTGCAGTTTAAATGTATAAAAATCAGGGATGTATAGATGAGGTCTCTTACATAGGGGATCATTCTGCAGGATCTGATGGTGTCGAACATCATTCCCATGCTCATCATGCGCTGCATGTCATGGTACTCGCCCCTCCTCATGAAGAACTGCATGCCCATGTAGTTGGGACGCTCGTAGACCATGAAGCAGCCGCTCTCCACCCTGCAGGACTGGCACCTGCTCAGGTAGGCGGACATGTCAGAGCAGTCGCTCATGCACTCATAGGAGCGACCCTGGAAGTTCCTCTCCTCGTAGAAGATGATCTGAAATGGAGAACAGAGGGAAGATCTGGGTTTAAGAATCAAATGGTGTTCAAAGCAGAACTAACCTTAAAGTTTAGATTTATTTTTCTGTGTAAAAACTGTTTTTCAGTCATTTGAAAACATTAGTAAATATCCCATTACCTTGCCCATGATGGTGGTTGAGGTTGTTCCTGGTGGATGGTTCAACTTGCTCTGCTAACTCCATGACTCCAGGGCCTTTATATACAAAATCCCAGGGGCCATGATGTGTTGTTATTCAAATGTGCAAAGCTGATGAATTAGCAGTATGACTTTTGCTGAACGGGGCCTATAAATGTGTAACAATGGTTCTCCATCCATACATTTCTGGCAGCAGTCATCTGCATTGTCTATTATAAGCATAAGCTTTGTGTGTGTTCCATTCTCAGTCAGAAGGTTCTCCACATATGGTCGGATCATCACTGATGGACAGAACGTGACATCAGGCCACATCTCTGACAGACATGAGACACCCAGAACCTGTACAAATATTCAGCTAGTATAAAGAATTAAACATACTGACTTTGTATTTTCGTATTTTCACAACAGTTTTCACCCACTGAGAACAAATCCTGTTTTGTAAATTAAAAGAAAGTTGTCTCATGCGATTAAACATAAACCAGTTTTATTTAAAAGGCAATTTGTACGTTTGAAGCAACATGAGATATAAAATAGGTATTAACTTGAGCGTAACCACTATTTTGTGAGATACAAAGCCTACAAAGTCTACAAAGACACCGCAATTGAACTGATTATTTTGTAGGATTTATAATCTGCATTACACTTTATTCAAATTAATGCAGATTACTTAAAAAAAAATCAATCCAAACACAGAATGTGAAAACAGCAAGTTTGTTATATTATAGATTGTTTGAGAGTAGCATTAAATTCTGTTTGACAGAGTTTACCCCTTTTAAAAAAGGCTGATAGACACAGTATGTGAATACCATAAATGCCTTTTACATTAGGAGTGGTAATGTTTCAAGATTAGTGACTAATTCTAAGGATTATTACTTATTTAAAAGAAATTATGCTAGAAATAAAGAATAAAGAAACGAAAACATCAGATCTGTGTGGATGAGGAGGCTGTAACCTTCTTCACATTAATACATGAAACGAATAGAAATGTCATATTTTCATCATGTTTACTACGTTGTTTTTGTTAGTTTGCGGTCTGACTGGAGCTCTTCGCACCCTCTTCTTCTGCAGTTGTTTAAAGGCATCTGGCTGGAGACTTGGCACCATCAACCGTTTGTCTCGATGCGCCCAATTCCTAATATTCACATTAACAGTAGAGTGGATGGAAACGCACAGTAATATTCATTTTCTTCATTCATTTGAATTTTGCGGTAAATTTGGATGGAAACTTGGCCAGTGAACTGGTCTTTCTGCTCACTCATCTCTCACTGCCAACCTCTTCGTTGCTGACAGTGAAAATGTATGAAGAGTCAATCAGTAGACATGCGACTGGATTAAAAGATTATACTGGATTATAGGAATAAATATATACAAATATTGAATGATAAAATAATAAACTTCATTTATACCGTTATTTTCAAAACAAAGTTACAAAGTGCTTTACATTAAAAATGGAATAAACTACCTAGCAATAAGATAAGATAAAAACAATAATGATAATAATAAAACAAATAATTTTCACAAGTGGTTTAGAGATTTAAAGATGTCACTGATTCTGTGCAGATGTTAGATATTTATATGGGAATATTGAGAAACTTAAGCTATGAAATAATTGTTTGTATGTTTTTAATGGTAATATAATTACTAAAATACTGGGTACAAGAATGTCATTTTTCGTAAGACGATTCAGAAAGAAGCTTCAAGTGTGTCCATCTGACACAAATGAATAAATCGTATAGAGTTATACTGAACGGCATTTAAAATATACTGTGGAGCTTCTACCTGAGCACATTCCAACAAATGCAACTGGCAGCTTTTGAGTGGGAAGCCGGTGAGGGATCATGCACCAACAACTCTAGCTGGACACCTGCACAAAGGGGGTTGGGATCAGGGGGAGAAAGCATAAAGCTTCCCGAAGAAGCTTCTCACTCCACCGGGTGGAAAGAAGTCGATGGCAACACCATTATTCTGCAGGTGCAGTGCTTAGGGAATTGGCCATTCCAAATATGGAAGAAAATCACAAAAAAAAAGTATACTGTGGCGAGCGAGTTTGTGATTCCAGCTTTTCACCCCTGGAATAAGAATCTGCAGTGTCTAATGTTTTCTGTCATTTGTTGGATGGACCTAATTTAACGTTATAACTGTTCCTAAAACTACTGTCATAGGTAACTATGAAAGTATGATGCTTTCTCTCTCGTCTCCCTCTGTACTAACAATGTGTGTGTGTGTGTGTGTGTGTGTGTGTGTGTGTGTGTGTGTTAAACAGACAGAGAGAGAGTTAGACTAGCTGCTTGAACCAGGTTCTGATCAGAGAAGGCAGAGGGTAAATCATTTATTCTTTCAAGTTCAATGTTATTAATTCACTATAACTATGATTACTATTTATATATATATATATAGTAATATTTTAATATGGCATTACATTTGGTAATGAGCACAGAATGACTTCATGCTATAATATATATATAATAGAAGAGTTTCTCTCTCTTAATTTGGCCGCCAAAAAAAATGACAATATCCCACCTCTACTTTAAAATACAAGAAAATGAGTTCAGTCTGAGTCAATCGTTTTGAGGAATTTAATAAGTTATTATTATATGTTTTTAATTAAAAATTGTGGTGCTAATTATGTAATGATTTATAGTAGTATATAGTATAGAAGTACTTTATAAAAGTATATAATGATTTATAATTTATATTCTACAGAGTACAACAGTAAACATATGTGAGTTAAAACAAGTATGACAGAGGAAAAGATTGAAGTGTTTATTTGCTTTGGAGTGGCTGCAGTACACTTATGGCTGCTAACCCCTCTTGTTCCCTATAGTTAAGGAGTAATCGCAATCACAGCACCTACTCAGTTACTCAAAGATCTGCAGGCCACACAGTTAAAGTGTTGGCAGCCCTTTTATTGCCTTTATAAATCCCCTTTTACAACAAAATCACACTTTTCGATGCCTTTCAAAGCCAATCTTTGACAGATCAATGAAAACACATTCACAAAGGAGGTTAAAAATTCAACATCTTTAATAAACAAAGTGTTTTGATATTTACAGCAAGGTTTCGCTTAATGGCTAAAATTCGGTGACCCTCCTGAAGGAGCCGACGATGGCGCAGGTGGCGCACCAGTCGCGGTACCTCCTGTACTCCCCAGTCCTCAGGAAGTACTGTCTGCCTCGGTAGTTGGGGTACTCATAGAAGATCCAGTAGCCATTCATAACATTACAGGAGTAGACGTGGCGGTGATGGAAACGGTCAGACACACAGGGACAGTCATCCATGAACTCCATCATGTGACCGCTGAAGTCGGGCTTCTCATAGATACGCAATCTGTAGGAGCCTCGATACTGTGGGAGCAAAGGGACAAAGGTTTCATAAAATGATTATATGTCTTCTGTAAGTTTCTAACAAATCAAACTTAACAGTGGTTCAAATGGCAGAATTCCTGAAATGAGCACAGACTTGAAAGCAAGTTATGCTGAATTTTATCTTTTGCAGACTTTTATTGTCTTGTCTGTCTTTACAAATATAACCCACTCACCACTGGAATCATCCGGCACGAGCGGATACAGCTACTGAAGCCCATCCACCTCTGGTAGTCAGGATACTCGCCCCTCCTCATGAAGTACTGGTGGCCCATGAAGTTGGGTCGCTCATAGATCATGAAGCAGCCGCTCTCCACCCTGATGGAGTTGCAGCGGCTGAAGTACGAGTGAAGGTCCGTGCAGTCATTGCTGCACTCATAGCTCCGACCCTGGAAGTTCTTGTCCTCGTAAAAGATAATCTGGTGGAAAATAAAAGTGTCACGAGCTGCAGTGTGAACTTTGCCTAATGTTTCAGCAAGAAGAGAATAATAAGAATTCAGCTCTGTGTTCAACATAAAACATACTGAGAGCAAATGGAAAAGCTTTGTAGTAACTTACATTTAATCTGAGCAGAGAGGAAAAACAGTACTTACCTTGCCCATGGTCTCCGTTGGAGAGATTCCCCATGTTTTCAGGGCTTTTTATACTACCTCTTGACAAACAAAGTATTGTTATTCAAATTCTCTCATAGTTATAATTGAAGGCTACTGGCACATGTTTACCTTTTTGTTGGAGCACAACATTGGGTCAGAAATATGGATTTGTATTTGAAAAAAAAGGATAAATAATTAACTGGTTTGGTGTTTTGACATGCATGGACAAAGGAAAAGACTAGTATGGTATCCACACATCCAGTGGACAATGGCTGCAGAACAATATGGAACAGCTCTTTCGCATTAAATATGTTGCGTAACAGAGCAGGAAGCCATTCACTCCCCCTAATGCTCTACCTGAGCAACCCACTGTATGCAAATAAGTAAGTGTATACTGTGCTGTTGGTCTGTGTGCTGCGCTGGACGTAAAGGTTTTATTAAGATTTGTACATTGTGACGATGTATGTTGCCTGTATGTGTGTGGGATACTTGAGTCAACTTTTACTTCATTTATTAACACCACAGATTCAGGTGTGGTACAGCGTTTTTGACAGTTTTGACTTAGTGGACTACAATTCCCTTCATGTGTCACAGCCATGTTTGACTTTCTGAAGACTCCCCCTAAAATATGACACTGCAAAATGACTACATGGTCTCAGTTTTTGGTCTAGATACAGCAAATTTAGATTTTAATCTTATTTTATGACACAGTTGTTCGCCACAGGTTGTGTGTTTTGGTTGTTTGATTGCATAGAATTATTTAAACACATCTATCCTGGAAAATATCTTCCATGGTGTCATGATAAATATATGGTGGTATGGTGCCATACAGATGCACAACCATATATATATATATATATATATATACATACCGTGTTATCTGAGGTTTATCAGTATCAAAAGGATAATGACCAGTGGTAGTTTGATTTCATCCTGTATATGAGCATACGCATGTAATATAGTATTAGTTTAAAAAATCTAAACATGTAAGCTTATATATTTAATGTTATTGAGGTTGTTACTGATGTTTGATATCAACGTTTAATATTATTTAGTTATAAAAAAAAACTATGACTAGTAATATTATAAATGAGAGACACTTAAAACTAAAAAAAACCTTAGGAACACATGAAACTTTCATCTCTGATGTATAGAAAGTACATTTTGTCAAAAATTAATTGTTATGCTGGTGTTTCTAAATATTTAGACAACCATAAACAGAAAGTGTATAATTCTCATAATTCATAAGTGTATTTTAAGATATATTAAAGGTATGGTAGCTATGTGTTAGTCATAAAAATATGATTTGACATTCATCATCTTAAGTCAGTTAATTTTTATCTTGTCATTATTTTTGATTTAAACTATTAGAGTGGGGTTGAAATAGTGCTTATACTGTTTGTTTTACATTACTTTGAAATAGCGGCTGTGTCCTGCTTTACTAGACCCATCCTGATCTTTTACTGTTTATCTCATATTCTGTAATTAGCTGTTGGGTCTGTCCAGAATCGTTGCATTTGTGACTTTCAGCTCACTTTTTCATGTCAGTTTCCTGCCTCACACTCTCCGGTCTGTGCTGCCACTCTCCACGTAGTGTTTGGTGTTTAACACTAATCGTATGGATAAATTCCGCCACCACAGAGACCAGCTAATCCCATCGGGGGCACACAGTGGGAGAGGGCAACTCTGGCATTGTTTGGTATGGGATGCCTAAGCGTAGAGATTAAACTACAGTGTACAAGCTGTAACAACTAGGAGCTATGGTAGATGCATTGTTTAGCCCACGGCTGTCAGACAGTAGATATTTGTCTCTACTGTAATAATCATCTGGTAGATGAAATCTGCACTCACAGATTTTTGGGATATTTTACAAAATCATAATAAAGCTTTGTAATAATTATTCATTCTAGTGACTGAAGTGTTAATTGTGAGGCAACAAACCACAGCTGAGGACTGGCAGAAACACAGAATAAAACATGAATGTTTTATGAAGCAGAGTTTATTGGGAAAACAGACAGTTAAACTCGGGGAAAGATGCATTTAAACGAAGCTCGACTTCAGTTGAAGTCTGTGATTCTTCGGAGGGAACCGATTCTCGGGCTGACGCCTCCCCAGTCGCTGTATCTCCTGTACTCTCCGGGCCTCAGGTAGTACACTCTGCCCTTGTAGTTGGGCTGGTCGTACAGCAGCCAGTGGCCGTCCATCACATTACAGGAGTTGAAGTCGGACATGCTGAGGTGGTCCTGGACATTTGGACAGTCGTCCACCAGCTCGTGCATCTGGCCGGACATGTCGGAGCGTTCGTAAAGCCTCATCCTGTAGGAGCCTCGGTGCTGGCACAGGATAGAAAACTCTGTTACTATATCCAGTACAATAATATATCTCACTGGTATCCACTACTGACTTACAACTTGATTTACAAGCATTTCAAATAGCAAAAAACTGGTCTATTAGGGCTACTTTTACAGCACCTTTAAACAAAATCTCAAAGTCTTTATGACCTACCTGGGGGATCATACGACAAGATCTGACGCAGTCGTTCATTCCAATCACACGCTGGTTATCAGAGTACTCTCCTCTCTTCAGGTAGTACTGGTTGCCCATGTAGTTGGGCCTCTCATAGATCATAAAGCAGCCGCTCTCCACCCTGATGGAGTTACATCTGTTGAAGTAGGAGTGGAGGTCGGCACAGTCGCTGCTGCTCTCGTGAGAGCGCCCCTGGAAGTTCCTGTCTTCGTAAAATATGATCTGCAAAAGCGTTTATTGCACACACACACACACACAGACACACACACACACAAAGATAGTTTCCATTTTTAACGCAGTGCTGTGAATGTCTACTCAACCAGAAATAAAAAAAACTCCTAATTATGAATTATTCTGTAAATTACTGGTGTGTAGAAAGCGTGGGGAAAACCATAACATTTAGTTTTCTTTACCTTTCCCATGGTTATGTTGGTGTCAGACTGTATTAGCGCTCAATGCTGTCCCTGAGCCAAGCCACTGTGCTTTATAAAAAAAAAAGAAAGAAAGGGCAGCCGTGTGATTGCACAGCATAAAGTATTGTCATTCAAATATATCCCTCACAGTGATGATGGATCAGGAGTGGGTGTCTGTGGGTGGGTGGGAAAAATCTGTTTATGTATAGATGCCTCTTGGTGTGTGATGAGTTATTGTTCTTTCCTCCATGTTCATCACAATTTCCCACCAGAAAATGCCACTGTACAATAGACGCGTGTGTGCTGCAGAGCATCAGCAAGATTAAATTGATATTTAATGGGGCTGACACATGGTAATCTATACAATCTATCAGTTTAAGAGATATTTAGATATATATTTTTTAACCTGGAACAAACATGGGCCGACATAACTTCTGAGGTAGAATAAGATGTTGAATATTACTTCGTATGAAGGATTATATGAACAATAACTTACTCATATGTTAAGATGCCATACACTTTGAACTCATCTATTTATCCTAAAGTCCTAAAGATATTCACAACTCATGTGTGAGGTCCTCCTCACAACTGAATGGACTATGAACATTCCATTTTGCAATTGCTTTATTACAATGGTGAGTGTTTGATCAAGAACAGGTCCCAAAACGTTTTGTTGTTGTTGTTTGTGCTCTTGATGTATGATGTATGGTTCCTTTTTTGAGTCCATCCTAACATCAGGGAATCTTCTTATTCCCATTCATATTTCAAAAGCTTTTCAGGACACTAAGATTTTTGTCTTAATCCTTGACGTAAAATGACCAAATATTACCAAAAACAGTCTTTGTCACTGAGCCTGTCACTTTCTATAGTCTTGCAGACTATAATCTGAGCATGAAGCCTTTCCAAAACCTCCATGCGGCTCTAGGATCCTCCAAACCAGATCAATAGTCCGTGATGCGTCTGATGGAGCCGACCCTGGCGTTCCTGCCGCCCCACTCACTGAACCTCTTGTACTCCCCAGGCCTTATCAGGTACATCCTGCCCCAGTAGTTTGGGTGCTCATAGAAGAGCCAGTTGCCGCTGGACACGTTGCAGGAGAAGATGTCGTTTATGTGGTAGCGGTCCATGACGCTGGGACAGTCGTCCACCAGGTCCATCATCTGACCTCCGAACTCGATCCGCTCATACAGGCGCACGTTGAACGACCCAGGCTCCTGGTTTTGAATAGGAGGGGGAATTATTCAGTAAAGCACTCAGAAAAACATCCAGCCATGGTTATAAGTTTTGTCCCATGTGCCATTTACAGTGTAGCTGAAATAATATATATGTACATATATATATATATATATATTTATATAAACTGTCCACTGAAAGATGAATCATTGAAAGATGTTAGTCAATAGTTTAGTAATTTATAAATATGTATAAAGACCTCTGCAGTACACACTGCAGCAGTAATTTTAGAATGGATCCATCATTCCATCCATTAGCTCTCCTAAGGATATGCGAGTAACTTATCCTTACTGTAGGAGGGTCACGGGGGGGCTGGAGCCAGTCCCTGCTGACTTTATATATAATTATCTAATGTTGTTTAACACAACCACACCACTTTGGTTCAGACTGAAATAGCTGAGCAACTATTGGATGGAAATCTTGTACAGACATTCATGGTCCCCGGAGGATGAATCCAAATGACTCAACTGATCTCCTGACTTTTCATGCCTACGAAACTAATGGCATTCCCATCAGCCTCAGCTGTACTATGCACTGACTGCTGATTAGCAAATTTAGCATGCTAACACGCTAAATTAAGATGGTGAATATGGTAAACATCAGACCTGGTGGGCATCAGCATGTTGATGTTGGACTTGGGCACAGCCAGCCTTATGCACCCAAGTACAGCCTCACAGAGCTGTTAGCATGGCTGTAGACTAGGCACATTTTATGTATTTGGATCTTCAAATTTGACTACTTTCATGCCAAAATAACAAACTTTTAGTGTTTCCCCCAACAACTGTGTTCTTAACATCTAATAAAAAACATTTTGACCAACATCGGACACTAAGATTCCCACTGAAACGCAGTATTAGCAGCTCCTTAAAGTAAATTATTGTAAGGATGAATTGTTCTGGTCGGAGAAGGGAATCTCCATTAAATCAACCGTAGCAACACGATCATACCAATATTTAATAAACTTATGTAGCTCTATGTATAATTAAACTAATGTATCTGTAGAACCCTGGTTGGTGTACGGGTTCTTGGCTTTACCCAGAAACAGTAGCTCACCGTGGGGATGAGGTGGCAGGAGCTGACAGAGTCGTTGACACCCATCCAGTGATGGAAGTCGGGATACTCTCCTCTCCTCAGGTAGTACTGGTTTCCAGTGTAGTTGGGTTTTTCATAGATCATGAAGCTGCCGCTCTCCACCCTGATGGAGTTGCAGTGATTGAAGAGGCACATCAGGTCTGAACAGTCAGAGCTGCACTCAAAATGGCGCCCAGAGAAGTTCTTGTCCTCATAGAAGATAATCTAGACATATAAATTGGAGAGGTTTTGTTTAGAAATTGATTTTTTTTTTATTTTCATTGATCATGCTGAAAAACCTGTCCAACACAAACAAAATATATACAGGACATTTTTCTGCTTAATTGACCATTTTCTGGGTATTTTTATGTTTTTAATCTGCCACTTTCTCCTCTTTGAATTTTCCAAATTAAAAGAGGAGGGCCCACCTGGAAGTGCGTGCTAGGAGCTGTGATGTTTACCTTCCCCATGTTGGCCGGTTTGCCTGCCCTGTGCCTTGGCCTGTGTGATCCATTCAGCTCTCTGAAGACTCCCACCTGTCACATATATAGTGAATGTGAAATGCAGACTCTGCACGTGTCATTCATATTGTAATAGCCAGGAATCTTTGGCGTTTGTGCCGCGGTGTTATCCTGAAGAGATGTTTAGGAGTTACGTTTGTACAGGTGAGAGCTGACAGGTTGTTTGGGGTTGGTCTGGTGTTGTTGCAGGAGGTTTTATTATGAAACAGTCCTGAACTCTTTGTCGTCACTGAATGGGTGGTGTTTTTGTATCAGTCCTGAAATTAGGCCACGGTCTTTTATTTTCTATAAAGCCATGTGGATGATTTCTGGCACCAGTGGAGTTCTTGGTATGGATGTTGTTTCTTTCACCACGTTAGTTTTTGTTGCAACTTCATTATCAAAACTGTTTCCAAAGTTCAGTTTTATCTTACAGTGTTAATGTCACATTATTCTCTTTTGTCTGAAGTCTGTCATGTGTGAGTCATGTGTTGTAAAATGTAATAATCCCAGATAACAACGTTATTAGTAGCACAGGAACTATAGCTCCTGTATTTCTGTTGGTAATGTCTTTAACAGTGACCACAGCAATTACATGTCATTTGTAAGGTGTGTTTGAAGATATTAGCAAATTTATATCCTCACTTTAATTTACAGCGTTGTACAGCTGGCTGCAAATGAGTATCTGTGACTCTTTTTTTTGTCAACAGCATGTTAGTTTGACCTTGTGTTATCTACACATTCAACTTTCTACCACTGCCCTCTGGTGGAGAGGTTCATTTCTGTCCAAATAGATACACACACACACAGGAACTACACACTGTTTAAGCCGTTAAAAAACTGCTTTTAAGAACAGTTATACTTGTATTCATTTGTAGGATGTGTTTATTCTGTGTTAACCTAATGTGAAAACAAAACTAAAGGTATTGAAAACATAAGGTTCATTTAATAGCAATTCTGGAGCAATCATATCACATTATCTCCATCAGCAGGTGGAGTTTCTCCAGTCGTCATAGAAAAATAGATGTTAAAATTTCCATTTTTCTGAGCACTTTAAGGGCTTTTTCACTCTTGACCTTAGAAACTCAATTCCATGACAACTGGGTATCTGCTGATGAAGACCATGTGATATGATCGAAAGCTCCAAAACAGCTACTAAACGGACCTTGTGGTGAGATTGTCTAAACATAGTTTTATAATTTATTTTACTCTTTGAACTGCATCATTTGCAGTATGTGTGTCAATGAAACATTCAGCTCTTTCCTCCAGCTCTACAATAGATAACGCTTGAGTCTCGGTGTGGTAACTGTCAGCGCTTGCAGTATTTTATTCAAGCCTCTGATGAGAGTCAGGATGTCAGGCCATGACCCCGTCGCATCCTCATGGGAAAACATGCCCTCAAAGCGCAGAGAGCAAGAACAAAACTGAATACACTTGAGCACTGACGCCATTTTATTCAGCGTGTGAAACAGGGCAAAGAGCAGACATTTCACAAGAACCGTTCTTCTCTCTTTAGAGGTCCATGAGTCGCCTGATGGAGCCCACCCTGGAGTTGTTGCCGCTCCAGTCGCTGAAGCTCTTGTACTGGCCGGGCTTCAGGTAGTAGTGGCGCCCCCTGTAGTTGGGCTGCTCGTACAGGAGCCAGTGGCCGTCCATCACGTTGCAGGAGTTGAAGTTGGATATGTGGAAACGGTCCATGAGGTTGGGGCAGTCGTCCATCAGCTCCATCATCTCACCTCCCATGTCGAAGTGCTCGTACAGCCTCATCCTGAAGTTGCCACTGTGCTGCAGAGGGCAGGAAGGTCAAAGGTCACAACAATAGTCAAATGTTCTATTTTGATATCCCACACATGTCTGTACGGTGCAAATGAAGCTACCACGGGCATCTAGTTAGCTTAGCTTAGCATAAAGACTGGAAACAGGGAAAAACAGTCCCCGCCTACAACCAGCTGTAACTTCTTGGGCTCTTCGCTGGTGCAACTCGTCCCAGCCTTGAAAAAGTCAAGTCAATTTTGTTTGTATAGCCCAACATTATAAATCACAATTTGCCTCCATAGGCTTTACAATCTGCACAGCATACGACACCCTCTGTACTTAGACCCTCGAATCGGATGAGGAAAAACCCGTAACGCTGGCTTATATATTATTATTATTATCATATGTGTTGCTTAAAAGATATAACATGTTAATTACTTATTACTGATTTTATTACAGCTTTTGTTATCTTTGTACAGGGACAGGCTAGCTGTTTCCCCGTGTATACTAAGATAACTGGCTGGTTCGTGGTAGCTTCATATTTACCGTACAGACATGAGAGCGGTATCAATCTGCTCATCTAACTCTCGACTAGAAAGCAAATAAACTTATTTTCTAAATTGTCAAACTTTTCATTTTTAGCAACATGTGCTGATTTGAGAATACAAATTGAACTGAGACAATTATTGATAACTGGGGTGAAACTAAAACTCATGTTTTAGTAAAGAACATCACTCATTATTATTAATGGGTTTAGGAGTTTTGTTTATAAAACAGTACTATACTGTATATTACCCCTTTTTTGCTAAGTAGATATGGTTAAAAATATACATCGTGAAATGTGCCAAAAGTTGGGTGAGCATTCTTTATCTTGTGTTTTTCCACTACATCTGGAGTTAAAAGAGTCCTTGTTAAAACTTTAACCATTTTTGATTATTTGTGGATCTGTGAATAGTGGAAATGCAGTTTAGTTTAGGTCTGAACATAAAGTCATTGCTTAATTTCATACATATACTTCTGCTTAATCTGGGCTGCTTAAATATTGCTTAAATTAAGTGGTGAAACCCTTTAATTATTAATACAAATGCAGATGAGCAACAATTATGGCCTGACATTTGTCTGTTTATGATCTAATTCAGTTGTTTTATCCCTTAAGGTTATTTATTACGTGCACGTTTGACCATCATTTCTTAATATAACGGTTTAGAGGCAGTTTAAGGTATACAAAATTAAAGGGCTCACTAATGTGATGATTTTTGTCCAAGATAATTTGTATCATACTGATAAAGATAATTACAGAAGGCCTTACCATGGGGATCATGCGACAGGACCTGACACAGTCATTCAGGCCCGCCATGCCCATGTAGTCGGAGTACTCTCCCCTCCTCATGAAGAACTGGTTTCCCATGAAGCCGGGACGGTCGTAGATCATGAACATGCCGCTCTCCACCCGGATGGAGCGGCAGCGTTCAAACATGGAGTGCAGGTCAGCGCAGTCACTCATGCACTCATAGTGACGGCCTCCAAAGTTTTTGTCCTCGTAGAAGATGATCTAATGAAGCAGAATAAGTCACATTCAGCTCATTCCTGACACTTGTTTAATCACAGAGAGCCTGCGGCGCACTTGTTGGGCATTGTCTTCATTTGTAATGTAAAACTGCACACAAACCTTTCCCATAATGGCTGCTGCTGTTGGTCAACCCGCTTCCTGCGTGTTTGACCACCAAAGGTGAAGTCCATCTTTATATACATCACCCTGTGGGAGTAGGTGCTGCCATGTGTGTTGTTATTCAAATGAGGCCTGGTGTCAGCAGAGACCCTACAGGAGTCTTCCTACTCCTGTTTATCACGTCCTCTGTTAGTTAACAGACACTGGACAGCTTCTAGCAAGAGCCACAGCATGAACAGTGCTGGAACAGTCACTGCTTTTACCCATCTTCTGTTTGTTTGAAATGGGATGGATTCAGTATATTCATACAGCGTATAAGGAAGTGAAAATATTTTGTAAACATGGGCGGATAGACATAAGGATAAATAACCTTAAACAGTGGTTTCTAAATATGTTCTGTACTGTAGGTAGCAGCAGATGAATGGTGTGCACAGTAACTCTATTGTCACTATTGATGCGCTCTGTCAGTCAGTCTGTAGGAATGTGACTGACTGACTGAAATACAGGAAACTGTGTGTGTGAATGTGAATCTCATAAACAAAAAACGCTTCTTTTAAAAACATAAAATCAACAATAAATTCTAAATTCTGAGATTCTGAAGTGGTTCCTTTTTGTTATTAGTAATCTGTGTGGCAGTGTGGTGCATGTATAAATGTAAAGGGTCGCACAGTAGCTGTGTAGACTCATTCATGACCAGGTAGAGAGAGAGTAGTTTGAAGAAAATAATAACAAAATATTAATACTGATATGTCCAAAAATTGATTTATGTTTTGGCTTTTTCATGAGCCAGTTAGTTCAATCAGTCAATACCAAAATATTTATTCACAAGCACAGAGAAAATAGTTTACAATAGATCAATTTATTTAGTTATTTAAAACAATCATATTGATGTGCTGGGTCAATCTCTCCATCATAGCTGAATGAAACATCCCACTCCTTATTGTACCATGTGACACCTTATTTTATTAACATCACCAGTTTCCACAAATAGATGTCTCTTAGAGGAGGAAATTGAGTTTTTGACAGAACTGAAATGTAAATAAAATCAACAGAATCAAGTGAGAATCCTGATTAAAACTCTGTGATTCTGCGGAAGGACCCGGTGGTGGCGCAGGTGGCCCCCCAGTCACTGAACTTGCGGTACTCTCCGGGCCTCATGAAGTACTGCCGGCCGCGGTAGCTGGGGTGCTCGTAGAGGGTCCAGTAGCCCTCCATGACGTTGCAGGAGTAGATGTCGCGGCTGCGGAAATGTTCCTGCACTGACTCACAGTCCTCGCTGAACTCCATCATCTGACCCTGGAAGTTGGGCCGCTCGTAGATGCGCATGCGGTAGGGGCCCTCGCTGGTCTGGAGTACAATACAAGATTAGAACAGGAACTGCATCAATGCAAGGAGCTCTTCCTCTATCGCCCCCCCCGCATGTGTGTCTGTGGTGTTTCTTAAACCAGGATGCTCTTCTTACTTATTTTATCCTGAACCTACAAATGACTGACATTTGAACTTCAGGCTTGCTCAACACCTTAAACACCAACACCATAAATCGTTTTTTTTTTTCCATTTTTGAAAATAATTTTCCCGTTTCTTCAATAAATGAAATGTAGACAAATCACTTATCTTCAGTTAAATCCATCTAGTTTAGTATGTTGTGGAAGTTTATGTTTGGTAGGAGGGTTTTTAAAGAATATATTTATTATTCTTTGCCTTGTGCACACATAAAAACAAACATAAAACACAGAACAAGTTGCTTCGCTGACACAAAACATTGTTTTCATGCATCAGTAATCCCTAATAGAACAAAGATAAGTTAATCAGTAATATTTCATTAACTTCAGAGCTTATACATATCTATCAAGTCAGTACTGTTCACAAAAGCAACAAATATTTACTCACATAAGAGAAAGTACGGCAGGAGCGGATGGTGTCATTGTAGCCCATCCAGCGCTGGTAGTCTGGGTAATCCCCTCTGGTCAGGACATACTGGTAGCCGGTGTAGTTGGGCTTCTCATACAGCACCCAGCAGCCGCTCTCCACCTTGATGGAGTTGCAGCGGCTGAAGTGAGGGTGCATGTCAGGGCAGTCGGTGTCGCACTCATAGGAGCGGCCCTGGAAGTTTCTGTCCTCATAAAATGTGATCTGAGTCCAGGAGAGATCAAACCTCAGTCACAGTGCACAATAACAAGTCCAGCAAATGCTGAGAAATTAAATATTTCATCTTATATTTACGGTGTAAATCCTGCAAAACCTGCTGATTATGGTGGTGCCAATAAAGAAACTTTTATTCTGGATGTATAGTTGTTGTCTCTACTGTATGAACTAGACATGTAACTCGTAGACTTACAGTACATCAGGTTTTTGTTTGTTTTTTTCCTGCATGCTGATTTTCTTACTTTCTTAGTTACTACCAGTCTTAACCAATCCTTATGACGGCCTTCCTCTCACATTTTAACCAGTTTATGGCAGTTAGTGCATGGCAGCCATGATAATGATTAAATAGCTGTAATAAATCAGTCACAGCAATTTGAATTATTTAGAATTGCTAAAACACCCACATCTGCTACCAGGTTTATGAAGACCATTATGGACAGAAAACATGATAACACTCTCACCTTACTACTCATCCTGCAAAGAGTGCTGGAGCCAGTCACCTACGGGAAAATGGTGGTCTCACAAAGCAGGACCAGAGCTCCGCTATATAAACCTCAATCAAAGGGTTAGCAGATCCCACTTTAGCTGTTTTTTCAATGAGCGGGGATTTAACGCGCTGGCATCGCTGCCAAAAGTCTTGATCCTGGGCACAGAGCAAAAATCCCTGAATCATCAACGCAAAAGTCCTAGCAGGCAAATTACTGACCCGCTGTGCCCTCTTTATTGATATGGACATCAGAGAGACATTTTATCCACTAATCCATCATTAAGTGGATTAATCTTTCCCACGCAGAATGTCAGAGGTCATCACAAAACTTTAACCATTTGTTGAATTTGAAACAGTGGTAATGTGAATATGTATTGATAACAGGGAAACAGTCCAGCTGTAGTGTCAGTGATACCATTAAATGCATCATTATCATAATCATCTGGATTGGGCTGCATCAGCTGTTCATAAATCCATCACTAAGTCTGAAGGTAAAGTCCTTCCTACGTTCTTAGCAACTTTGGCTGCATCATTAAAACTTAAGAAAATGTCTTGGCTAGTAAAGACTTTAGTATTGTGTGTTGCTAGGAAACACCTGTAGCGCTGTCCAATCAAGAGCAACCAACTATGTAAACAGGAAGTCACTGTAGCATCACAAGCAAGCATGACTTCCAAAAATTAGTTTTAGAAATGTAAAAAAAATTGTATTTATTGTATTGTATTGCCTACAAGGAGAAATATGTGTTTCAGTGTTAGTAGTATTCATACAGTTTATAATAAGTGGGAAATATTATATATTATGCTAACCTAACTGATGTTGTTTACTAATGTATTCAAATGTCATTGGCATAACGTTTCATAATTTGAGGTATTTGTGTTAATTTTGTGAAATATGATTTGAAGTCTTTGAGATCTACATTATTATTAAACAGCATTTATCAAGTCTCAGGTCAGATATTCTGACGGTTCTCCGTATTACCTCTCTTACTCTAAACGGGTCATAAGTTAGCAAGCTGACGTTAGTTTTGTCAGTTTACACGACAGTTACACTGTACAACAGGTTATCAGCCACAACCACCATCATTTTAATGTCATTATCACGCTTGTTAATGAAGATTTGTCCTCATCAACAGCCTCCAAATGCTGGAAATTTAAACACTCATGAGAATAGATACAAAGTCCATTATGAGGTCCAAAGCAAACTGCAGGAGGTGCTGCTGGAGGGGGACTTCAGTCCTGCAGAGACTCTTGTGAACCCTCATAGTGCTCAACTCGTTCCTCATGGCAATCATTGCTGTCCTGAGAGAGACACAGAGAGGAGAGATGATGTCTGTTTAGATCCACAGGGTGGCAGTAGAAGCCTTTCATTCATGTTTTAAACAAATAAACAGTTCTGAAAACATCCATCACAGTAGCCTGACACAGTATTAAATTTGTCCCATCATTTCCAGATTTCCTTTTCCTCTGAAATGTTCGAGATTAATATGAGAGATTAGGATGCTGTGGCTACTCACACTGAGGAAGGAGTGAGACGAGGAGGACGATGATGAAGACTGCGCTGACACTGGTCCAGGCGGGGCGCTAGCCTTCACCCTCTCAGACAGCCATCTTTTCAACTTTTGACCTACGAGAGATTTTTAAGGATTTAAAAAATAATTGACACGTCTATTTGATCAGTGGTTCCCAACCTGGGGGTCGAGACCCCCCAAAAGATCGCAGGATAAAAATCTGAGGGGTGATAAACAGTTTAGGACAGAGAGAACAGTGGTGGAAAAGTAAGTAGATTACTCAAATACTGTACTAAAGTTCAATTTAGAGGTACTTGCACTTTATTTGAGTATTTCCATTTTATGCTACGTTACACTTTTACTCCATAAATATTGTACTTTTTACTCCACTACATTTACGTTTTAGTTACTAGTTACTTCACAGATTAACATTTTTAGTTTATAAAACACAACACACTGATACAGATTAAACTACCTAACGATATAAAAAGTAGTTAAAATTGACCTCAACCAGCTACAACGGTAAAATGCTACTTCTGCATTAATGCATCAGTATTAACTAATACTAACGATGTAATATATAATAATACAACACTCAAACGGCCAATTTTACTGATAATACTTCTGTACTTTTACTGAAGTGGGATTATGAAGGAAGGACTTTTATTTGTAATTGAGTATTTTTACAATGTTGTATTGGTACTTTTACTAAAGTGAAGGATCTGAATATTTCATCCACCACTGAGAAAGAGAAGCAGCTTGACAAAAACACAAGGTCAAACTAATTTGTTAGGGCAAGTTCGAGAATAAAGCTTCACCTAAAAAAAGCCCAATTTCTGCCATGGAAAATTGTACTTTTTCTCTCTTTCCTCAAATCTTTGCCTTTTTTATTGTGAAATATTGGAGAGTTTTTCAGCAGGAAACACTGCTCTTCAGTAGACTTATGAAACCTGTGATGAGGGGTCATGGGTAGGCATTGTTTTGGCAACTACTATGTTAGATAATACCAGATACCCGTTTAATATTCATACACACTTACTGTGCTTCTTGGAGTGGTGCACAGCCTTGTAAGAGCCGAGCATGGCAAACGGGTGGTAGGACAGAGTGAAGGGATAGACGATTGCACCCTAGGGTTAAAAAACAGTGGAATTAACTTTTCTATATTACCAAATGTATACAATGAGGAAACTACAAAACCACTGGCCACCTCTACAAATGTGTACAAACAATGTGACACACGCTGTATCTGTTTCCTCTAAACATGTGTGAAACTTGTACCTTGGATTGCTGGTTGGGATATGAGGCAGCTGGTTTACATCTGTAAAGAGCCAAGATTTCCTCCACTGGCAGGCTATTCTGAAGCAGGAAAAAAATAGTGCAACGGTTAGCAACTCGCAAATCAAATACTAATATTTCATAGCAGTGTAACCAATACAGTAAACACATTATGCCGCCTGTGTGAAGTAAACCTTAGAGAAGTGAAGTGGGAGAGTTAAGCAAGACTCTTTAATTGTACCAAGACGTCTCATGTGCATGTCTGAATTCAAATTGCACCTTTCTGTTTGAGTTGAAATATAATTATTATCGAGGACTTATTTTATATTTCTACATTCTCTACTCCCGTCAGTTTCCTCTGCTCCCTCTCTACTTATTTTCACAGACACAATTCAGTCAGTTTTTCTCAAATTTAAGCCCAATTTAGATGCACACATACATCACTAACCATTTAAAATGCATCCTTGATTAAATAAATAAATAAAATAAAAGGAAAATATACACATGGAGGAGTAAGACAGATACCCCGGCTAAGCCCACACCCATATTTAACCTTACTGGGACATCAAGATTTAACGAAAGCTGCATTCATGTGGAAATGACACTTACCATAATTACCCCAGCAAAGGATGACAGGATCATAGCCTCCCGTTCTAAGCGATTAGGGTACTGGGCACTTCCTCGGCTGCTTGTTGCTCCACTGTGGTCGAGAAGAAAGTGAGAAGAAGTTTCATTTAACACAACTCCATATACAGCAGCTTCGTGGAGACTGTGTGAGTCTGGAATCTCATTTCGGCTACCACTACCTACAGGTGACAGGTCGTCCCTCTCAGGACCAGACTTCAGCCTTTATGGGGTTCTAGGCAAGAACTTTGCTTTTGGGTACCCTTCCACGTAACCACACATTCATTTTTCTGCCTTCACAAAACCACTGATAACAGGAAAGTATAGATGTAGCTGTAAAGCATGGCTCATTATTATCATTATTTTTCATACTGAACAAAAGGCTATGATCTTGATCTATGATCTATGATTTAAACCCATGTCAAGTGCTGTTTAACCTCTTAAATGTTTTATTTCCACTTGTTTCCACACACAGTATGACAGTATGACAAATTCAGCTTGTTCCAGCTTGATTTTTATGACGGCACCATTGCATCAAAACAGAAATATTCCAGATGTTTTGAGCAGCATTATAAACATATATGATATATATATATACTGATATATTTGGCAGCTTTGGAAGTTCTGGGGTTTTTAATAAACTACTAAAAGACTGAGTTTGAACAAGTTGCACCCACCAGAAGATAAAGTAAACTGATAAAGTTCCAAAATAATAATAACTTTAGTCTATAAAAACACAAGCAGCTTACATGATGTCCCTGTCAAGCACATCCCGTCCCTCTTCTTTGTCCAACCACCAAAGGGCAACACTAATGGCGAGGTCATAGTGAGCCTGTAACATGCACACACTTAAAATACATAGCAATGCCACACTGAAGTACTTGTTGCAACTATTAGCTGATTCATTTTCTTCATGTTGCGTCTTCTATCATTTACTGTGGCAGATAACATGGAGTCACAATGATCAGCTCTCTGATGATTTTACCAGGTCATCCAGCATTGTGGCGGTCCCTTTCCCCTTTGGATCAAAAGAATTTTCTCTGAGTCTCTGCCCAATGTAATCACCGCTGTTCAGATGAGAAAAACATCAATCAGTTGCCATTTTAAAATATGCTTCATAATGTGCTTTTCAACAATCTGGGGTTTTAATATCCACTCACATAAGGGCCTCAACATCTCTTTTCAGCTGCCTTGCCTCCATTTTCTGAATGAATTGCTTTCATGTAGGACTCCTGCAAAAACAGAAAAACATCTAAATATTTTCCTACTTCTTAAACACAGTATCATCTTCATCACCAGGACGGTGACGAGAACTGAGTGAATTCTGGTGGCACAGAAGGCCAGCTTGCATAACACTGGTAACCTAAAAATGAGGTTAATTTACCGCAGAAGGTGAAGTGCGACGCAGGCAGGATCTGAACCTGACACCTCGTTGGACTCACACGGAGAGCTACCGACAAAAGCAACGAGACAACGAGACATTAAGTCCAGTCCACCTTAAAAACACATTCTCTGTAACTGATGGTGAAACAGCTGAGTGCAACAAATCCAAAACTGAATCCATCTCTCCTTTGCAAAAACACTTTTTAATGGGCAGATAAAAAACAAACAATCAGCAGCATTTTAAAAACAAATTCAACATGCAAGCATCTGTACTCACCACACAATTCTGTACGACTGCAAACTGTTGGAAGAGCAAAAACAGCTCTCAGACCTTCAGCTTACATGATGATACAAAATCTTGAACATGGTTGGCTGCAGTCATGCTACACTGAACGTGGAAACCTTTCTGGGGAACACAAGCCTTCAACAGCGACGGGGAACAGACTTCTCAGGTGAACAGCCTGGACTGAATAATTTATGACCAACCTCCTGTCAATCTCTCAGACCATTACCGACCAGACATCAGTGGGAAATAAGTGGAACAGCGGTTATCAGAACATGCACATTAGTTTCGATGTGAAGTGTGCATACTGCTGGGGCACACAAACACAATGTTTGTCCCGTCATTGGTTGCCAGCAAACATGTTTGAAGTTTCACTAAAAAGACTGATCAAACGGTAAAAAGTCTTTATTAAGCTTTAAATAAAACCAACAACTTAAAACAAACCAGGTAAAAAACATATAAAATAATAATCAGTCCACCAAAATGGATCTTTCCAACTCTGTGTTGGTTACAGTCTTCTTCTCCGTCTTCTTCTGCCTCTTCTTCTTCTTGCCGTCCTTAAACACTGGAGAACTCAGAAACTTGCTGTCGGTGAATTTATCTCCACGTCTAATTTTGCTGTTACAACAAAGAAAAACAATGAATTACTCACTGCTGTTTTTTTAGGTACAATTAACAGGGTTGTGGCAAGAGATCACAGACAAGATGTCCTCACCTGTTGAGGGCCGGCTCCTTATAACTGACGACACCATTTCGTCTCCTGGTTCTCCCTTTGTTTTCACTCTCTGGGGTTGTGATGGTGTTGGTCAGTGATGTTAAGACTCGTCCTGCTGCAACACACAACAACAACAAATGGATAAAACATATTTACAAAAACAAATGGATAAAACATATTTACAAAAACAGTTTTTGCATGTTTTATATTACTACAAAACAAAAACTAGAAATATGAACATGCCGTCAATCTTTTTTTAAGCTGGAAGTGTTAAAATAAATTCCTTTCACCTTTGTATCGGGGTGGAGGAGAAATATCAGAGACAATATCTCAAAACCTGAGTAAATACAACCAAAACGAGCTGTGGGCTGGATTCGATCACGCCTATTCAACTGAAATGTGTTCATAGAGCAGAATATTGAACTGTTAAGAACCAAAAGCTGTCATTGAAACTTCCTGTCTCCTTGGCTGCTTGGGTCCCCACGACATTTAATATTTGAAACTTTGGCAGCTTTTGTTAAATGAAGAAAAAAGGGTTTTGTAGAAAAACATGTTTATATATTTTTTTTATAAAGGAATCAAAAAAGGAACATTTCTGGTATCGGTACTATAACCCAGGCACACCGCACTGACTAAACATTTACATCCATCAATGGAAAGTGGTGAAACACTGAAAACAGAGCATTATTCTCTGAACTCTGCTGCTGAGAAAATGTGAAATGTTAAACTGGTTGCAGCTGTACGACTGACAGTGAAAATGTCATCTAACGTCATGACTTCAGTAAATAAAAGCTATCTTTGCCCTCAAGATACCTGGCTGGTCAATGACACGGACGCTGCGGACCAACAACACTCAAGTGAAAGAAATAAAAGCACCATTAGAAAACGTCTTTGTCGTCTTTGCTGGAGTTTCAATGTGTATCTAGGTAGTCGTTTAATTGAAAATAAGACTATAATGGATACCACACCTGGAGAGGCTTCAGTTGTGACGGCAGGAGACTCCTCAATCACCGCCGCCCTGCCTGACGTCTCCCTCCTGGGAGTAGCGAGTACAGAGTCCACCTCAGTGTCGGCAGTGCTGACGTCCATGGCCAGCCATGGTGGCATCTCATCCGTCAGCAGGCCCCCCAGATTCTGATGAACTGCCTCATCAGCGGTGTCCACCATGTGACTGTGGGCATCGGACACATTAGATGTCCTTGTGTTGTTCAGTGAAACATTGTCTTTCTGCATGTAGACAACAAATGTCTCCCTTGGATTTCTGGTTTCTGTGGGTGTACGCAGCTTGGATGTCTTTCGTTTTGGATTCCAATCCATCCTGGACTTTGTCTCGTTGGGTTTCGAATCATACAAATGTTCAAAGATGTCAGAGTGTGAGTCAGCCATTTGTAAATCACCTAACTGTTCTACATTTCTTTCAGGACCACCAAGGCCATGGAGAGGTGAGGCATCAGTGGGGTCCCCAAGATAACATGCTTCGTCTTCAGATCTAAATCCTTTCTTGGCACGGCTACTTTTTTTCTTCTTCTTCCTGTCATTTAAAGGATCACCACACTCCTCCCTCTGCACGGCTTTCTTCTTGCTGGATCGACTCGTTTCCTCTCTCCTGGCTTTTTTAGGTTTCTGAATCTCTGTTCCTAAAGTGCAGCCTTGGTCCAGCGGCAGTACTTCATGGTTATCGTTGCTACTCCAACCCTCTTGAGGGCTTTCTGAATCCTGAGTGGCCAGCCAAGGACGCTTACAGGAGCTCTGCGTCTCCAGTGTGGTTCTGTGTGGATTTGATTCTGAATCTCGCTGAACGACACTTTCATCTGTGACTGTAGACGGTTCTTGTGCCTCACAGTTGTAGGATTCTGTAAAAGGCATTAAGTCCTGCTCTATGGCACCCATTTCTGATGATGCTCTGTTCGATGAGGTGCTATCACTGGCCACTGAGACAACAAACGTCCCTCTGCATCTTGATTTGTGACTTCCCCCAGAATTTGTCGCCGTCTTCATTTTGCTCCGTGGTTTATTGGCCACATGTTCTGGCGCTGGATCTGTGACCTCATCTGCACAAAACAGGAGCTCTTCTGGTAGTGCTTGGTCTTTGCATGCTTCATATGTTCCCTTAACTTCTTCTTCCACTTCATTATGGACCTGTTCCAATTCGGACTGATTGCTGTCACTTTCATGCGATGGCAACATGACAAACGTTTTCCTGGTGACTGAAGACACCCTTCTGCCTTTAGTCCTAGATCTCCTGCATGTGATTTTGGACCTTGTTTCTTCTGCAGTATCTTTCTTTGGTAATAGTTTTACACTTTCGCTGGCTCTTGAGAATCTAACTGCAGGATCCATGAAAAAATCGTCCAGGTCGGGTAAGACAATGCCACGAGACTCTGTATCTGACTTGGTAGGGTCACGGGATTTGGATTTGTCCTTCTGATGGTTGCCAGCTTCAGACTTCAATTTGGGAATACGAGAGGTATTGACACTCTTACCCTGTGTTTTGGGTGCCTGAAGCTCAATAACCTTTGGGTCTTTAATAGCCTGTAGTGCATCATCATCAGTGTGGAACAAAGTGCCAGTGGGAGCAACCTGAACCTCACTCAATCCAGCATCTGCAGAGTCCCTCACTTGTGGATTTTCAGCCACATTTGACCCACAGGCTTGTTCCTTTTTCTTCTTGCCTTTCGGCTTGCCAGAGCGGCCTGTTTTTTTGGCCTTGGTCTCCACAACGACTATGTCAGCAGCATTACTTAGCGTCATCTCCATTGTTGTATTCAGAAGCACAGTCTTCTCTTGCTTGTTACCATGTTCTGGTTCAGTTTCCATGACTGAGCTACTTGGAAGATGAACATCGTGAGAAAGAGATGGCTTGGGGTTTTCACATGTGCTTACAACTGGTGGGGGCTGACTGGTCTGAACACAGGGCACGGACTTGATATCAAACTCAGACTGAGAGAAGATCATTGACAGCCTCTCTACTTCATCCCTCAGGCTGCTGGACGGACGGGATGTTCCTGTCTGGGGAGCTTGTATAAACTGGCTTGAACGCCTTTTCTCAGCACCTGTGTTATCTGTGAAAAACAAGTTATGAAAAATAAGCAAATTCTTATTTCCAGGGAACTCTGCATCAGTAGCTCAGGGCAGTTAACGGTTAAATTATGATGATTTATGATGATTAACAGCAAAAATTCTCGAAAGCTCCCTACCATTGTAAATATAAGTGGACCTCTGGGGTCTGTTCTGGATATTGAAGACATTTGCACAGATGTTTTTTTCAGGCACGTCGGCTGTTGCGGTTTGGGGGTGATACAACAAAGCCCCTGCAATCTCTGGCTGACGAGGTAACTGATCTGTAAGACTAATAATGGGAGTCAGGGAGGGGGTGGGAAAAAAAACAAGACAAAGAGAAAGAAGCTGTCATTCACAGCTGCCTAAATCAAAAAATGCTTTGTAGTTCAAAGTACAATTCAATCTGAATGCAGTATTTGCTCACCATCCCACTACAAGATTTTCTTTGTTGATGTCTCCAGACAAGGCCTCGTCTTCTTCAGATAGTTTAGGAAGATCCTGTGGGTAATAAATACAGTCGCAATCACAGGCCATGTCTGGTATAGTTTGATATTGCTAGGCATCTTCTACTAATCTTTCAATCTTATAAATATGTGGGAATTTGGTTAGATAGGAGTCTGACTTTTGCAACCCCCTGTGGACCAACTGTCTCTTTAGGAGAGGAAAACCATTGTGAAATCGACCGTCATATCTATGCTTGGCTATAAAGATATCCTGTTCTCACATGCTGCTCATTCTACTTTAAAACAACATCATGCAGATTACAGCCCTGCGTTTAAGTACAGGAGATAAATATCATACTCATCACTGCGTACTATATGAAAAAGTAGGCAGGTCCCCACTCACAACAACAAAAGAACTACACACAAGCTGCACCTTTGACACCCCATCTGTAAATAATGTACATGGGAAGACTACTTTCCAGTATTTTGCACCAAATAAATTAAATGAATTAGAAAAGGACCTTTAAAACTTTAAAGTCTCATCCCATTGGATGAATTTAAACTTTTAATTTTTTACCTTTGTAGCGATATCTGTCATTGTTTCCGATGTTGTTTGTATGCATGTGCTTGCGTGTGACTGGCTATGTTTGTTGTGTGTTTTCTCTCTGTAACCATTTCTTCTGCTGTATTGAGGTCTGTCTTGTAACAATGAGATCACCTGGTTAAATAAAGGTTATATACACGTTCTCACCCTGAGACGTCACAGGAGGGATATATAATATTACTGCTTATTATCTAATGTTGTTCATAGTGTCCACGCCTACGTCACAATAGGTTGTTTGCATATGACGTCACGTTACTGCGTTGCTGTTGCAACAATTGCAGATGGGTCAGATGGTCAGAAAGTGATTTTCTACAAAGGAAGCACCATCACAAGCTCTCAAAATGCCAAAGGTTTGCGTTGTTTACAGTTGCTCAAATCAATCAAACCGAGAAACCACGAGGAGATTTTGTCGAGTACCAAAAGTTGTTATTCACATGGGGGAAAAATTCAAGAAATTGACAGAAAAACGCCGGCAAAAATGGCTTGTGAACCTTTGTCTGCGGTCGGGAGGAGCAGAGTCGGATATGCGTGTGTGCAGTGACCACTTTGTCAAAGGTAGAGTAACTTAACATCGTCTAAACTAGCACAGTACGGGCTTTCCTCCATCTCATCCATTCTGCTTTTCGCTTCCTGACCCCCTTCTGGACTTTGCGCGTCATGGGAATCACTGCAAACAACCTATTGTGCCATACAAAACAGTAACAGCTAAAAGGTATAACGAGTAGGATTTGTCAGTCGCTGTTTGTAAATGCAACACTCAAAGTTGGCCCCTCCTCCCCAGCTCTCTCCTGGTGGCTCCACGTGCTTACGATCTGGCATCTGGTCGCTACGTTTTATTAGAGTCCCGTCCTCACACCCTGCGTGCTGCTATTGGCTGGGGGGCTACACACCACTGCGCACACCACGGTTGATGCCCAGAAACGTCCCGAGCACAGCAAAATAAGAAAATCCAGGCAGATACAGACACCGCCACGCACTTCTAGTGGGTCATAAGTGATGATTGAGAAGTCCAGTCCATACGTTGTTATTTAGGAAAATCCTACTCGTTATACCTTTAATACTTATTGAGAGGAATCCTTACACTGTCAGAGAATAGGTCAGCCACCATGTCCAAGTGCTGCAGGGTGTTGCTGTGGAGGTTTTTCAATATAAGGAGCTGCAAGAGAAAAACAAGATGAACTGCAGTCGATACAATCAACCACCAAATCAAACACAAAGTCTGTGCATTATACCCAATATGTGTAAGGTCAGCAATGACTGCCTTCTGCCCAACAAGCCTGGATGTTAACAAGTGTAACTCTAAATAATTTGAGGCAAATAAACCAACCAGCTTCCTGTGCTTGTACTTCTTGGTGGCCAGCTCGAAGCACAGAGCCTCCACTTGTTTCTGATAGTACACGATCTCCCTCTCCAGCTGCCTGCTCCTCTCCTTCTGGGCCTCCAGAGCAACAGCCAAGGCCTTGTTGTTGGTCTTCAGGGAGACCTTGAAGAAGGAGGACGTGTCTGGTGTGGTCACGAAGAAGCATCACAGTATTAATGTTAGGCAGGAGGATAATTTAACATCTTCTCTTCCTTGAGAAAAGAGCCACAGTATGATGTTAGTCACTGTGCAACATAAATACACCGAGACTCACTGAGAATCTTATTTTTGATCTTTGAAGCTGCAGCTGAAGTCTGCTTGGAAGACTTTAAAGATGCCATCGTCCTCTCAGGAAACATAACCAGACTAACGTGAAGGTAACGACCTGAAAGAAAACAGACGTGTTGGCTCCTGTACGCTGATGATTTAACTAACTAACTAACACACCCAGCAGCACAACAACACAGTCAGCTAACCAACAGACACTTGCTGCCGTGTACAAACTGAACATGCCGAACATAAAGTGAACATTAACATTAACTCTGCTCACAAACTGGTTCATTTTGTCGCCCAAACGTCAGTTAGCCGACGTTAACATTAGCTAACCGCTAACCGGCGGTGTATCTGTAAAGATACTCTTATATTTGGACAAAACTTACCGTTATTAAACGTTAACCAGCGGTGGACTTTGCCTCTTGAAAAGAAAGATAGATAGAGACCGTGAATTGATCAAATAAAGCTCACCATGACCTCACTAATTAAATATATCGTGGGGGGGGGAAACGCTGCTGATTCCGTTTTAAACATAAACAAAAAGTCCGCCGTGTTTCCGCGCAGGCGCACAGAGGCGGGCCCCGGAAGCTGGGGGCCAATCAGAAACGATCACTTTGGGTTTTTCCTCCCCTGAGTTAGTCTCCTCAGGTCTCTCTTTTTATTTTTTATTTTTTTTCCAATTGATCACATTTCATATAATACAATATATTTCAATTAATCATATTGAACAATGATCATTTTGGCATCTAATGTTCACATATGAGACAACGTTATGAACCATAACAGAAGAAGAAAACATGAAACAAATAAGAATACACACAATATCAAACTGTAGGAGGGAGATGTAAACATAAACATATATTAAACAACTTATTTCTTTTTGTTACAAAGTATTTTTCCAATTATTTGAGATGTCTTAATAGCTTTCCTGTTTGTTGCTATCTTAGAAACAGAGTCGAAGAGATGTTGTAGTTCAACACAAAACAGATGGATATTGGGTGGGGGGTGCTTGAGAGCATTGTTAGTAGACTGTGAGCCTGTATTACAGTTCAGAAACAAGACCATGTCTTCTGATATTGGTGTCAGTCTGTTAAAACTGAGATAAATCAACACAGCAACTTCAACCCAGCACTCTTGAGAATAAGTGCATTCATAGAACAAGTGAGAAATGGATTCGATTTCTGTCTTACAGAAAGAACATACTGGAGAAATATCTACTTTAAGTTTACGTAATAATTTATTACAAGGGTAGTATCTGTGCAGTATCTTCATGTGAACTTCTTTTATTTTATTTGGAATGAGGAATTTATTTGGGTCTGACCAGACTTTCTCTGTTAAGATTTCTGGAAAAGTTAGTTTCCAGAAAAGAATCAATTTGGGGAAATAACTCTGATCTGAGGTCAATATTTTTCTGACATGGTGATTATTACACATACGATCAGACAGGTCTTTCTTACCAATTAAGAGCTTGGGAATTTCTCTGCTCAAAGGACCATATAAAAATGCACTTTTGATGAGAAACAGTAACTTTGGTGATATACTTTTTATAACATTGTTATATTCTTTTCGAGAAATATTTATACCCTTATTCTGAACAAAGTCTTCATATCCGTAGAGGTTGCCTCTGTCAGTAAGTACATCTAAAATAAAGATTACATCCTTATCAATCCATTCTTTTATGTATCTGGACTTGTTTCTAGACAATACATGCTGTTTGTTCCATATTATGCACGAGTGTGGAGAAAAATTATGCTTGAAAGCAATCATCCAAACTTCAAGAGCTTGTTTGTGAAAGTTGGCAAGCTTGAGAGGCAGTTTAGTTCATACTTCAAGCTGTCTAGCCTCAAACAAACAATCAGATGTGTAGTCAGTGGTGGAGGAAGTATTCAGATGCTTTACTTAAGTGAAATGACTTATACCACAGTGCAAAAGTATTCTGTTACAAGTAAAAGTCCTGCATTTACAATATTACTTAAGTAAAAGTCTGTAAGTATAATCAGGAAAATGTACTTAAAGTATTAAAAGTAAAAGTACTCTCTGCAGTAAAATGTCCCCTGTGCCTGTTGTACTATTCTATATTCTCTCATTAGATTATTATTCCTCATCATTAATGTAAAAGCAGGATTT
>NTHP01000295.1:259949-278098 GCA_003416845.1 Oplegnathus fasciatus | reverse complement strand
TACAGTAAACTGAATTTTGTACTTTTGGTGGAACATCGTAAAGATGTCACTTTTAGCTCTGGGTAATTGTGATGGACATTTCTCACTGTGTTCCTACATTTACAAACCAAACAGTAAATGAATTGATCAAGAAAATAATCAGCAGATGAATCCATAATGAAAATAATCATTAGTTGCCGCTCAGTATAGTTAAAAATGAGCTCCACGTCAACCAACTACAACAATAAAATGCTGCTTAAACATTAATGCACGAGTAATAATACTAATGATAGACTATATCTTAGTGTATATATATAATATATCATTAAATATAATATATACACTCACAGGGGCCATTTCTGCACTCTCTGAGTACTTTTACTGTTACTTAAAGTACATTTTCCTGATGATACTTACATACTTTTACTTAAATTCTCAATGCAGGACTTTTACTTGTAAGAGAGTATTTTTACAGAGTGCTATTAGTACTTTTACTGTAGTAAAGGATCCGAATACTTCCTCCGTCTCTTGCTTTTCTGCAGCTGGCTATCTAAAATCTGTTTCCTGTTGAGGGAATACAGAAATTTCAGAATCACAGAAAGAAACCCTCGTACTGACAGTTTCCTTTCTACTACTAATAATCACACAGATCTCTTGTAGAACTATCCTGTGATGTTTTAGAGAAGTTATTATTATTTGAAACATAAAAAGTCATGTTGACTTCCTCATTATAAGTTGTGGTATTTTATCATGTGTTTATTACAGTTCTTATGGGGCCACTAGCATGATGACTATCACATGTTTTCCTGAATGAGTTTATAAAGCCAAAGTACCTGTGGTTCGGTGTAATTACTGGTGCTGTTCGGTGATTAAGCTTCCTGCAGTTGCATTTCCCTTTGAGGTAATTTTCCTGTGTTGCAGCAGTTTTGTAACCACCATTTATTGTCAGTTTCCTCTTTAGCTGTTTGTACACAGTGTTGTACATTTAGTTTTCAAGGCAGCAATAATAGAAGTCAGTAAGTATATGGTTAGGTTTAGTCGGGCTGCCAGATCAGTGGTCCACAGGGGTACTCGAGGGCCGAGTGCTTTGGTGGTTTTTGACAGTGCTGATTTTGATACATCTGCAAGTAGTTTGAGTTCTCTGATTGCCTTTCAATAAAAGACAAAACAAGTAATTTGAAAGTGGATAATTATCAACATCAGGAAATGAGATGTCAGTTTCTATGTATAGAGCAGGGTAGATGACAGAAACTTCACGTTGATGGTGTGAAAATGAGCTTATGAGAGCACAGCAGTTAGCAGCAGCATAACTGATTTTATCGCCGACCTGATCGTCAGTTTAAAGCGTCAGTTCTGCCTGATGCTGGTCTACGAGACGAGCTCAGTAACGCTGTCACAATTTGATTAGGAGTCCTCCCACCGTGTAGGGAAAGTCGATCAGTTACACATGCTTATGATATTTTTCTGCCTCTCTAGCAGGACTAGCAGTGACATGGCTGCTGATGACAAGTCCTCGTCTTCATCCTCAACGGACTGGAGCGTCGAGCCGCCCGTCGTCTCGCCCACCAGCCCCTCCCACCTGACCCACTTCAAACCACTGACTCCAGAGCAGGATGAGCCTCCCCTCCGCTCCGCATACAGCTCATTTGTTAACCTGTTTCGGTTCAATAACAAAGGTCAGGGACACACGCCCAAACACACACACACACACACACGCATCTAGATGAAGTGATGGATGTAGCCCCGTTATATACCCATGTTTTGTTTTGCCAAAGCCCCTTAGGTTCACTTTTGTTCTCTCTACTGTATTTGTGGCGCATGTGAAGGTGATGTGTAGATGATGTACTGTATAGACACTGTGGGCCCCCCCCAGACAAAACTGAGACAATTGCCCTGTTTTGTAGCTTATATTTGTTTACATTTTGGCAAATTGGCACTATTAAAAGTATGCAGAATTAGTTAGTAGCAGTTTCTGTTTGTGATGTACCCATGGATATACAGACAACTATCACTGGGGTACTTCGATACTGATGAAAACTTAAAAACATGATAATTTTCAGGCATGTTCTGGAGTTATAAGTAGCGTCTTTTTTCTGTGATTTCTGAGCAGATTTATGCATGTTTTTCTGATAATATCCTGAAGTCACATTGAAGCTAAAAATATGGAAGAATATATAGAAATATGAAAGTAAGATTTGACTCGGGTAGAAGGAGAACGCTTTTTAACTCACACACAGTTAACTTTGCCTCATGTCTCTTCCTCCTTACCTTCCCCTCAACTCTCCAGGGGAGACCTCTGATAAAGTCAGATCAAAAGTGAAACAAAAAGTTTTATCATTTTGCCAAAACAAGTGCTTGACCAGGACTGGTATGTGTAAAGCTACTTAGAGTGAAACGTTGGTCTGAAGTGTGAACTAAGAATTGGGAATAAGTGACAAGTGTTAAGACTTGGTCTCAGCTCCCAAATTATTTAGACCCAGTTAACCATCAGATGGCTGTGTTATAATACATAGGGTCAAGGACTTCTACACGCTTCTTCCAAAAGAAAAGAGATCCCTTCTTAAAGCAATTTCAATTTTGATTATAGGGACACAATCCACAGTTCTCTTTATGTGCAAAAATACATTTTAAAGTTCAGCCAAAGCTATCTTTATATTAGCTTCATATGACATTCATTTAAGATATGTATAGTGCTTTATTGTCTAATTGTTTGACTTAATTTGGTAAAAATGAACAGAGAGGAGGTAACATATCATAAACTCCACATACAATAAAACCCTTTGACCTTTTTTCTGATGCTTGAAAGTTAGTGAAAAGTGACCATGAACAATGTGCTTTAAGCTGAATTAAGTTATGTTACTTAGTTAAAGGGCAGTGCTCTATTCGTTAATCTTGTTATGAGACGGCTCACTGAGTTATAAACTGTTTAGTTCAAATCTTTTTTGGGGGGATTATATTGTGCCATTTTGCTTACTGCCGCTAACAAAGACAGAAAACATTACAGTATGTTAAAACCTATCCCGAGCAGTATTTAGCAACAGTTTATGGAAGTTGGGGCAATTAGCTACGGCCTTGTGAGGTCATGTGATAGAAATTGCCGGCCTGGACCGGTGCCAGGAACCGGTGAGCCACATGACTCACATGTTTATAGTCCCACCTCTGAAGTCCTGCACTCTGAACACTCCTCCCCTCGCTGCCAGCATGGGCCTCACACTGACATTTCCTACAGATGAGATTACGAGAGGAGTGCTGCACTTTATTTTAATTATATTAGAATAGATATAACACAGAAATGACATTATGTTAAATCTGACTTTACATGGTTACTGCACAGTATGATTGTAACTCTAAAATCTGCCTTTTTTTGTATTAAAAAGGTTTTAAAAAGTTAAAAAAAAAACTTCCATCACGTTACAAATAGCTTATTTTGTGAAAATACCCAAAGTTATTCAATTTATAGCTTAAAAAGCAGAAAGTTGCAAGGAATCCTCCACATTTCAGAAACCATAACAAGAAAATGTTTTGTGTTCTTGTATTTTAACAAAAATAAACGTTTAATCGATTATTTATTTAAAAGTCAACTGTGTAATACATTTTGTATTGATTAATTTTGTGTTGACTAATTGTTACAGCACTTTTCAACTTGCTGTTTTATGAGTGACAATAGAAATCTTCTACGTTAGGTAGGGATGGACACTATGAACAAAATGAATATCAAAATAATGTGATAAAATTATGATGTGATCAGATCTGACACTCTGAGAGATTTTGGTAAAAATTAAATTATCATTCACCAAGAAATGTGTATTATGAACTACAAAATCTCAGAATTTTGCCACAATGTGATATTATATACAATAATAATTGTTCATAAACTATGAATTGTCGCTCAGCCCCGACACTGGAAAAGCTCCATCGCCACAGAAGTGTGTGGCTTCTTTGTTCTCACTGTGTTTCATGTAACATCTGAAGGAGAAAAGTGTCGATTGGATACTGAGAGGTGACAAGGTTCATTTTTCCGGTGTTTTTCTTTCACCTCCTCTCTTTTACCTGCACAATCACATCCTGGAGAAACACATCAAAACTTTGCACAAGTAGGGAGGTTAAAGTACTCAGCTGGATGGCTTATGATTTCGAAATTCAAACCAGGGATCCTTGATCACAGGTTTAAACAGTGGGCACTTAGGGGTATTACAGCAATAATCACTGTAATTAACAGGGGCAAAATATCAACCAAGAACGAAGATTTTTTAGCAAGTCAGAGATTAATTTGAGAAAGACATCTGAAATCTGATTTCACTCGCGAACCTAACAGAGTGATTGTGAAACTGTAATGCAATAAACATTGTTGGTAGAGTGATTTCAGTGTTATCAAGGTTTGGTGATGAGTAGACGAATCTTTACGCTGTATATTAGAGATAAGAACTCAAAATGACTGGTGCAATACATGTAAGGTACAACATATAACCACCAGCTGAACTGTAGTCAGATTCTTCATTATTCCTTCATCTACACAACAGTCCTGCTGGAGCCTGTGTGGAGAGATCCTGGGAATGTCAGAAAATGGGAAACTATGGGGAGGATGTATGGGTAGAGTTGAAAGTGATCTTAGGCTATGAATTACCCGAGACATGTGTTGTGCTATATTTAGGTAACCTGACACGAGAAAATGTACAACATGAGCACAGATATCTTGTTCAGATTCAATTAGCAGCAACAAAAAGGCAGTCATGAGGAAAGGGTGCAAAGAGGAGCCTCCTTCTCTGAGACACTGGCTGGACATTGTTGAAGAGATGTACGATATGGAAAGACTGACACATGTTTTGTGAATTCAACAATTGGAGTTAACTGAAAAATGGGAAAAGTGGACAGCTTATAAAACCCGTCACAAAGACGCTACAGAGATATTTTAACTTGTATCAGGGTGCATAAATCTCACTGACACTAATTGTCCTGTTTCTTTTGTAATAACAAAATGAACAGTACTACACATTGAAGTTTAAATGAAACTTTGTTTTCTATTCAGAGATAGCTGAGTGGTTAATTCCTGTTTGGTTAGAGCAAATAAACGTAACAACGCAACAGTTCCTGCACATCACATTACCTTTAACTTGTTGAGGTTTTCATTTTTTTCTATCTTGACAAATCTTACTGATTTGTGTGGGTTTGTGTGTGTGTGTGTATGTGTGTAGAGGAGGGACGTCCTCCCTCAACGGTTTCAGAGAAGCCAGATGTGCCATCCCCTTCCCCTCAATCAGAGAGGAGGAGCTGGTCCTCCAGTCCTTCCCACTCACTCTACGGTTCGAGGACGCACCGGAAACAGCACCCAGACCACCTCCGACGTACCTCCACTGCCTCCGGTAAAACACACACACACACACACACACACACACACAGAGTACAGACTATTTGAGGCTTGTGTGTGTTTGATCAGATAGAAAAGTTGCCTCCAGTAGGAAAAAGGTTTGTGATGGATATTCTTATTTTATAGCATTTCTAGTGCTGTTCTTTCAGCTTCAACAAGTTTTTCAGCTCTTGGGGTAAGAGATTCTCCAAAAGTAGTGATTAGTCAATGTTGCAGAATATTTGCAGCTCTTAAAGTAGGCTTAGATGTATCTCATACACTTAAACTAAATGTCTCTCAATGTCTTGATTGTGATAAAATGATGATGTCTAAGTTTTAGTTTGGAAGTCTGTAAAATGTTGCTGTTTATGTACAGTAACAGCAGCTGTACTTATACACTGGGATTAAATCTGACAGGACATTTATTTTATTCCCTCTGGCTTTAACAATGTCTTTCTTAAAGTTACCTTTATGAAACCTATTGATTTACTTTGGCTTCACACATTAGTTGATTACGTTATCTGTAATTTGAAATTCAATTAGTTGCTTTTAAAGCCTCTGTCTTGTAATGAATAAACTAATCAGAGAGGCACTGATAACACCGTGGACCATGTCTTAATTCGTCATCAACACCCATCCTGAAGCTGAGAAAAAATGTGTTTTCATACTTTGTGTTTTTTTCCCCCCATTGGATTATACATACTCGGACAGTTGCAGAAGTGAAGAGTTTTATTCAACTTGATTCTAAAGTTCAGTATTCAGTGTCTGTTACACATTTTTGGAAACATGAAATTTATGAAAAAGAATTTTTGTCTTTCCCAAATCTCACAAAATTTGCAAATGACACAAAAATTTAGAAAATTATTTATTTAATTATTATTCTGTCCTCTTGTGTTGTTGATATGTAGGGGCAAGACCTCATTCTGTGTGAATCATATTGAACACCAGAATACTCTGTTGAAGTAGAGAAACAAGTGTTTTAAAATGTGTAAAAAGTGAATTTCTGAGTCATTATTTTGTTTTGTACCACCTTCTGTTTTTATTTTTCGAGTAGTCAAGGTTTTGCAGTATTTCATTCAAGGGTTAATTGTCAAATACTTTGTCTGTTTTGAAAGAAAATGATTGGTGTTTATTTATATTGGTGTTGATGCTCTTTTAAAGAGGGAACAGACAGGAAAATTCTGTTTGCATTTCATCTTTTACTTTTCAGAGGAAACTGCAGAGCAGACAGACTTAAAAATAAACTGAAAAAGATGTTTGGTGTTGAAAAACATCAGGAAGATGAATGCATGTGCAGGCTGTAACATCCGTTCTCATGTCTTTTCTGATTACAGTGGATTGGCCAGGTGAGGGGTCTCCTGCACTGTGTGGTTTTACTAAAGATGCTTTTAGCTTGACTGTAACAACTCGGTCTGAAAGAATGGCCTTACACAAACTGTTTTGTGTGTCTGAGTGCATGCGAGTGTGTGCGTGAGTTTGATATTTGCATTTTCAATGAAGCGCTTTCTATTAGTCTTTGGTTTGCCCTAATGTTTGCCACTCAGGTACTAATAATTGGAATGATGTTTGTCATGAATAATTTGAAAGCTAACATTTATACTCAACATGTTTTTGTTTCTTGCCCAGTTCTTTTATTGACCGCATCATGTGTTATTTTATACACATTTGCAACTTTTAAGGATTCACAAGATGTTGAAGTGCATTGTCAAATGTTCGTCACTTAGTTGTCACGTTTAAATGCTCTATGATGAAGAAGAATTTCTATATTATCACCTTATATTCAGTATATTTTTTAAAAAGGCGTATTTGACAATGCAGCAGGATGGATTTTAAAGAACAAGTGAACTTTTTTCAGTTACGTTGTTCATTTGTGCTCTGTGTGTGTGTGTGTTTGTGTTTCTGTCTATGTGCATGACTTTAGACGGCAGCAGGAAATCGGATACCGCTCTAAGCAATCATGACCCTCGCACAGCTGTGCAACTTCGCACTGCACTGAAGAGGCTGAAGGAGATAATGGAGGGAAAGAGTCAGGTATTCACATCCAGTCTAACATCAAGTCTTTGTCCTACACCTTTACAAATGCCACCTTGACATGTCTTAAATGTTTATGTATTAGCACAGCATTAAACACACTTTTGCTGAGAATATTTTAAATATATATTTTGAGCCGTGGCACTTTGAAAGCCTTGCCATAAGCTGAATCCGTGCAGTACCTCTTTGTGGATAAAAGCAGTGGTTGTTGTCCCCCTTCAGGACAGCGATCTGAAGCAGTACTGGATGCCAGACAGCCAGTGTAAAGAGTGTTACGACTGCAATGAGAAGTTCACGACCTTCCGCCGCCGCCACCACTGCCGACTGTGTGGCCAGATCTTCTGCAGCCGCTGCTGCAACCAGGAAATCCCCGGAAAGTTCATGGGCTACACGGGTAAGTGACATAAAGATGAGTTAGTTATGAATGTATCATAACGTGGTCTGATTCATTTCATTTTCCAGTGAAAAACACGAAAATAATCAACTACAACAATTACAATTTAGCTTCAGTGCCATTTTTTGTTTCCTCTTCCCTTCTCTCATCCACCTTTTCTTCTCGTCTTCTCCCTGTACCCAGGAGACCTGCGGGCCTGTACGTACTGCCGTAAGCTCGCACTAAGCTACGCTCACTCAGCTGACTCGGGCTCCATCGGAGAGGACCTGAGCGCCTTGTCGGACTCTCCCTGCTCCGTGTGTGTGTTGGAGCCCAGCGAGCCTCGGACACCTGTGGGTGGGCGTAAGGCCAGCAGGAACATCTTCCTCGAGGAAGACCTGACCTGGCAGAGGTGATCTCACACACACACACCGGGCCAAATCAATCAATCTACCCAGAAAGAATCAAGTTCATATCTGTAATATTTTCAAATTGAGTGTGACTCTGAATCAGACCTGACTGCTGAATAAGTTTAAAGATTACCCATTTGATTTTGCCCAAAGAAGTCACCACTCTGCCTGATGCCTTCAGTGTCAGCTTGGATATCATCCCTCATTCCTTCACACCTTTACTGTACCTCCACCCATTATGCTTACAACAAATATACTCTTAACACCAAAGCTGTCTGCGTACCTACAACCAAAATCTCGACTTTATATTTCACATCTTGTTTGCCGTTGTACGGATTTGTTATCTGTTATTAGCACGTGCGGTGGCTTTGTCATGTTGTGATTTTGCTTATGATGGACTCCCACTGCCCTGGTATTTTTTTTTCCCAGCCTCCTCCCTCTGTGCTTGCTCTTTTTCTGTCTTGATTTTCTGCTGTTTAAAACATCTGCATGTGCTTTGTATGTACTGTACCCTGCGCATGAAGACTCATGAAACGGAATCAATTCGAGCATGTTAGATGTGTAAATATCCATATCAGTTGGCCCTGACTTGTCCAAGAGATGAATTAACTGTAAGCCTGCGACAACCTTGAAGTAGGATGCAAAGAAAACATGAGGCTCACTGGGTCAGCTCTGCAGCATGTGATCTGACAGGCCAGTGTGGAAAACTGCCTCTAATTAATGAATAACTTAAAAGAAGAAAAGAGGAAGCATCTATTTTTAGTGAAGCATGACTTGGGCTGAGGACTGGTCTAATCGACCTTTAAGTTACTTTTTAACTAATTGTTGATGGAATTTTTTAAAAGATTTAATTAACCATGCACACAACAGGCAAATTGTTAAATGGATGTTCAAGGACATCTTTGTTTAAAGTATCGTCCAACGTGCATGCATTTTATAAGAGCTTGTTTTGCTACGGTTGTTTTGAGTGTGCTTCCTGCTTATTTTCTCTATCAACCTGCCTCAAAGAAAATCTGTTTCCTCTCTCTCTCCTGGCATAGAAAAACTCCTATTGGGATGAGAAAGAAGTGAGTCTTGCTGTTTGTTTTATTCATTTTTCACGTCTGTCTGAGCTTTAGCTGTCTGTAAGTAAAAGCCAATTCTTTTTAGCTCTGTAAAAAAATAGTCTTCCGCATGCTCAAATTCACAGATCATAAATTCGATTGGCTAACATAGAGGAAGTGTTAAGACAATCACAGAAAGAATATAAATTAAAGTGTGTCTCTGTGTGTGTGTTTATTAGTATGATTCACCAGGAACCTCAGAACAGTGGCCTCAGTTCCAGACTCACAACGCTGCAAGAAGACGTTGGAAAATCACCTGCTAGGAAGAGGTCAGGCACTGTTTTTGGTTTACAGTGTGTTCCAGCTTGATTCAGTACAGTTAAGTCGAGCCAGCAGAGTGAACGGTCCCTGTTTGTCTCTGCCACAGGTCTGCCAGCGTGACCAACCTGTCGCTGGACCGCTCTGGATCCTCCATGGTGCCTTCCTACGACAGCTCAGTCAGCCCGCCAACCAGCCGAGCTGTGTCAGGCACCAAGAGCGGCACCAAGCTGGACCACAGTGAGGAGGAGAGGAAGATCCTTCTGGTGGGTGCTTTATTCCTCCTTTTTCACTGATTTTCATCTCCTTGTTTGAAGCACCTTTTTATAACAACACTGAATCAAATGTGAAAACAATGTGAAAGGTGTTGCTCGAAGTGATGAACCTACAGAGAATTATCCGCTGTTATCTGCAGCTCCCCACAGATTTATGGAGCCCGCAACTTTACTGTTTTAATTCACTCTCGCTGCTCTCATAGCGTCTTTTTCTGTTGCCACATGTGGCTGTTTTCACAGAAAAAGCTGTAAAAAAGCCACAGTACACTACCTGCTCAGCAGCAAACAGCAGACAGACACAGTTAGAGACTAGCTGGTAAACATAGTGGAGCGCTTAGCAGCTCAAGAGCCAGATATTTCCCTCAGGAGAGCTAAAACAGAGTAAATATTGAACTTACATTCTCCAGGTAGCCAGGAACACGACTCCAAATGAATGATCATGTTGCGCCGTAACTGCTGATGTGTAAATAAGCAGCTGTTTCTGATGCTTCCTCTTAACTGTAATCCAGTCTTAGAAGCATAAACATTACCATTATAAAACACAACTGATTATTACACCCTGCAGGACTCCTCCCAGCTGAAGGACTTGTGGAAGAAAATCTGCCACAACAACACAGGGATGGAGTTCCAGGACCACAGATACTGGCTGAGGACCTACCCAAACTGCATTGTGGGAAAAGAGCTTGTCAACTGGCTGCTGAGGAATGGCACCATCTCCACCAGGTAGCATCTCACTAGACAATGTTCTTTTCTGTACTGTGCCATGTTAATGGTCTTTGGAAGGAATACTTCCTTTGACATTTTGGGAAATACGGTTATTCGCTTTCTCGCCATGATTCAGATGAAAGATTAATATCACTTTTATATCTGTCAGTAAATATATAGCTAGAGCTTGAAGCTGATGAGCTAGCTGTTTCCAGTCTTTATGCTAAGCGTAGCTTCATATTTACTGTACAGATATGAAAGTGGAATCAGTCTTCTCACCCAAATATCAGCAAGAAACCAAATAAGCGTCTTTCTCAAAATGTCGATCTACTGCTTTAACGTGACTGAGGAAACATCATTTCTTGCTGGTACATAATGAAACTTGCAAACTTGCCTTTAGCTGGTAAAAGTGTTGCTTTCCTCTGCAGAGGCACTGCAGCTTATTTCATCATATGTGGGCTCATCCCTTCCATCATGTCCACTTTTTTCACTTTGACCCAGTTTTCTGGTGATTTTGCAAAATGCCTCCAATTAGATTACAGTCTTTGATGTGCTAAGAGGATTATAGTTTCCAGAAGTTTATATTAAAACTTGGAAATGATAATATGATGGGATCTGTCTTTGACTTTGCCACTTAAAGTTCTCTTCTGTTTGATTTGTTTGTTGTTCTGTTTGAAGTCTTTTTTTGTCCTCACTGAGGGATTGTGCTTGGCGATCCAGGATACGCTGTATACATGTGTATAGCAGTTATCCTGTCTGTGTCTGTCCAACATGCTGTTTTGTGTCTTATGCTTTGTTTACTTTTCCTGTTCCTTCCATGTTCATTATTCATTACTTCATTCTGTCCTGTGGTAAACTGTTGATTAGTTAGATCAGATGAACTTGATCTGAGGACAAGTACAACAAGTACAGTTACTTCTCATACCTTCCTGCTGCCATGGGCACTTCATTATCTGCTCAAACGGATCAGTGAGCTCAGTGCAAAAGGCTCATTATGGCTGCCCTTACATATCTACGCCCTCCCTCCCATGCCTATGTTTCTGTGTTGCAGGGCTCAGGCTATCGCCATAGGCCAGGCATTAGTGGACGGTCGCTGGCTGGACTGTGTCACTCACCACGACCAGCTGTTCAGGGATGAGTATGCTCTCTACCGCCCCCTCCAGGTAACAGCCCATCTCTGCTGGGTAAACACTGCACACATGGGAAAAGAGCCATTTCAAACTGCCAGCTGATGCAGTCCAAATTGTTTGACATTTGTATTTACTTTGACACATCACGTGTCGATATTGATCGATTCAACAGGGTCTACTGATAACACTAGAGGACACATCTGTAGCAGCTTCAACGACTGATTATTTCAGTGAAGTGAAATGTGCTGATGGTGACTTCTCTCTGTCTGGTCTCTAGAGTACAGAGTTCTCAGAAACACCGTCTCCAGACAGTGATAGTGTCAACTCCCTGGAGGGACATTCAGAGCCGTCCTGGTTCAAGGACATCAAGTTTGATGACAGCGACACGGAGCAGCTGGCAGATGAGACGGAGTACAACATGCCTAGTATGTATCGCATGTCTAATTCTTTAATAAATCTTTTTTGTTGTTGTCTTGGATCGTTACTTTTTGCACAGACGGCCTCCTGGTGGCTTTGATTTGGTTTCTGTGAATTAAAATCCCAGCTGCAGCTCACTGATCTGTCTCTCTGTCCAGACTCCGCCAGCCCCAGCAAGAGAACATCTGTCAGCAGTTTCCAGTCAGTGGTGGACAGTGACTCAGCTGCCTCCATCAACCTCAACATGGAGCAAAACAATGTCAACTTCCACATCAAGAAACAGTCCAAGTATCCCCACGTGCCTCCTGCCACTGATCAGAAATGTAAATATCACCACACACAATGCGTCCTTTAAATATGTCAGTCTAACTCTGAACACCTTTTTTCATTCAGTTGTTTGGTTAAGTGATCCTGTGTGTTGGTTACTGTGCCTCTGAAAAGTATTGATCCCACTTGGACTTGGAGGTGTTGACACAGATCAGTGGAGACTCTTTAAAGGTTTATTTCTGTAGCTCCAACCATTGGTTCTATCAGTTATGTTAACATTAATTGCTGAGACCACGAAAAGAGGCAGAATTGTTAAAAATAAGTTCAACAAGGCAACAAAGACAAGCAGTCAGACGATCATGCAGGTTTTTACAAACCCCCAGGTTAGTCAGGTTTATTTGGAAGAGAAAACAAAAGTGAACAGAACAATTATTACCCAAACTGTTTGTTATAAACAGTTCACAGATGGTTTTTGGACCATATTTGGCGTAGCTGTATGCATTTTACTGTTTTTACTGAAGGTGCCGCAATCCGTGATCCAAAGTTATCACTACTGGAAACGGTGAACGGAGCGACAAAAATTACTAATGGCTAAATAAGCCATAATAAACCGCAGTTTTCCTTTAATGTCATAGTGAAAACAAATCTTTTCAAAAACCTAAGTGCAGATGTAACCCCTTCAAGTCAGTATGTACGCACCTTTGGCAGTAGTTACTGCCTTGACTCCATGAAGACTGGTATATATCAGCTTTACACGTCTTCTATACCCAATTTTTCTTCACAAAACTGCTCCAGCTCTGTCATGTTGTGTGGGGACAGTTACATTAAAGCAGCTCAATGGAACCTTTCATTTTGTGTTGATTTTGGCGGTCCCTGTGGACAAAGGCGGTAGTGTTTCACCTAACGCTAGGTTACATGTTGCCTCCGCTTCACTCCCCGCTGCAAGGAGACTACTTCACCGGGAGGAGAGCGGGCGGCAGCTCTGGAGACGGACCTTCAGTTAGCGGCTGAAGCAACTCTAATTCAGCCAGAGCAAACCCCAGCACCGTTTAGTCTGATGTCGCGGAAAAATCCGACCCGGTAGCAGGCATTAAGAATAACTATTAGAGACTAATAGAAATAGTCAATCTTAGTCAAGCATCAGTATTAAACTGAGACTGTTTCATAACCAGTTAAAAACTCCAGAGAGTACTTTTAACTAATCAACCACACTATAAAGCAACTAAACACTACAAGGTACAACACTTGTTATATGTATATAGTGCTCACTTCCTCTCCTCTTTTAGCTGAATTTCTTGTGTCTGAGGATGGAGGACAGAACATTGTCATCAGTGATGCCTTCATCAAGGGTGAGAACTCTGCACTTCCTTCTTGATTTAATCAGACAACATATTGAACTAGTTAAGCAAACCGGCTCCCTTGATGTTCCTGCAGAGTCTCTGTTCAACCGTCGTGTGGAGGAGAAGGCTAAAGAGATGCTGTTTACTCCGCTGGGTTGGCACCACAGCTCTCTGGACCAACTCCGAGAGGAGAACGGAGAGAAGAAGGCCATGGAGAGGCTGCTGTGAGTGGAGATAATACCACTGTTTGTATCAAGATTAAACATAATAGTAGCAGTGCACTCGGGCTCCAAGTAATGATCACTTTCAATTCGATTTAATCTACTGATTATTTCCCATCTAATCATTTAGTCTGTAAAATGTCAGAAATAGTAAAATTATAATTTCCCACAGGTCAAGATGACTTCTCCAAATTGCTTGTTTTGTCTGTTGAACAGTCAATAACCAAAAGATATTCATATGAAATTATATAAAACAGAAAAAAGCAGCAAATCCTCTGATTTGAGAAGCTTGAATCATCAAACATTTGGTGCATTTGCTTGATAAATGATTTAATAAATCAGAAATGATCCTGCATGGGAGCGACTGATTTTGTCAAACAGAGTTTTTTCCTCTTATCTAACCGTCTGCCGCTCTGCCTCCCTTTGTTCAGCTCAGCCAACCACAGCCACATGATGGCGCTGCTGCAGCAGCTGCTCTACAGCGAGTCTCTGTCTCTGTCCTGGCGGGATATCATCGTCCCTGTGGTTCGACAGGTGGTCCAGACGGTGCGGCCCGATGTTCGCAACTGCGATGACGACATGGACATCCGTCAGCTGGTCCACATCAAGAAGGTCAGACAACATCTCATCAAACCAAACTGTAGTCATACGTCACCCTTTGGAAATTATACACATTCATTTAATTGTGCAAAGGAAACATACGAAGTGTAACTGAATCTCCATTTGTGCTTCAGATTCCTGGAGGCAGGAAATTTGACTCGACGGTGGTAAACGGTTTCGTATGCACAAAGAACATCGCCCACAAGAAGGTGGAGTCACGTTCTTTTGTCCGACAAAGATCCAACATGTTTTTTTTAAAAGTGATTTATGTGAGCATTTATTCATGGTGCTCCAAAAAACGAATACTTAGCCATGGCTCCTTGTCTAAAGACAGAAATTGATTGAATGTGTATGTTACTACGTACTGTGGATCTTGCTGTTCTTGTGTCCATAATTATTTTCACATTTTTGCCTCTTTGAAATCAGCAATAAGGTCCAGAAATGAAAATAATGACTATATTGATAGTTGAAATACCTTCAGCACAGCTTGTGTTGGAAGTGTCAACACTGAACTGAAAACCTGACACTTGTCTGACCTGTGTTCAGATGAACCCCTACATCAAGAACCCCAAAATTCTTCTGCTGAAGTGCTCCATAGAGTATCTGTACAGGGAGGAGACAAAGTTTACCTGCATCGACCCCATTGTGCTACAGGTCAGTAAGTCACTCCAACTACAGTTCACAGTAGATAAAGGAAACAGGTTTGCAGTTGCATCAGCCCTAGTCTTCTGAAACGAAGAGAATATGTTTCTTTGTCTTTCCCTCAGGAACGAGAGTTTTTGAAGAACTACGTGCAGCGCATTGTAGACGTCCGTCCAAACTTGGTGTTGGTGGAGAAGACAGTGTCTCGTATTGCTCAGGACATGCTGCTAGAGCACGGCATCACACTGGTCATCAACGTCAAGCCGGTCAGTACAGTGTCAGTGCTATATAACTCGTGCATTAACCAGTTTTTTATTCTGTCATAAAACAACCGTCATATAACACACTTGTCCACATGTTCATCAGAATTCACTCCAACATAATGCACGGACACACAGAAACGCAAACCAAATAAAGCAAATTATAAACAGCATGTAAAACAAGTGTTGCATAGGATTGAAGCATGACAAAGGATAAAAACACTAAAAGTTAAATTAACTTATTTCTGTAGTGGTCCTGGCTACATTGTTTTTGCCACTGTTAATCACTTTTAATTTTCTTCTTTGTCAATTTAGCAAGTCTTGGACAGGGTGAGTCGTATGACCCAGGGAGACCTGGTAATGTCCATGGACCAGCTCCTCACCAAACCTCGTCTGGGAACCTGCCACAAGTTCTACATGCAGCCCTTCACCCTGGCCAACAGTGAGAAGCACACCTCCACTCTCCACTCTCAATGAGTACTGCTGTGAGATTACTACACCCTGTAGAGTATCCTGATTCTTTCTGTGTGTCCTTCCAGATGAAGTGAAGACTCTGATGTTCTTTGAGGGCTGTCCTCCTCATCTTGGATGCTCCATCAAGCTGCGTGGTGCTGCAGAGTACGAGCTGGCCAGGGTGAAGGAGATCATCATGCTGATGGTGTGTGTGGCCTACCACTCCCAGCTGGAGATCTCTTTCCTCATGGACGAGTTTGCCATGCCGCCCAGCTTGGCCCAAAGCACCTCGTTCCCCTGCCTGCTGGAGGGCGCCTCCGCAGAGGAGGAGGCAGATGGGGAGAGGAGAGGGAAAGAGACAAATGGGGAGAGCCAGGAGAAAACTGAAGACTCTGCGGTGGGAGGACAACCTGAGGAGGAAGGGCTTCCCTCTGAGTCTTCATCCAAAAATGGAGATATAGACACTCTCCAAGACAAACAGATCCCAAAATCACCCTCCTCCGTCCAAGAGGAGGAGGCTGGTAACACAGAGACAATGACCTCCTCGCCATTTTCTAGTCCCCTTGCACCGTGTCTGTCTGTCCCTCCTCCGTTCCTCATGGAGGAAGACCAGGAGATGGGCTCAGACACTCTCATCAGGGCGTCTGAGGGGGAGACGGGGGAAGAGGGAAGCCTTGCGAAGGAGGACTCACTTGGCACGGAGGACGGGGACGGTTCAGAGACGCCTACTCCCAGGTTGTTCCGAGACCCTCTGCAGGACGATACAGGGATGTTTGTGGCCGAGCAGGTGGCTTCATCTGATGACCATCTGAAGTCCATCTCTGCGGTCTTCAAGCAGGAGCTTAAAGACATCATCCTGTGCATTTCCCCCTTCATCACATTTAAGAAACCGTTCCTTCTCACGCCTGCTGGCATGCACTGCCCCAGCAGGGATTACTTCCCCGAACAGGTACCTAGCTGTGTTGTTGTTGTTGTTGTTGTTGTTGTTGTTGTTGTTTTTCTTTTGTTTTTTACATTCAATTTAAATTTACTGAACAGGAGCTGCAACTAACAATGCTTCAGTCACTCATCAATTAATTCATTATCAATTAAGCTGCTGATTGTTTTCTCAATTGATATAAAATGTCAGAAAATTGTAAAACATGTTCATCCCAATTTCTCAGAGTCGTAGGTGATGTCTTCAAATGTCTTTTTTTTGTCCGACCAACAGTCCAAAACCCAAAGATATTCACTTTGTAATGATATAAAACAGAGAAAAGTCGAAAATCTTGATATTTGAGAGGCTGAAAACAGTAAATTTTGGCTTTTTAGCTTAAAAAATTATATAAACAGTTCCTCGATTATCAAAATACTTATTTTATCAATATTGGACTAATTGCTGCAGCTCTAGACTGTTATACAGGCAGCGTTTCCTACATTTTTTTCATTATTTGTACCCTCCTCACCTGTGTTTTCACCCCTGTCCCGTAGGTCTACCTGTCTCCTCTCCTCAACAAGGACTTCAAGGAACTGGACGGGCGCAGAAAGCGGCTGCTCCTTAAAGACTCTGCCCCCTCCTCCCTGGTTAGCGGACAGATCAATGGCGGCCCACAGCCGAAGCCCATCGACGTCCTGCCCTCCCACAGTCTTACCAGCACTCGCATTGTAGACCAGCTGAACAGCAGCCAGGATCTGGCCAAGATGCTGGCAGACTACAGAGCAAAGGGAGGTCGTATCCGGCAGAGGGAAGCCGCCGACCCCTTCTGCAGCGCCAGTACTGCAGCTCCTGTCAGCGGCCAGAGCCGGGCGGGGGACGCTACAGTGAAGCCACCAGTGAAGACTGACAGTGAAGAGGAGAAGCCAGGCAAACAGAATGACATGAACTGGGCCCCCAAGGTGAGCAGCGTTGAGACAGTTATTCATTAAAGGTATTAAAGGTGCACTGTGGAGTTTTCTTGTTAACAAACAAGCAATTTGAAGAAGTCACCTTGAGTTCTGGGAAATTTTGACAGGAATTTTTAAATCAAATAATCAAGAAAGTAATTGTTAATGAAAATATTTGTTAGTTGCGGCCCTAAAAGTGTGACTGGATTTGATATTTTTTAAGGCACAACTGCCAACAAACCCTGATGTCTAAATTCTGCTTCAAGCATCGTCTGTCACACTGAGCACATACAAACAATCTGCTGTCAAAAGCAAAGTAGAACATTTCCATTTCTGATATCCTCAGTCCTCCTGCTGAATATTTACGGGTTGTTTGAAGTCACTTTTCATTCCAGTCAGAGGGAAGTATTTCCTGTGTTCCTTCCTCTTTTTAAACCAGGACTGGTTTCAGACTCCTGTGATGTGCTGGAGCAACCCC
>NTHP01000295.1:248696-259746 GCA_003416845.1 Oplegnathus fasciatus | reverse complement strand
CCCCCCTCTGTGGCTCTACTTTTATCTTTTGACCTGTTTGTGTTTGTTGTTGTTGTCCTCAGCTGGACTGTCTGAACCCGGTCAACCATCAGAGACTGTGTGTGCTCTTCAGCAGCTCATCAGCTCAGTCCAACAACGCGCCCAACCCCTGCGTCAGCCCCTGGTAAACTGTTCACGTGGAGTGGGTTCATAAAACATCTCATACTTCACTTTTAATGAATTTGTAGTCATTGCCTTTGTTGTCAACAGGATTGTCACAATGGAGTTCTACGGCAAGAATGACCTCTCGCTCGGTGTATTCTTGGAGCGATATTGTTTTAGGTGAGACAAAATAATATAATAATAATAATATAGTATATATAATATTCCTGTTTATGAAACTACAGTGCTTTAATTAGAGGTTCATTATCAGAGAGAAACTTGGTAACTAAACGGGAGTTATAGGGCCGAGATTATAGCTAAATTATTTTCAAATGTGTGTGGAAAGTTGAGAATTTGAACTTTTCTCTAACTAAAAAAATATGGAAATGTGAAGTCGGATTTGAAAATGTTAATTGACTTTTATAAATGAGTGAAATATGTAAATATGTAGTTTTGACAGGTAGAAAAACATAAATTCTTATTTCAGCAGTAAGGAAACTCAATTTGCTGACAAATATTTGTGCGTGTATGTGTGTGTTTTCTCCAGGCCGTCTTACCAGTGCCCCAGCATGTTCTGTGAGACTCCCATGGTGCACCACATCCGTCGGTTTGTGCACGGCAGCGGCTGTGTGCAGATCGTGTTGAAGGAGCTGGACTCCCCTGTGCCTGGTTATCAGCACACAATTCTCAACTACTCCTGGTGCCGCATCTGCAAACAGGTCAATATTTAACATTCATGTAGAGGTTCAGTACCGATACCAAACTAATACTTTATCCTGAGTGTAAACTTTGCTGAGTATCAGATCAGATACCTTGCTGGGCATTAATTAATTAATTTTAATTAACTAATGTTAATGTTGTCTAATTATTTTTTAAATCGGGAAATATCTGATCAAAGAACACACTTCTGTTGGTACTTACAAAGCTTTACTGTTCAGTTCCTAGCCTTGATGTTTTATAGATGTTCTCTAACTGATGGAGTTCTTCCTGGTCCCTGATTATCTAAGGATGCTTTCACACGTAATCTCCCCCCAATATTGCCGCCTCTTTTTCAACCTGTTATTCGTAAAGTGCGGTCGATTTGCAGTGTAATCATACTAATAATTCTCATAATAAGTTATTTCTTTCGTGAGCTCTTTGTGACACTAGATAACACACAGTGAATATAAATATTAGAAGCATTAAAGTGCTGCATGACCAGCTGTCAGTCACCGAAATTTGATTTCCCCGTGTGGGTCGATGTAGAGCTGATGATGCAGGACGACATCACCAAAACTGAGTTAATGAGTTAGGAGTTCATGTGTATTATGTGTATTGGTTTGTTTGTAAAAAATCAGTGTGAACATGAACCGGACAAGAACTAAAAAGCAACAATCCGAAGGGGGTGATGAATTACGTCATTCTAACCGCAGTACATTTGTTATTAAAATTCTACTTTTTTGCCGAATGAATGAATGAAACAAAATGCTGATTAGTCTGAATATCAGGCTAAACTTCCCTCTCAATCTCAGTCTCTGCCTCTTTTTTAAGGTGACACCAGTGGTGCCTCTGTCCAACGACTCGTGGTCCATGTCGTTTGCTAAATACCTGGAGCTTCGCTTCTACGGCCACCAGTACACAAGGAGGGCGAATGCGGAGCCCTGCGGACACTCCATGCACAAAGACTACCACCAGTACTTCTCATACAACCAGATGGTGGCGTCCTTCAGGTCGGTCAGCCGTCATCGTGTNCTGGTTTGTGTCATTAACTGTTCATTCAACGTGTGCACAGAGGTGTGGACATACAAATACGTACATCTTCCATCCATTCGTCCACTGTATGTTTGATTTCTGTGTGAGATTTCAAGGATGGTTACAGCCAAAAGCACCTGTTCTGTACATGAAATAAATTAGTCCTGACACAGAGTTTTCTCTCCTTCTCAGCTACACTTTCGTAAGGCTGTTGGAGATTTGTCTTCCTCGTCCCAAGATCTTCATCAGGAACCTGGGGCCTGCTAAAACCAACCTTCAGCAGGACCTGAAGGACTTCTCTCTAAAGTAAATGAATACTATTGATGGAGCTCATCGGTCTGCAGTCATTCATTCATACACGTCAAACACACGGAAAGACATCAGAGAATAATGTACTTCGCCCAGTAGATCCCATTTTAAGCACCATAATGCTAAAAAGAATTAAGATATGAGCTGTGCTGTACTTTTTGACCCAAAAGTAAAGCTCATGAAGTCTAAAGTGGAAACGGTTCATCCTCTGTGGAGCATGAATGTGCAAGTCATGACAATATGTCCAGAAGCTTTTGATATTACATGTGTACGCCTGGAAAATGTCACCTGAGAGAGGCGTGCATTAATAATAATTATCCACAGCAAATTTAATTGAACTCTGGCCTGTAGTTGTTGATATTTAAATATCTTGTGAGTCGAATGATAAGAGGATGTACAGGCTGTAAAGCCCCCTGGGACAAATTTGAGTAGGGCTGCAACTAATGATTATTTTCATTATTATTTAAGTTATTTTCTCGAAAAATTGTTTGGTCTATAAAATGGTGAAAAATGTTGCAGCTTGTCGCAGAGTCCAAATGTCTTCAAATGTCTCTTTTTGTTCAACCAACAGTCCAAAACTGAAAGATATTCAGTTTACGTTTTATGATATAGAACAGAGAAAAACAGAAAATCATCACATTGGAGAAACTGACAGAGAGATGTTGGTATCTTTGCTTAAAAGAAGACTTAGATGATAAAGCTATTCTCAAAATAGTTGCTGATGAATTTTCTGGTGATCGACTATTCATTTCAGCTTCAAGTTTGCGATTTTGGGCTGTATAAAAAAAACTGACTTGACTTGAACTGAACTTGCTCCAGACTAAAGTGTTGGACGAACAGATGGACTGTCCTTTCAGCTTGCAGGGCAAAAATAGGACGAGATTATAATTGAGAATTTCAGGCAAGAGAAAAGAAGAAATACAGCAGCTAAATACAACAATTAAAAAATAGTGTGAAAGAACTACAGTACATGAAAGTCAACAGAAAGATTTAAATACTTTCCAGGCTAAGAGTTGTTTTGTTGTTGTTCTCAGTCCTGAGCTAAAGCAGAAGATAAAGTGCTGTGTTAATAGTTATATTACAGCACCTTCATTCACTGGTTTTTGTTTCTTTACATATCACCTGGCCACATCCACTAGTCCACTCTCTCCCTCTGCTCTCTCCTCAGAGTGACTCAGGTGTACCTGGCCATCGATGACCGCCTCACCTCCCTCAAGACCGACACCTTCAGTAAGACTCGAGAGGAAAAGATGGAGGACCTCTTCGCTCAGAAAGACGTAGGTTTTTCCCTCCGTGTCCGTCTCATCTCTGGGTACGGTGGTGGTTATAGGCTCAAAGTGGTGTTTCTGTGTGTGCAGATGGAGGAGGCCGAGCTGCGGAGCTGGATCGAAAAGCTTCAGGCCCGACTGCAGGCCTGCGGTCTGGATTCTCCTCAGCAGCTGCAGGTTGTTCTGGAGTCGCTGGTGATGAAGAAACAGAGTCTGTGTGAGATGTTACAGTCCTGGAATGGCAGGTCAGAATCCCTCCCGACTCCTTCAGATGTGTTTTATTGAGGAAGAATAAAAGTGGCTTTGATAGTTTTGTTTGCAGAGAATATAAAACACACATGACTTCGTTGAGTTGGTCATTAAGGATTCATGTTGGGACTTTAGATAATCGGTAAGAGGCTGCCAGATCTTGCTGAACTGTAAAAGTCTTTTCTTTCACAAAAACCTTCAAGGAGCAGGGTACTGATCAACTCATTAAACCACAGTTTGACTTCTTCAAGTACACAAGAATACGTTTTTTAGCTGTAAGAGAGGAGCTGTTTCTTCCAGAATTTGATTGTTGAATCACTCCTGACTTGTTTGAGGCTCTTAATCATCTCTGTTGCCTCTTTGCCTCCCAGGCTGCAGGACTTGTTCCAGCAGGAGAAAGGCAGGAAGCGTCTGTCTGTCCCTCCCAGCCCAGGCAGGCACAGACAGACCACCGCTGACGACAGCAAGGTCGGTAACACCATGTAATCAAGGAACCTGGTTTCAATAATCGTGGTAGAGTATTAGAGAAATGTTTTGTTTCCCAGCTAGATTTCGCCTGGATAAAGCTGACTTCTTGGCCATGTGTACTCGTTTCTAATCTGCTTTTTACATGTGCAGATGTGCAGGACAGACAGAGGAAGTGTTGCCGTGACAGCAGAGCATCGGGATGAAAGAAGAGATAATTACATTACAGCAATACATCCTCAAATTTGAATTGATTTAATTTAAAGTCAGACTAAAACTGAAACAGACAGGGTGGTTAAGACTCATTTCATATAACTGCAGCGTCCTGGTTCGATTCTGGTCAGGGATCTTTGTTGCACGTCCCGTCCCTCTCTCTCCTCACGCTTTCTGTCCACATCTATACTGTCAACTTAACAGCTTCTCTTTAAGTCTTAACAAGTTGGTTTTCACTGTTGAACATTTTACAATTTATTAAATTCAGACACACTTGCGCTGAAAGGAAAAGCAGCGCTTTCTCCAAACTGTACAAACACAAATGCAGTTAAAATAAGTTCGTTCCATCGGCTGCATATACGCGTTTTACAGTCACCAAGTTTAGAGCTGCAACGATTAGTCGATCGACAGAAAATTAATCTGTATTAATATTTTGATTATCAATTGAAAAAAATGCCAAAAATGTGATATTTCCAGGTTCTCAAATGTGAGGATTTGCTGCTTTTCTTTGTCTTACATTGTAGTAAATAGAATATTTTGAGGTTTTGGACTGTTGGTCGGACAAAACAAGACATGTGATGAAGTCACTTTGGGCTGTAGGATATTTTGATGGGCATTTTATTGATTCGTCAAGAAAATAATACTCAGATTAATCGATAACTAAAATAATCATTAGTTGCAGCCCTAATATATATTTGCTGAAACCTGGCAGCTTTTGTTACAGACCTGTTTCACCATGAAGATTATTCAGGTTTAATTTAGTATCATGATAATCTCGCCTGTTTTTATTTGTTTATTTATTTGTTTTCTATTTTATAGAGTACCCTGGATTCCTCCCCCCGTAACCCCTCACCTGTGGTACAGAATGGTGACAAAGGTGAGTTGGCTGTTCAGACCTAAACCCATCCTGGTTTGTTGTTCCTGAGTGAAGCTGATTTTTGATCCTGACTGTTTTCTCAGAGGACCGTCACCTCTGCACGCTGCCCTCAGGCTCCTCCTCCTCCATGCTGCCGTCGCCGGGAGAACCTGGATCTGAACCAATCACACCTGGTCCCTCCTTCACTGAGCAGGACTCTGTCAGCATCCCAGAAGGTACACACAGACACACACTCACTCACACGCATACACGATCTCTGACAGTATCTCTCTAATCTGTATAAATTCTGTGTTTGCTCGTCGTCAGATGTGTTTGACGGACACTTGCTGGGCTCCACTGACAGCCAGGTGAAGGAGAAATCCACCATGAAAGCCATCCTCGCCAACTTCCTGCCCGGCAACAGCTACAACCCCATCCCCTTCCCATTGTAAGTAATGCCCTCACTCTGGACGAGGACAGGTGTAGTATCTTTCTCAGGTATAAAATCTTAGTCTTATTCACTTCTTCTTTGATCAGATATTGGCTGATGTGAACAAATTAGTTGATTTTCTACCGTTTTCTATGAAGGTTTTGGAACATTTAAGTTTGTTTGTGTTAAAAGAAGATTCATCTGATTTAAGATGTTTATTTGATCAAATGACGAAAAGGTTTTTGTATGACATCGTGTTTAAAAACAATCAAAAAAATAGTTTTTTTGTGCCAGTGCTGAAACTCTGGTGTGGTATTTAATATTTAGAATAACTATCAAAGCACCGAGTTTATCTGTTTTGGGCTTTCTGTACATTTTTTGTACTGGTGCTTTTATGAGTGTTGGTATTGACATAAAAATTATATATTTTTTGATATCTAACTTTAAATTAAGTGTCCATGCCTCCATGCATGCCTGGTGGTCAGGTGTTATATTGAATTTTCAATGAACTGGGTGCCGACTGTTTGCAGGAATGCAACAGTTCCTTCTGAGATAATGAGAAATACGAACATTTTTCTCCAGAGCCATTTTTTAATTTAACAAAACAATTCCCAAATATTTTTTTTTAAAATATTTTCTTTTTGGCCTTTCGCCTTTATTTGATAGGACGGCTGGAGAGTAGACAGGAAATGGGGGGAGAAAGCGTGGGGGATGACATGCGGCAAATGACCACGGGCCGGAGTCGAACCCGGGTCAACCGCGCGAGGGCTGCAGCCGATATTAAATGTTATCTACAAACAAGCAGCCGGGCAACAACTTATAAATAAAATAGTCCTAAATTGTCAAAATATTTAAATCATCTGTTTGAAGAATAATTAAACAAGATTACAGCTTCGACCAACTGATGCTGAACTTTCAGTACTCGACTATTTTTAATACTCGCTGCTAAAGATCACACCAACCATAAGATGGTCAGAAGATACTAAATCTAGCTGTACATTTTTGGATTTAATTCGAGGTAAATGTCATAATTGCATAAAGAAAGCAATAAAAAGATAGAAGTCTGGAATTATTACAAGCTTTAACAGTGTGTCTCTGACGATCATGTGATCTTTGTTGACAGTGACCCGGACAAGCACTACCTGATGTACGAACATGAGCGGGTGCCCATCGCAGTGTGCGAGAGAGAGCCGAGCTCCATCATAGCCTTCGCTCTCAGGTGACAACCTCCTCCTCTCTTCAGTGAAATGGCCTCTGATCGTTGCTTCAGAAACGTCCTATTTTATAAAACACGATGTTATTGTGTCATGTTTTGCCTTCCAGCTGCAAGGAGTATAAAACAGCGCTGGATGACCTGTCCAAGACGTCAAACACAGGCGGGGATGAGACTCCGCAGGCCGTCAGGTACACAGGACTCCTGTTGAAATCTGAAGTGTACTCCAGACATTTACTTTTAGAGATGTTCGGAGAAGTAATTTAAATAAAATATGTTTCACGTACTGTAGATAGCAGCTTTTAGTTTGTTTTTAGCTGTAAATTAGCTGGAAAAACCCAATCATCAAAGCAAGAAGGAATAAAAACTGTTTGGCCATGTAAAAATGTGTTGAATAAGCAGGGAGAGCTGACGTTATTTATGTTTATGTTCATATCTTTAATATGTTTTTTCTATGTTCTCTGCAGTGCTGGGGAGAGTCGGGCTAAGAGCAGCCCCGCCAGGCCCAGCGAGTCGGCCTCATCCCAGCAGAGCCGCAGCAGCATGGATGCCGATCCCCTCAGTAAGTGTCCACCGGTCAAATAACAGCTTATGTTTTTCGATGTTTTCCTTGAAGTGAAATGCTTCACTTTTATGACTGTTTTGTGCAGAGGATGCCGACTTGACAGATAAACAGAAGAAACAGACCCAGAATCCACATATTGAGCTACGTGAGTGTTTCCTACTCCAACATTTATTCACCCTCAGAGTTTATTTGACCTGTGAAAGTTGTGACTCTGTTCCATGTCGCGCTGAATCTGCAGAGTTCTCCGATGCCAACGCCAAGTTTTACTGTCGAATCTACTACGCCGAAGAGTTTCATAAGATGCGTGAGGAGATCATGGAGAGCACTGAGGAGGATTTCGTCCGCTCGCTGTCCCACTGCGTCAACTGGCAGGCTCGCGGTGGAAAATCTGGAGCTGTTTTCTACGCAACAGAAGGTTGTATCTAATATCTCACAGATTAATGTCACTATGGCGACTACAGGGAGCGTCCTTTCTCAGTTCAATGGTACATGTGGGAGAGGTTCAGTTACAAGAGGGGTTTGATCAAATTATTCAGATTTGAGTGGAAGTTTTCATCGTCTGACATGCAAACACACACCTCCTACGATGATACTGCTCTAATAACTATTAGGGCCCAAAAGCAAGAGAGGTTTTATATGATGGGAGGCGTTAATTTAAGATGAGTCGTCAAAAATACTAGGGCTGCATCTAACGGTTATTTTTGTTGTTGATTAATCTGCTGATTATTTTCTCAATTAATCGATCAATTAATCGTTTGGTCCATAAAACATTAGAAAACAGTGAAAAATGCCCATCACAACATGTTGGTTTGTCCGAGCAACAGCCAGATCCCCCAAATATTCAATTTATTAGAATGCCAGACCGAGAAAAGTGCCAAATTTTCACATTTGAGAATCTGAAACAATCAAATTTTGGGAATTTTTGCTGGAAAAATAACTTAAACGATTCTCGTCGATTATCAAAATAGTTGCTGATTAGTTTTCTGTCAATCGACTAATCGATTAACCAACTAATCGTTGCAGCTCTAAAAAAACTATATAAAAAAAGATAAAAATACTCAAAAATATATATTTTTATATATATATTTGGCCTTTCATTGGTCTGACACTGGTTGTGTTGTACACGTTTAAAAGATAGCTGAAAGTTTAATTCTATTTTTTCTTACTGTCAACAAATCCCATGTTTTAGTCCGTCTTTCCATAATTTCCAGCTTCTGTTGCACTCATCCTCACACCCATTTGTTCCTACTGAAGACATAAATCTTTAGAAATGGGTCTTTAATGTACACTTTCACAAACGTTATTCAAACAGCAGTAAGTCGAGTTTGTCTGGGACTTTTTTCAGCTGTGTTTTTTGTTTTTTAGTGATTGTTTACAGCAGGACAGTGGATGTGGGATGGACCCAAAATAAACTAGAGCGCCCATTTTCATCATAGTGAAAGAACATCTGTGCCAGAGCAAAAGTGTGACTCATTTATTTGTTTTTAATAATTTTTGGACAACAGTGGAGCTCTAGCGGACAGAGGAAGAAGATACATCAGACTTTGGATACACAGAAAATACACATGGACAATAAGAAAAACTCAAATTATCACCAGATTTATCCTTAAAACAAGATGTATAAATATGATTTTAACTCAAGCCTTTCATTGGTTTAAAGAATAATACTGATGATATTCTATATTTTTATTATTGTCGCCAAAACCAATAATCTGTTAGTCCGTCTCTCAAAAACCATCTCCCCCTCTGTGTCCTGTCAGATGACCGGTTCATCCTGAAGCAGATGCCCAGACTGGAGGTCCAGTCCTTCCTGGACTTTGCACCTCACTACTTCACCTACATCACCGGGGCTGTGCAGCAGAAAGTATGCAATCATAAAGGAGAAGTTTCTATCTGCGGTTCATTAGCTGAGTTTAAGTAACTAACAGCCACTTATGTACCACAGCGGCCGACTGCGCTGGCAAAGATCCTGGGCGTATACAGGATCGGCTACAAGAACTCCCAGAACAACACGGAGAAGAAACTGGACCTGCTCGTGATGGAAAATCTTTTCTATGGACGCAAGATGGCTCAGGTAAGACTCTCAGCCGAAGTACAACAAAGTACTGTGACTTTACTTTGTATCATATCGGCACAGATACCCAAAGCCTTTTTTTTTTATTTAACAAAAGAAGCCAGAAGTCTTTAGAGTCACATGTTGTCTAAACACAAGCTGCTGTACAAGAAGCTTGATAAAACCCAGTTTAAAATTGACAATTCCACAGACACATTTTGGTTGGTACCAGAGAAGTTTTGGGGTTTGATATCTGAGCTTAACTGCACTGTAACTGCAGCTGATTAAATCTATAACACCTTGTACCAAGTTAGAAACATTGTCATGTGTAAGAGGCAAATATTTCAGGTAAGATTGGAGAGGAATGACGACTCTAGTTAGTGCAGGCTGTCTGAAAGTCCTGGAAAGTCTTAAATATATAAATTCCATCATTGAAGATCTGTACTGAAAATTCCACAAAGTTAAACCTTTAATTTTATTTTAGATTCCTTTAAAGTCTTATTTTCTTGCCGTTTGTTTATTCCATTTTGAAAGCAGTCCCAGACATGCAGACTTTGATAAGGCTAAGGAGCGTTATTTTATATTAAAACATCCTCAGAGGTTCTTTAAGTGAATAAAACGTGCAGGTTCCCCGTCGTGTCCTCAGCTGTGACGTCTCCTCTGTAGGTGTTTGACCTCAAAGGCTCCCTGAGAAACCGCAACGTGAAGACGGACTCGGGGAAGGAAAGCTGTGAGGTGGTTCTGCTGGACGAGAACCTTCTGAAGTTGATCCACGACAACCCGCTGTACATCCGCTCCCACTGTAAGGCCATCCTGCGGGCCGCCATTCACAGCGACGCCTACTTCCTCTCCAGCCACCTCATCATCGACTACTCCCTGCTGGTGGGGCGGGACGATGCCACAGATCAGCTGGTGGTCGGGATTATAGGTGAGGGGATGTCTGAAGTGGATCATAACTCCCCTATGTTTCTATTTGTTCTGCTGTCTGTACAATACTTTACTTTTTACTCTTTTCTGCAGATTATATCAGGACATTTACCTGGGACAAGAGACTGGAAATGGTCGTCAAATCCACTGGAATCCTGGGGGGTCAAGGTAAGTCTGAATCCGGCCTACACTGTTCTTCACAACAACCGTGTTTTGAACACACTGGAATGAACATTTGCATCATTTTATCCCATTTTTATGAGTCTACTTGTGAAATTTGGAACAAATACAAAGTGATTAAAAGTGATAAAAGTACAGCCGAACAAAGAGGAAGAAAAGAAATGATAAAAACACATCGGACACTGTTCCTTTTTTTCACATCAACATTTTTGTCAGATTCTTAAAATTTGAATATTAAAGAGTTTTGACAGATGTACTGAGTATTTGACTCTGTAAACTAAACAGTAGCTTTATTAGCTTACTGCAGATAAATCAGTGTTCACGTCGGGTGACGCAGTACAGAAATGGCAGAAATAACTGAGGTAGAGTGTGAAAGTTTATTTTTAACCCTGGAAACAGTTTCACAAAAAAAAAAAACATAATCCAAGATCCAATGAAGCTTTTTCTGAA
>NTHP01000295.1:231471-241614 GCA_003416845.1 Oplegnathus fasciatus | reverse complement strand
GGGGGGGGGGGCACAGAGCACACAGACCACAGCTGACGTCTGTCGCCACAAATACACTCAACACAAAGCAAACAAGAAATCAGGGTTCCCACTGTCATCCCGAGGTCAAACTCCATGACGACAGGACTTTTTTATCATTTTGGAAAGAGATGATACAAAGTGCATGAATATTTTATTCCCCCCAGATCCACTGAGAACACTTTTAACAGTTTAACACCCACAACCTGAATTATTTTACACATCAAGGTCTGTCTACATGTGTTGGGGAGGACGACTGCATCTGTGAAACAGGTTGTATAAAAGCTTCAGTGTCTCGGAGGGAGCTGTGTGAAGTCTCAAAGCCTCAAACTACAAGTTTGAAAATGACAAAAATGAGCTCACCAGACCCCTGCAGAGTAAGGGGGGTGCCCTTTACTCTGCTGCAGGCTAGAGGCTCCAGGCTACATTAGCCACTACTACAATAACACATCCAAGACTCTGACTGAGCTGAGTTGCATTGTGGGTCATGTAGGCAGCAGGTTTTGACGAGAAAGCAGAATGTGTGGAATAAAAAAGACGATATCTCCGTTTCTGCTGCATCGATTTAGATTTTTTTNTTTTTTTTACTGTCCATTGGGAGTCCAGATTTAAAACAAACAGATTAGTTCTGATCATTAGACTCTTGCGATGAATTTGAAGGTTTTCACGGATTTTTAATGTTGCTGAGCTGTCTGGGTCAACCATGAAACGCACCGCCCCGTGTCGGCGAGTGACCTTTGTTGCATGTCTTTCCCCGTCTCTCTCTTCCCTCATTTCCTGTCATCTCTCTACTGTCCCAATCAAATAAAAAAGCAAAAAATGTCCCAAAAAAAAAAAGAGGCAAAACAGTGATGGCGAACCACCATTTAATGTGACAACTGAGAAAAGCGTCCGTTTATAAAATCCTCTGATGTTTCCAAACTGAATCCCTGACTGGAACATCTTTTCTAAATTCCATGATACTCCACAAACTCCATGACCAGTGGGAAGCCTTTCAAAGATTCATTTGCAGCACACGTGGAAAATCATATTGAAACAATTCATTAGTCACGCTGAGGTCATGCTGGAACGAAAAACAACATTCATGCTGACCAACGACCATGGCATGCAGCTCGGGCCTATTCAGCCCGGGAGAGACCAGGTTCCAGACCAGCTTCATCCTACCGTTCTCATCAACCGTCTGCACGTTGGCTCCCCGGGACAGCAGCTCCTGGACCGCCTGCTTCAGACCGCTACGAGCCGCCAGGTGGAGAGGACTGAGACGGACAGACAGAAGGTTTATAAAAGAAATGTAAAGAAGTTTCATTCAACCAAATCTCCCCTGCTGACTGTGTGAAGAGTCATATATTCTCTACATGGATCACGTTACAGCGAACACTTGTGTTTTGTTCGTGAGGTTTCAGACACTCACGTTTGCAGCGCTGCATTTGTGGCATTGATGAGCGCAGTGTCAGACAGCTTCTCCAGGATCAACATCACACAGTCTTCCTTCCCCTGTGAGGAGAAGATGTCGGGTTATAGCGAGCTCTCCGAGCTGAGACAAAGTCCTGAAGTATCACAGACTTCAAGCGGTTATAATCGATATTTTTATGATAACAATGCATCAGATGACACTGTGAAAGGTGTCTCTGGTGGTGATGAACCTACAGAGAATTATCAGCTGGATCTGCAGCTTTATGGAGCTTTATAGTGACTTTTCTGTCCTGTTTCACTCAGCATCTAGCTGGTGAACATAGTGGAGCAGTTAGCAGCTAAAGAGACAGATATTTCCCTAATTTGTTCTCACGTCTCCTTTGTAAAAGAGATTTTGATCTCAATGAGACTTCCTGACTGAATGAAGCTTCATTACGTCACGATACCTGCGGCCGAGCCACATCAGGGGGGTCACTGAAATGGGCTCCTTTCTTAAACACAGTAAGCACGACCCCTGCTGGGTCTGCAGACGCTGGGATCAAGACAAACAACAAATAAGATGGAGGGTGGAGCCCCCACGTGGACACTTACATTACTGCAAGCTAGATGCAGGGCGGTGTTGCCGTCTTTGTCCGTCAGACTGAGGTTGGCAGTGGCGCTGCTCAACAGCACCTCTGGAGCACAAGACAGAGTCAGAGCCATGTCCACACACACAGATACATATATATATATATATATACATATATATATATATTCAAATCATTAAATCCTGCACGCTGTATATGCTGTATATAGACATATAGACATACTGTATATACATGCATATACCGCACATAACCACCCACTTCATGTATATAAAGTAATCTATTACCCACTCAATAAGTTACAGAAACAGTTTGACTTGTAAAGACACTGGATGTTGTTGTTCATGGTTGCTTTCTCTATATATTTATATACACATCTTCCTGTTAATTGTTCCGTGTGTAACATAGAGAGCAACTTAAAACTGGAGTCAAACTTTTCGTATGTGTTCACACACTTGGGCCAATGAAGCTGATTCTGGTTCTTAAAATCAGCTACATAAGACCAGAGCCAAATGTCATGAAACAGCATAAACACACTGCAGTATCGAAAAAGTCAAGTGTAAAACATCTCTGTACCGAGGGCTCCGGCTCTGCCCTTCTCAGCCGCCATCATTAGTGCAGTGCGACCTGATTGGTCCACAGCATCGCCAGGTGCATCGTGGGACAGGAGCAGCTGGACGCAGTCGACGTGACCCGAGAACGCTGCAGCATGAAGAGGAGTCCTGCAGGAGAGAGGGAGGAATGAAAACAGAAGGTAGAGGGAAGCACTGGCAGTGCTGCGGTGTCAACACACACACACACACACACACACACACACACACACACACACACACACACACACACACTTACCTGTCCTTAGCGTCTTTGCAGCCGGCGATGTCCGACCCCATCGCCTCCAGCAGCAGCGAAGCACACGGCTCGTGATCGTTCACCCTGTGAGTTTAATCACAAACAGGATTTCACTGACTGAAAATCAGGTGTCGGGAATGACGGACAATGAGGAAGTCTGAAACATCTGTAACATCTGTAACATCTGCAACATCTGCAACATCTGGAACATCTGCAACATCTGGAACATCTGTAACATCTGCAACATCTGGAACATCTGTAACATCCCAATACTATTCCAAAAAAACAAAAAGACTACAACATATTCAAGGTGTTTTCACTGTTAACGTTGATGCTTCTGCTCAGTGTAAATACGGAGCAGCAGAATATTTAATGATGTTTAGGGATAAAATTATCAATGATACTTTTAAATACTAAACAAGGCTGAAAACTTGATGAAAATAAAGTAAAATAAGAAGCTCTTCAGCATTTCCCGTCCGTTTTTCTTTCCACTTTCTGTAGCAGAGAACAGGGCAGAAAAGAAACATTTTTTGATACCTACAAAATAGTGCTCAAAAAATGAGTCGATAAACTGATCAGTTAATCATTTATCAAGCAAAAATTCCAAATATTTGCTTGTTCAAGCTTCTCTAATGCTTCTTTTTCTCTGTTTCATATCACTGAACTGAGTGAACATTAAAAAACAATCAACATTGAACTAAATTGGACATCTTTGGAGAGTTATGGCGGGCGTTGTTCACCATTTTTTTTATTTTATAGACTAAATGATGAATCAGTTTAGTGGAAAACTAATTAACAGACCATCATCTTTACAATCATTTCTCTGTTTAAATCTATCGACTCGTTCCAAAAACGCGGATATTTTTCAGTAAAAACTGAGAACAATGATCATTAATGATGTTCAATGCGTGTGTGACTTACACAGCACAGTGCAGAGGGGTGAACGGGTTCCCGTCAATACAGCGACAACCTTTCTGCTCCAGCAGAACCTCCACACACCCCTCATGACCTGCAGACACAAAGACACACACACAATATTAGCAGGAATATGAACACAGAATACAGAAGCGCTGAGAAAAGAAGAAAAATAATATAATAATAATGATCAGAAATTATAAATCTATAAAAACAATGCGTCCAGTCTCAGGCCCAAAACTAGATTTGTTGTCTCCCTCTTAAAGTCTCTTATAAGATTCAAGTATGGATGTGTTGCATATTTTCTTCTTCAAATTAACCGAGACTATTTGAAAATGAAGATTTATTTGATGTGATTAGTGGCAGTCAGTTATTTGGAATTGTGAAGATGTCAGATATTACAGTTCATTACAGAACATTAACAAAACAAACAAAAGGTTTTTGGTGACACTGACAGGAACTATGAGCTCACAACAGCCTCACAACTGACAAAGAAAACGTGCAACACATCCATACTTGAAGCTTATAAGAGAATCTGAGCGGGAAATAACTGGAAGTAGGAAAAAAACAACAGTTTTTGGTCTGAACACATTTTTTATAGATTTACAATCACATGCAGACTGAGCGTGTGCGTCAGAGTGTGACGCTGACCGTAGTAGCAGGCCCAGTGCAGCGGTGTGTACCCGCTGTGGTCTCTCAGCGGGGGCAGGGACGGCGGCTCGGAGCAGGCGATGCTCAGCAGCTCGCTCAGCCAGGAGGCGTGGCCTCGGGCCGCGGCCAGGTGGATGGCGGTACGACCTCGCGCGTCGCCGAGCAAAACCGAGGCTTCCTGCTCCAACAGACACTGGATACACTCCTCCTGACCGCACAGCAGCTGGGGGGACAAGATAAAGGTCTTTAGATCAGAATCAGGAAAAAAGAACCACGCCGCTGGTTTCCGTGCGTAGTTCACATTATTTTATAAGTCTGCAGGTTTATTTCCTGACTTCTAGGAAGCTGCTGATTCACGTTCATTTCAGAGTGAGATACTTTTCTTTTGGTGCATTTAAGAATATCCAAGATTTAAGAATCTCTTGTCCAAAATAAGAAACTAATGATGACTCTGGTACAGTAGGAAATCCAGTTAAAGGCTTAAGGAATGCTTTGAAATAAAGTCAGCAGGAACTGTAGTTAATAGGCTAAAAAAAAGCAAGAACATTTTTCCTGTATAATGTTTTAAATGTTGCCATGGAAAGCAGGTAACAGAAACATGAAGCACATACAGAGAATTGAATGCAAGTACAAATAATTGTAGAATAAAACTTAAAATCATGCTAATCTGAATTACAGGTAAACAGGTATTTACAGTTTACCAATCCAGTGTAGGTAAATTCAGTAAATTCAGATTGGTAAGAGGTTTATAATGTCAGTCGTTTTTCATTTCCAGATGTGCACATGTGCATTGCAAAACATCAATTTATTATAATCAAACAGTCTATAATTATTCTGGTGGCACTCCAGTCTTGATAAAAGCAAGAAAGAAAGAGAAAGAGAGAAAAATAGACAGACAGTAAGACCTGAAAGGCTTTTCATACAGTTTAACGCTTACCCCGAGGTGCAGCGCAGTGAGGCCGTGCTTATTGGCCACGTTGACGTTGGCTTCCCTCTCCAGCAGCAGCGACACGGCGTCAACGTGACCTCCTGCCACCGCCAGCATCAGAGGAGTCCTGCAGACGAGGACGAGGGAGAGAAAGACACATTGGAGAGACCGGAGCAGATGAGGAGAAACAAAACAAACAACAGAGCAGACGAGGATCACTCACTGTCCCTGAGAGTCAGCGGCATCCACGAGGTCTGCACTGTCTGATTCATCCAGCAGGAGGCGCACACACGTCGTGTGGCCGTTCATCACTGGAGGGGGTGAGAGGGTGTGACAGAAAGAGAGCAAGAAACAGAGCGACAGAAATGTTTATTAATAGTCCGTTAGATGACACATCAGTGCATTGAGATCAGATTGAGACGATTACAGCAGCAGAAAGAAAGAAATAAGACCCACAATCCCAAAAAGAGTGAGCAGCGTGCTGAATAGAACCATAACAAATATTTACAACTAATACCCTGTTCTTATAGGCTGATATAAGTCCCAGGTTTAAGGTCTGAAGAAAGTCTGATCATCTGAACAAGCTCAGATGTATTTGGCCACATGAACAACAAACTCTAGATTCAGTTTGTGTAAAATCCAGAGGTGGGTGGACGATACCGAAGCTCCGAAGCTTGTTTCACTCCTGTGAGCTGTTGACGTGTCGAAGCTTGTGTCAAATGAAGAAAAACACATCTGATGGCGTCCGAAGCTTTGCAGCTAAACAATATGCTGAAGTGACTGGTGGCACATTGGTGGGACGGTAACAGTGCTGACACAAAGCTGGGAGCAAGTTGTTTTAAATATCACTGTATGTTGTTGCATTAAGATTTCACTTGATGGAAACACGTCCAAACCGTGAAAAACAGCCCCAGAACAATAGTTCACAAGTGTCCACATACTTGTGGCCATATCCAGCTAGACATGTGTTGATACCAGATGTAAACAAAAACAAAGTAAAGGTAATTAAAATAATTTAAACAACGAGATTGAGACTGAACCCACCTGCCAGGTGGACGGGGCTGCGTCCGTACTGGGTGTCGGTGGTGCGCGGCGACGCCCCCTGGCTGAGGAGGGTGTGAACGCTGTCAGCGTGGCCCCGGAGGGCGGCCAAGGCCAGGGGGGTCCTCCCCGCCTCGTCCCCCTGGTCCACCTCCCTCTCCCCCTGCAGCAGCACCTCCAGGGCCTGAGCGTGGCCGTGGTACGCCTGCACGGAGACAGAGACGCTTTAAAAAACACCGTAAACATTTAAAACAGGAAAATCCAAGAAATCGAGGAATATAATTTATCATAGCTGTTTTCATATCCTTTCTTTGGTCGCGTGTTACTGTCAGAGTCATAGTCTTGTTTACTTATTCTCTGATCAGATTGTTCCTCAGTTCCCCAGTTTTAGACTCTGTTCTCCTTCAACTTTATTTAAGAACTTTGCCTTCTTTTGTTAAATGAACAAAACAGTTTTGTGGAAAATGTTCATATTTTGAAAGAAGTATTGTTTTGGTATTGGAACCAAAACTCAGGTGGAGTATCAGTACTACTGTCCAAAAATACATGCGTAATACAGTAACATCTCGTGCTATTGTGTGTGTGTGTGTGTGTGTGAGACTCACAGCGAGGTGCAGCGGGCTCCGAGCGTTCGGAGAGTCAGGGTCGTCTTGGTGACTGTCGTCTCTGTCCAGCAGCTGCAGGTCACAACAACACACTTAAGTAAAAGTACCAATACTGCAATGTAAAACTACTAATTATAAGGAAAAGTCCTGTATTTAAAATCCTACCTGAGTAAAAGTACAGAAGTATTATCAGTGAAGTGTACTTAAAGTATCAAAAGTAGAAGTACTGGTTAATACTGACGCATCAACGTTAGAGCAGCATTTTACTGTTGGAGCTGCTCGAGGTGGATTTGAACTACTTTATATACAGTTAGTTTAGTCCAGTGGTTGCCAGCCCAGGGGTCGGGCCCCTCCAAAGGGTCACCAGACAAATCTGAAGATAAATATGAGTAATATGGTAGGAAAGAAGAAAAACAAAGTTCTGATACACACGTTTGTTTTCAGTTTTTGGACTCTAATCTTTGTGTTTATTTATTTTTTGAATCTATTTGACAGGGACGACACATACAGGCATCATTTAAATAACAACATTTAAATAAGATGCAACTGATGCAATGTGGAAAGGACTTCTAGCTGTGGCTGATTTGCAGTCCTCGCTGGGTGTTTTTGTGAAATGTTGGAGAGTTTTACCTCTTCGGGCCTCCAACAATGATCCAAAATAAATATAAAGTTTAGTGGGCGGCCACAAGCAGGTCAAAAGCCTTAAACACAGAGAATCACTAGTTTAATCTGAAATGAAATGTATTGTGTTTTATGAACTTGAATGTTTTTTTATGTAAAATCTTAATCTGAAAAGTAACTGTCAGATAAATGTAGTGGAGTAAAAAGTACAATATTTCCCTCTGGATTGTAGGAGTGTAAAGTAGCATTAAATGGAAATAGTGAAATACAAGTACCGCAAAATTGTACATAAGTACAGTACTATTTACTTTCCACCGCAGTCCAACATGAAACCTGCTGACAGTCCACCCACATGTACTGTATCAAACACGAACGGCGCCGGCCTTAATAAATGTTGTCATTTTTCGACATAAATCAGGGTCAACGCAGTAAAAAGAGACACCAGAAACCTGGAATGTGGTGCACAGTGAAAATATGATCGGCCAGCAGATGGAGAAAACGCCTGGAGTCACTATCCAGCAACACAAGTATTTCCTCCATGTGGCCTTAGGAGCTCACAGACCTCTGCATGTGGTGTGTGTGTGTGTGTGTGTGTGTGTGTGTGTGTACTGACCAGCTCCAGACAGTGCCTGTGTCCGTAGGCTGCAGCGTAGTGGACGGGACTGTAGCCCTGTTTGTCTTTCAGAGAGGCCGTCGCTCCGCTCTGAAGCAGGAACTCTAAACATCTGGAACACAAACACAACATTTTTACTTGTCATTTAAGAATTTAAGATGGTAACACACACACACACACACACACACACACACAACACAGCTACTACATGTAGTGAGTAAAACATGACGGGTGGAGCCAACATTATGATTTCAAGGTGTCACTGTGGTGAATAAATATTGTTCTGAAACCAAATGTGTGTCACATATCAGGCAGAAAGAGGCTGTTAACGGGCTGGATGATTTCTGCAGACGTATGTGAAGGTTATTCAAACATTAGACAGAGTTTGTGTGTCTTTGTGTGTGTGTTTTCTTATGTGTGTGTGCACAAAGAGAGAAGCTGAAACCAGATAATGTTTGACCTTTTTGCTTGAAAAATTGATTAATTGACCAATTATTTCTTTATCTCTTCATGTTTCTTTCAGTGTGGACTTACAGCGCTGCTTCTTTCTCCCTCTCCGCCTGAACTCCTTCACTCTCTGGCTCCAGAGCAACACGACGCCTGTAGACAACAGGAGGGAGGGAGGGAGGGAGGGAGGGACGGGTGAGATAAAAGAGGATGAAGCATTAACACACTCAAACAACAGCCTCTTTTATGCGGTGGCACCTACTAATGCCAACAAGTAAGTGGATAACTAGTGGATGTTCTGTGTGCTGCATCATAAACTGTGGGGCTGCCAATCCTGGAGGCCATGCATGACTATCACCACCTCAGCATCACCTCCGGTTACCATGGAAACAGAGAGGTGTGGACCATCAGGTTTCTATATGTGGTAACAGTAGACAGCTACCCAGATTTTCAGTGCAACACCAGAGAAACGGTGTGAAGAGGTTTCAGATTTCCACCTTCTCTCATCGCCAGATTATCAATAAGAGGATTTTTAAGCAAAAAGAAATATACGAGCTGTAGACGTGATGGTGTGATGTGTGTCTCACCTCCTGTCCAGGTCAGAGGCAGCGGCGTAGTGCAGGGCAGAGCGCCCCCACTGGTCGGTGGCGTTGATGGCGGTGCCACAAGCAACCAGAGTCTCCAGACACTGATAGTGACGGCTGGCAGCCGCGTAGTGGAGGGGGGTCCTGGGAAATAACAGGAAGAGAGAAAGTCAGGCAAACAGGTCACAGATCTACGGTGGCCCTGAGAGCTCAAAACACTGCAACTTAACTGTTTTGTGTATTTGGTCGTGTTTTGTGTATTTGTTCGTGTTTTTTGTATTTGGTCGTATTCTGTGTATTTGGTCGTGTTTTGTGTATTTGGTCGTGTTTTGTGTATTTGTTCGTGTTTTGTGTATTTGTTCGTATTCTGTGTATTTGGTCGTGTTTTGTGTATTTGGTCGTATTCTGTGTATTTGGTCGTGTTTTGTGTATTTTTTTATGTTTTGTGTATTTGGTCGTGTTTTCTGTATTTGGTCGTGTTTTGTGTATTTGGTTGTGTTTTCTGTATTTGTTTGTGTTTTTTGTATTTGTTCGTGTTTTTTGTATTTGGTCGTATTCTGTGTATTTGTTCGTATTCTGTGTATTTGTTCGTGTTTTGTGTATTTGGTCGTATTCTGTGTATTTGGTCGTGTTTTGTGTATTTGGTCGTGTTTTGTGTATTTGGTCGTGTTTTTGTGTATTTGGTCATATTCTGTGTATTTGGTCGTGTTTTGTGTATTTGGTCGTGTTTTGTGTATTTGGTCATATTCTGTGTATTTGGCCGTGTTTTGTGTATTTGGTCGTGTTTTGTGTATTTGGTCGTGTTTTGTGTATTTTTTTATGTTTTGTGTATTTGGTCGTGTTTTGTGTATTTGGATGTGTTTTGTGTATTTGG
>NTHP01000295.1:175110-199341 GCA_003416845.1 Oplegnathus fasciatus | reverse complement strand
CACTATTTTCACTGTTTTTACAAACCAATCAATCAATCGATTAACGGAGGAAATAATCAGATTAATCCAGAATGAAAATAATCATTAGTTGCACAAAATAGTTCAAAATGAGCTCCACCTCAACCAACTCCAACAGTAAAATCCTGCTTTTACATCGAGTACTTTTACTTTAAATACTTTAAGTACATTTTCCAGATTCACATACTTTTACTTAAGCAACATTTCATTTTTAATGCATGGCTTTTACTTGTAATGGAATATTTTCACAGTGTGATATTAGTACTTTTACTTGAAGTAAAGGACCTGAATACTTCCTCCACCGCTGATTGGAGGTTAGACCTCACCTCATCTAAAGGTCATAACAATATAAACCAAATTAGAGCTGCAGCGATTAGTCTTTTTATTGATTAGTCGATCAAATATTCTCTTATTTCAGCTTCTCCAATTCCGAGGATTTGCTGCTTTTCTTAGTTTTGCATCATTATAAACTGAATATCTGATTGTTGGTCGAACTAAACAAGCGATCTGAAGACATCCTTTTGGACATTTTTCTCTATTTTCGGATATTTTAAAGACAATTGATCGATGAGTTAATTATCCGTTAGTCGCAGCCCTACACCAAATCCAAATCCTTAAAGTTCCTTCTTGACCTTGACTCAGCAATCTTCCTACAAGATCCATTTAGTGGCTGTTCTGGAGCTTTCGCCTGGATCACACAGTCCTCCTCAGAGCTGCTCCTCGCTCTCTTTTTGTCATGAAATTGCTCAAATGTGCATTTTTCTGATCACTTTCAGGGCTCCTTGTTTAGCTGGACTGAAAGTGGACAGACATGTGATAAAAAGCTCCAGAGCAGCTACTAAATGGACCTTGTGGTGAGATTTCTCAAATATGTCTCCTTGGCATAAAAACCTTATCAGAAAGATTTTTATTTTTTTTGGTTTGCATTTGGAGGTCCTTCTCATGAAACTAAATACTACAGCAGTGTGGAGCCATCAATGTGCAGCTGAAGCTCTTATTGAGGCCGTTTGCGGTGTGCAGCTCTGGGGATGCTTGCGGAAGGAAACGGAGCAGGAAGTGTCTGAGAAGTGGGCTGTCCTAATTTTAACGGAACACCGAAAAATTTAACGACAAAAAGCGAAAATCGGGACGCAGAAAACGTGCAGTTTTGTGCAGCTCCGTGAGCCGCGCGCAGTCCGCAGGACAGAAACGCGCTTTTTTGTTTCTTCTCAGCTGTGTTTGATAAAAGTGGCACCACAAAGAGAAATATTAAAAAATGCATTTATGTTAAACAGGAGGCACAGAGGAGGGATGCTGAGTGTGCAGGGCTAAGCTAACAGCGGCTAGCGGGTCTACCTGGTCGGCCAGTTTGAGGACAGCCATCTCTGGGTCAGCTCCGGCTGCTCATCCACTCCCTCCGACACCGCAGCACCATGCACGGTGCGATGCTGCGCCCCAACCCCCGCTCCTCCTCTCCTTTCTCCGGTCTTCCCGCGGGGCTTTTATCAGGCGACCGGGCGTAGCAGCGCGGCTTCTTGTAGCTCTCACAGGCGGATGATGGTGATGAAGGCCGGGGTGAGCACCAGGGCCATCAGCCCCGCTCCACTGACGCTATCTGCGGCGACGCTGCTGAGCCGAAGCGGCCGCTCGGAGTCGCGGGGAGGCGGGGAAGCAGGAGCGGATCGACCCACCGGCGTAAACAATCCACATTTATGGCCGCTGCTGCTGCTGCTGCTGCTGCGCGGAGGTCCCAAGCGTCTCTCCGAGCCATACACCACCCACTGAAGCCTCCCTCCTCCCCGGTCTGCAGAGCCACAAGCCTCCCGGAGAGGCAGCCAGGCTGAACTCAGCTGAACACTGATCGACACAGGAAGTCGGAGTCCGTCTCTCCTCCTCTCAGATGCAGAAGTGGAGGAGAAGCTTCCTCAGCATCAACAACAACCAGCACCTCCTCGCTGCTGCCGCCCGCTGGATGCGGTGCGACCTGCAGCCTGAGAGAGGCATCAGGCACCTGTGAAAGTACTGCATTTACTCAAGTACAAGTACACTTTGGACTTGTACTTTACAAGGGTCAAATGTTCATTTATTTATCATTATACAACACAAGGCTGTATGATGAAATACAAGCTGCTGTCCCTTCAAAAACAACAAAAAACACAAAAAATACAGAAGTATTTCCATTTTCTGCTACTTTATACTTCTACTCCACTATATTTCAAAGGGCAATATTGTACTTTTGCCTTCCCTACAGTTATTTGACAGTTATAGTTGTTTTTTACATAAAAAACATGATATACTTGTATGATCTAATGCAGTACTTTAGTACTAAAGTACCCGGTCGTACACAAAGTATCTAAAATTGGCTCCACACACACAAACTACAACATTAAAATACTCTTATATGTATTTGTTAGTGATAAGCAGTAGTGTAAAGTAACTAAATACATTTAATCAAGTACTGTACTTAAGTACAAATTCTAAGGTACTTGTATTTTACTTGAGTATTTCCATTTTCTGCTACTTTACACTTCTACTCCACTATATTTCAAAGGGAAATGTTGTACTTTTTACTGCACTACATTCATTTGACACTCATAGTCACTAGTTATTTTTTTTACATAAAAAACATATGATATACTTATATGATCTGGTGCAGTACTATAGTACTAATCTACCAAGAGGTACACAAAGTATCTAAAATTGTCTCCACACACACAAACTACTACATTAAAATACACTTACATGTATTCATTAATGATAGCAGTGGTAACTAAAGTACAAATTCTGAGGTACTTGCAGAGTATTTCCATTTTCTGCTACTTCATACTTCTACTCCACTACAATTCAAAGGAAAATATTGTACTTTTTACTCCACTACATTTATTTTAGTTATAGTTACTAATTATTTTTTTACATAAAAAACATATGATATATTTATATGATCTGATGCAGTACTATAGTACTATTCTACCAAGAGGTACACAAAGTATCTAAAATTGTCTCCACACACACAAACTACAACATTAACATACTCTTACATGTATTCATTAATGATAGCAGTGGTGCAAAGTAACTAAAGTACAAATTCTGAGGTACTTGTACTTTACTTGAGTATTTCCATTTTCTGCTACTTCATACTTCTACTCCACTACATTGTGGAGGAAAATATTGTACTTCTTACTGCACTACATTTATTTGATAACTTTAGTTACTTTGCAGATTCAGATTAATAATACAAAATATAAATCAACTAATAAATTCTGGTCTATTATTATAGGTTAAGTTACTCCACAGTGTATAAAGTCATTAAAGTAGCTCCACCTTTACCTGCTGCAACATTAAAGTGATGAACACATTAATGCATCAGTGATTACAATCCAGTACTTTACGTATATTTTGAGTCTAATACTTTGTACTTGTACTTGGTAGCTAATGTCTGCTGGGAATGAATGAAAATACATGTTAAACATGTAAAACACTAAGTACTGTGGTTTATTAAGTGGCTACATGTAATTTAAATACAGTATATTTTATATGATTTTGAGCAAATGGTTTTAAACATGCAAAATCACAAGAACGGTCTTTTAAGAAATGATATAAATGAAAGCTTTTTAAAGTTTGTTGTTTTCCGTCATCATCAGCTGGTAATGATGCTCTGCCATCGTCTACATCACTGCTCGTGTCGCTTCATGTACTCAACGTTTCACTGCGGAAACATTTCTAATCTCAGTCATCTCCCCGGGGCACGTTCTAAATGAAAGAGATGCAGCTTGCCAGGTTACCTCCCAGTGTTGACTCAACAAACGCACACAGCAGCAGCAGCAGAGACACCACCATGTATTTTTCATGCTCCACTGTGTTCATGGAGATGCATTCCAAAGGTTATATGGGAAGGAAACTGAAGAGGGTCCTTATTGTGTCTGGAAGATAACATCAAAACTTTCCAGTTCAGGATACTTTTAGACCACGGCAGCAGCACGGCACTGAAATGTCTCAACAACTGTTTGATGGATTGCCATCAAATTCAGTACAGACATTCATGATCCCCTGAGGGTGAATCCTGCTGACTTTGGTGATGATTTGACTTCATCTTCCTCTTCTTCTAGCGCCACCAGCAGCTCAAAGTGTTCTCTTATCCTGTAAAATATCNTTTTCATGTGGCGCCACCATGAGCTTCACATTTGTGTTTTTTATTGAAATGTCTCAACAACTGTCTGATGGATTCCCATTAAATATGTCTCAGACATTCATGTTCCCCTGAGGGTGAATCCTGCTGACTTTGGTGATGATTTGACTTCATCTTCTTCTTCTAGTGTCACCAGCAGCTCAAAGTTTTCTCTTATCCTGTNAGACATTCATGGCTCCCAGAGGATGAATCCTACTGACTTCAGTGATCCTCTGACTTTACCCCTAGCGCCACCATGAGCTCCACATTTGTGGTTTTTAGTGAAATGTCTCAACAACTGTTGGACAGATCACCATGAAACTTGGCTCTGACATTCATGTTCCCCTCAGGATGAACCCTACTGACTTTAGTGATCCCCTGACTTTTCTTCTAGCGCCATCATCAGGTCAAAATTGGTCCAGTAGTTTGGTTTATGAACACATTCCTGCAAAATTAATGACATTCCCTTTGCTGCACTTTGTATTTTGTGAAATATCTCAACTTTTACCACATGGATTGGCACAAAATTGTATACAGACATTCANTCCCCTGAGGGTGAATCCTGCTGACTTTGGTGATGATTTGACTTCATCTTCTTCTTCTAGTGTCACCAGCAGCTCAAAGTTTTCTCTTATCCTGTAAAATATCGAGACTTTTCCCACATGGATTGGCAGAAAATTGTATAAAGACATTCATGGCTCCCAGAAGATGAATCCTAATGACTTCAGTGATCCCCTGACTTTAGCCCTAGTGCCACCATGAGCTTCACATTTGTGGTTTTTAGTGAAATATCTCAACAACTGTTGGACAGATTGCCCTGAAATTTGTCTCCTCTGACATTCATGTTCCCCTCAGGATGAATCCTGCTGACTTTGGTGATGATATGACTTCATCTTCCTCTTCTTCTAGCGCCACCAGCAGCTCAAAGTTTTCACTTATCCTGTAAAATATCTCAACTTTTACCACATGGATTGGCAGAAAATTGTATACTGACATTCACAGCTCCCAGAGGATGAATCCTACTGACTTCAGTGATCCTCTGACCTTTCTTCTAGCGCCATCATCAGGTCAAAATTGGTCCAATAGTTTGGTTTATTCCTGCAAAACTAATGACATTCCCATCAGCCTCAGCTGCACTTTGTATTTTGTGAAATATCTCAACTTTTACCACATGGATTGGCACAAAATTGTTTACAGACATTCACAGCTCCCAGAGGATGAATCCTACCGACACCAGTGATCCTCTGACTTTTCCTCTAGTGCCACCATGCAGTTCACATTTGTGGTTTTTAGAGAAATGTCTCAACAACTGTTGGACAGATCACCATGAAACTTGGCTCTGACATTCATGTTCCTCTCAGGATGAATTGTAATAACTGTGGTGATCCTCTGACTTTTCCTCTAGCGCCATCATCGGGTCAAAATTCCCATCAGCCTCAGCTGTAATTTGTGTTTTGTGCTAATTAATAAATGTTAGTATGCTAATATGCTAAAAAGAAATGGTGAGCGTGGTAAACCTGCTTAACATCAACATGTTAGCATTGTCACTGTAGCCTCATGGAGCCACAAGCATCACATGATAAATACAACATAAATACGTGTATTCAACAAATTAGCCTCAAAGCAAATCACACAGCAGCCTGACAGCGGGCAGCCCTGCGGGAACATGTGACCTGGGTCAGATGAGCTGCTGCTCAACCAAATGTGAGTAAATGTGATCCATAAATTCCCAACTATACAGGCCTGTAGCACAAACTTTATATTAAACACACAAACACATATATACACAAATATGTCTCTGGCTTTCAAGGGATATCCCTCTGCTGCAGCCTCACACACACATAAAACAGACTTATTGCCTCCCTCCTCAGATTAGCAGACCCAGAGTCTGCCAGGGGAATCTGGGTCAAAGCGCATGAGCCTGGCTGTGCAGCAGTGGAGGAAGAGTGGGGGAGGTTTTTCCATTGTGTGTCTATGAGCGTTCATGCATGTGTGTGTGGGAGAGTTTTGATCTCCGTGCTTTTTTTTAAGTGCAAGTGAATTCCCAGTTAGTTGATCAGCTCTGTGATGGAGGGGTGACACTGGAGGACATTCAGAGAAGAGAGAGATGTTGTGGCACCTCTCAGCTCATTACATCGACTCACTCTCGTATAATTATTGTTCACTTAAAGATGAAAAAGCAGAGTTTGTTAAAAGGTTTGCAAGGCCGTGAGTTTGACTGTGCATGTAACTGAAAGCAACTCATAGTTTTGGTTTGCCTCCATTATGTCAGACATAGTTCACCCACATGAGGGATTAGTTCAAGGCCACCAGGACAGCCGACGCTCTTATTACTTTATCTGGTTGTTGAGTCTCAGCAGGACGATAACGAGGAAACTACGTTTGTTATGATGTCTGCTCCTACACCAGAGGAGGAATGTAACTAAGTACATTTACTCAAGTACTGTACTTAAGTACAAATATGAGGTACTTGTACTTTACTTGAGTCTTTTCTTTTCATGCTACTTCATACTTCTCCACTACATTTATCTGACAGCTGTAGTTACTTTACTAATTAAGATTTTTGCAGTAAAAACATATGAAGAGCTGATAAAATCTGATGTTTTGTTATAAATTAAACTGCACCACAGTTTATACAAGTACAGCTGAAACAATTAGTCAATTAATCATTTTTTTAATGTATTTTCGATACAAATTAATGGAGAAAATAATCAGCTGATTAATCCAGAATGAAAATAATCATTAGTTGCNAAATCCTGCTTTTACATTAATGATGAGGAATAATAATCTAATGAGAGAATATAGAATAGTACAACAGGCACAGGGGACGTTTTACTGCAGAGAGTACTTTTACTTTTAATACTTTAAGTACTTTTTCCTGATTATACTTACATACTTTTACTTAAGTAGCATTTTCGATGCAGTACTTTCACCCCCTCAGCAAAGCTTTGTTTGGTGAATGAAATGTCAGAAAATTGTGAAAAATGCTCTTTTATTTGTTCTGTTATATCTAATAACATAACAAGGTCAACTCTGCCTTCATAATGGGTACTTTCACTCGTAATGGTACATTTTTACAGTGTGGTATTAGTATTTTCACTTCAGTAAAGGATCTGAAGACTTCTACCAGTTTACAAAACTGCCGACCATTTTGAATACTTTCATTCCTCCCCAGTTTCCATTCTGATGAATCTGTTGTTTCACATCTACATTAAAATCTGAATTAAAGCTCAACATGTCACTTATTATCCATTATTTATTTCCATTATATCCATTATTAATATCTGAAAATTTAATGAAGTTTGGAGGAAAAAAAATATATAAAAATGGTTGGAGTAACACAACGGATGCAGGTTGTGTTTTTTGAATCATGTTCAAATGTGTTACTTAATTTCATGCTTACTACTACTACTACTATTACAGCTATTACTACTGCTACTACTACTATTACTGCTATTACTACTGCTACTACTATTTTTACTACAAAAATCGCTGTTATTACTGCTACTACTACTACAAAATAAATGCACTTCATTTTATGATGTCCATTCACTTCAGCACGTGGTTCAAGTTGTATGAAGAAAACAAAAAACAAAAAAAAACTCGTTGACACACAGAACTGGAGTTTTATACACAAACATTTTATTTGGTTAAATAAAGCAACGATCTAATAAGAACAGAAACCAGGAGAGGGCGTGTAAAGGGAGCAGCTGGTACAGAGGCCGATCAATACACACAAACAAAACATAATCCAAATATTTAAAACATTGTGACGACTGCTCTGCATTCTTCAATCAAGGCTCGTCTGACCTCAGCCACTCCTCACAGGGAACACTCAAAAAGAGTAAAAATAAAAAAATACATACAGACTCTACAGTGTTCCTTTTATTTCTCCTAATTTCATGCTCATTTTCAATTCGGGGTCAATACGGTGGCATCGAACAGACGCTGAATGTGCCCGAGATGGAAAAGACCGACATACAGTCGCTAAATAAAAACGGACTCAGTCCTAGACCGAGATAGAGACGACGATGGAGGGCGATGAGGGAGGAGGAGGAGGAGAGCGAAGAGCACAGAAATGTGTATTTACAAGGCGTAGTCCAGCTCGTAGCGGACGTACATGTTTTTCTCGTCGTTGTAGACTTGTGGGTAGTGGGCGATGAGGGCGTCCTGCGAGCCGATGTAGATGGAGTTGTAAATCTTCCAGTAGACGTCTCGCACCTTTCTGGCTGGATGGAAAAGGCCCTGCAGATGCAAGATACACAATAATACATCATTTTTCAGTGCTTATGCCAGTTGGTTTTATGGCCGCAACTTAAATTACATCTCTGTTAACAATAAATCTGGATCGAAAATATTTAAATGATGTCAAATGTCCATCAGAAGTGACAAATTGGTTATTTTGTCCAATCAAGCAGCACAAAATGCAAATTTTAATGCTATGAAAGCAAAGCAATTCTCACATTTGAGATTAATTAATTAAATCAACTTAATATTTCCACTGGGGAACAGGTGCTGGTGGTCCTCACCTGTAAGCAGTACTGCAGCATGCGGCAGGGTCCGATGGCGACCCTCAGCCCCTCCAGGGCGCCCATAACGGCCTGGATTACGTGAGGCGACGTCTCAAACACGTTGGGCCACACGTAGTTCAGCAAGTGGTTGAGCGAGTCCTCACAGCCGAAACCGTAGACCCCCAGAGACATGTGCTGGACCACCGCGCTGGCTGTCTGTCTGTGGACCAGGTCCCTGCAGGATGACACAAGTACAGGGTCAAGCCTCAACAGTTATGAACCAGTAGCTACATGTTTGTGATAAACTTTTAACTCATCATCAAAAGTAGAGAGTTAAGTTCAGATATTTGTGTTTTTACAATGTCCCTATGAGACAACGACTTAGTACTGTTAAAATAAACCGTATTCGGAGAAATAACATTTTTCTTAAAGCAGATCATCGTCTTCCTGCTCACCTGTCCATGAGTGCGTCCTCCAGCAGTGGCGTGACAGCGTAGATGTAGTCTTTGCCCATCTCTCCGATGTACTCGAACAGGAAGGAGAGGGACTTGAGTACGCCGTTCTGCACGTTCAGCTCAGGCACGCGGTACTCGTTCATGAGCGCCGGCAGCACTGTGAACGGTGAACAGGTCTCGGCAACGATGGCGATGGCCACAGTGGTGCAGACTCGGTTCTGACGCTCCTGGACCTTCAGGTTATTGAGCAGAGTGGCCAAGACATCGTGGGGGCTGAGAGGAAGGAAGGAGGCCAAAGATGACATTTAGAAACAGTAAATTTGATTTATCATGGGAACAAATTATAAACACAGACCATTACAGGGTTTCTGCAGATGTCACCAAGTTACATTTAAAACTTTAAATAGCACAAAGAAGCAATTCAAGTATGAAAGTGTGATGGAAAACCAGTAGGGACGATATGGCCTAGTTTTTCTATATCATACGACTTGTTTCAGAACTTTCCAGCAGGATAAAACAAGAAATCCTGATGATATAATTAATTTAATTAATGCAACCCAGCGCTGGATAAGCGGCAGAAAATGGACGGACAGACTAACCAATTAAAAATGATTAATTCACATTAGTCATTGCTAAAACTGAACCTGGAAGTGACTGTTTGCTACAGGTCTGATGGTAATGACTGAAAGTCCCATAATCAGATACAAAAACATTTTATAACATTACTGCCTACAGCTGAAAGGAGAAAATGTGTCAGACTTTTTTAAAATTACATTTTTAATATAGTCAAAACACTTTGAGAAAACTAAATTAAATGCTGCAGATAACCTGAACAGTGACGATTAAATTAACACAAACAGATTTGGTCTTTAGGAAAATCTTGACCAGTGGTGGAAAGTAACTAAGTACATTTACTGAAGTACTCTATTTAAGTACAATTTTTTGGCACAAGTATTTCCATTTTATACTTCTACTCCACTACACCCTGAGGGAAACACTGTACTTTTTACTCATTTATTGTCTTCATTTATCTGACAGTTATAGTTACTTTTCAGATTCAAATTTGACATAGAAGTCCATAAAACACAACGTATTGCTTCAGATTAAACGAGTGATTCTCAGTGTTTAAGGCTTGTGAGCCGCAACAAAACAACTTTTGGGGCCCTTTGTCACATTTTTGAGAGCCACCTATTAGAGAGTCCAAAACTCCAAAAACTGAAAACAAATGTGTGTATCAGAACTTTGTTTTTTCTTCTTTCCCACCACATTACTCATATTTATCTTCAGATTTATCTGGTGACCCTTTGGTGGGGCCCGACCCCTATGTTGGGAACCACTGGACTAAACTAACTGTATATAAAGTAGTTCAAACTAGCTCCACCTGGAGCAGCTGCAACAGTAAAATTATACTTTTGTTAATAAGTAATATTACTTCTGTACTTTTACTTTAGTAGGGTGTTAAATGGATTTAAATGTTAAATGCAGGATCTTTACTTGTAATAGAGTATTTTTACAGTGAAGTATTGGTACTTTTAATGTGAGTACTTATTCCACCACTGATCTTGCCGATGCTTCGACAGACGGCACTCACCCGATGGCTTTGGCGATGTAACCAAACGTGTTGACAGTAGCTCTGCGGATGGCCTTTTTGTGAGCCTTTAGCAGCTCCAGCAGCTCGAAACAAATCCTCATCCACTCCCTGGCCGATACATATTCAGCACCCCTGAAATGTACACAAGACGTTAGGATGAGCCCCTAAAAGACAAATCACATCCATGTAACTTCAATCTAAGCTTTATTCTACTGACCTGTCAGCAATCCTGCCCACCAGGTCGATGCAGTTCTCCTGCACTTTCTCATGTCTGTTCTTCAGGATGGGAGTCAAACGAGGAAGCAGGTCTTTGATTGGTGGAGTCATCTTGTGCATACCTGCAATGAGAGGAAAATGATCCAGATGTTTCCTTTTCTAATACCTGAAATCTGAACAGGTTTATCATTGAATACGCAATGATTGTTGATGAAGGTGATGAAGTGAGGAGACATACCAATAACATTAACGATGGCCTTCAGTGCTCCCAGGATGCTACCCAGCACCTCCGGGTACTCCTCTCCCAGGTACTCGTACAGCACCACACCCAAGTGACCCATCAGCTTCTCCTGCAGTGACAGAGAAGGAGAACAGGGATTAGTTTCTAAAATAAGTCATACGTTTGGGTCTTTGAATCTGAGTGTTCATTTATCTTCATACTGTACCTCCTGGCACGTCTTCATGACCACGGCTGTGCGGGAGATCAGGTCAGCAGCCTGCTGACGGACTTTGGCGGACTTGTTGTTCAGACGCCACAGCACAGTACCACAGATCTGAGGCAGGTAGGGTTTCACACGCTTCCCGAGGGCATTCACCACTGTGCCAAAACCATTAAGCATCACAGAGTCCTGGAGAAAAAGGACGAGGGATGAAGTTAACAAGACATTCTGTAAAGACTGGCCTCTTCCTTTATTTTGCAAGCTGTGTGCACGTTTCATAACAGATTTATCAATCGTGCTCAATCAGTGTCATCGCTCTCACCTCTGTCGTCTGTTCCTGGAAGGCATACAGGATACCGTCGATCAGCTGCTCCTCCAGCTTGTGGTCGATGTCAGCTGCACCCAGGTTGCCCATGATTTTTTCAATGGTCTCCATCACCATCTTTCTGTACTGCTCCGCCTCATCTTTCAGGTCATCAACGATGCGAGAAATAATCTCTGCTGCTCCCACTTTGTTGGCCAACTCCACTGTGGTGTCCACCAACTGTTTGACAAAGAAGATGTGTGCAAAAGCTTTAGAGGTTTTGAAGTCTCAGTGTCCAACAATCCTCCCAAAACATCAGAATATTGCAGTCTTTACAAGACCTCACTCTTTGATACAACGGAGCTAAGGACTAAAATGTCCAATAAACTAAGTGGTATTCTATACATGCAAATTTTAGGCAAAAAAGCTATAACATTGTCATATTTTGTTAGTTAGCACAGGCTCTTGAGATGAAGCACAGCACACGTCTTAATCTTGTGATGAAAGAAAGATGACATGCGCTGGCATTTTGGAATACATCAAATCTGGCAGACAAACAGAGTTTAAGTGTTACTCAAAATGTTTTTTTTGACATCTGTAAATTGTACTTCAGGATTTAAATGTGTTAAGCTAGCGTGTGCATTGCCAACAGTGGCAATGATCAATATCGATCACAGCACTACATATCAAAATTCTGTCAATTGTTGTAACCAACGGGTGCAGGTTGAGAACAGACGAGGCGTAAATGTCCCGTGTGCTAGCTCTCGTGTTGGTGTTGATCTAGCGAACGACTAGCCCTGATCTGACCATGGAGAGGTTGAACAGGCGAGAATAGTTCGCAGGAAGCAGAGTGTGCGTATTAAATTGATTACATGCAAATCATTTCAGATTTGGGGTGTTGTGTGGGCGTGTGCAGTTTTAAGTTGTTTTGTCACTTCTTGTCATCTGCTATCAACTGTTTTAACCACAGGTAATTCGGTTGATCGGGTGTCATATTACAATATCGCTACCTTTGGTATAAGTAACAGTATATATTATTTTATCTTCATCTTTATCTTATATTTATTTAAATATTTATATGTATGTTCTGTGGGTGTAGCATGAGGGGGGCTACAACTTTCATTTCATTGTGCAACCCCGTGTTTTAGAATGATTAAAAATAAATGAACCGTCTGCAAGTTGTTTTAAGATATTTTAGGCATCTTGGATTCATTAGACTGAAGATGAACTTCTGTGTTTGCTAACCTGTCTGTAGTTGCGTCTGTCCAGAGCCATCCTGTGCTGCCAGAAGTGCTTGAAGAAGGGGGGCAGGATCTCGGTCTTGATGTAGTTTGCTTCCACACCATCCGTGCCACAACACTGCTTCACCACCTATGAGACAAAACATGAGTGCAGGTCAGAGAAAGAAACATTAAGGTGTTTCTTTGGTTCTCTTACATCCCAGTTCAGACAAGAAGACAAAAAATGTCAGATACGTCCAGGGTTTGTTAATGTAACCAACGGGTGCAGGGTGAGAACAGAGAGGACACTGATGTCAGCTCTGCTAATTCTCATGTTGGTGTTCATCTAGCGAACGACTAGCCCTGAAGCAACCATGTGGTGGTCGAACAGGCGAGAATGGGTCGCAGGAAGTTAGCGAACGTTTATAGAAGCATGGTTTGGGCTACAGAGGCTGAACACCTGACATTCACAGAGTGTAAGTTATTCTTCCCTTTTCTTACCTTGAGTACAATCTTTTTCATCTCCTCATCAGGGGACTGGAACTCTCTGATGAGGATCAGCATCACCTCTCTGGTGTAGTAGTTTGCATACTCAGCATCCATCAGTGGGATCAGGTAACCGATAGCTTTGAGGAAAGCAGCCAGACCCTGGTGACAAAGGTGAAGAAATAAATTGTGAACGTAGCTCACAGATTGTGGTTTGTACAGCTTAGTAATTTATGTATTTGTCTGATGCTCCCAGCAGAGTATTATTGTCTTTTATCTGACCTCTACTGACAGCAGCAGCCCCTCCAAGGAGACTTTAGAGCAAGCAAATATTCACACTGTAGCCACATGTAGGCTTAGTGCTGGGTGTTGATCTTGCAATAAATACTGTTTGTTCTTTCCCTCAAAGTAGCTTTTAGTATTTTTTCTTACCTTTCCTCTGTGCTGTCTGATACCCTTCCAGAGCGGCTTGAGGACGGAGTCAAAGGACTCAATACCGTAGGGTGTAGCAGCTTCAGCAAGGGCAGCTATAGCCAGGGCACTGATGGTCCTGACCTTCTGCTGCTCATCCACCAGACCTGCAGCATCACACAGTCAAAACCAACAGAGTTTGAAACCATTTCATTCCAGACATTATGACAGCGTTTAAAGGTTCGGATTAGAGTGATAACTTCATAATATAAATGTATGCAAAATTATAGCTGGCAATAAGAAGAACACTTAAAATAACATAGGTTTGCATCGCTTAGCTGTGGCTTGCTTTATTAGCCACAAGTACCAGAGGATTGTTTGAAAATAGATTATGCAAATGTACCACAATCAAATTGAAATTTGGCCTCAAAGAGTGTAAGAACTTGCCAGAATGCCTCTGCATTTGAAAATAAAACCTTAAAGGTGGTAATGTACTGCATTTAGTACTTAGAAAGGTTGCCATTTGATAACGATCAACAGTGCAAGTCTACAGGGACCTGCAAACACCTTTACATGTGACCAGGACTGACCGTGTTCGATAATCTCCACCAGGCTGCGAAGGTGGGGCAGAATGGCGCAGCCCATGAGGATGGCGATCTGCTGCACGATCTTGATGCCTGTGTGTCGGGCCTGCCAGGACTTCTTGCTTTTACACACAGCTTTGAGGAAGGGCAGGAGAGAGGGAATACCGAGAGCAGAGGCCACCACGGCAAACGCTCGGGCCGTGGTGTTTCTGACGTACTCGTCCATGTTGTCAATATCAGGTCGCATCGTGGAGATCATCGTAGCTAAACCAGCAGCCTGGGACGGACAGGAAGAAGGCACACATCTGAGTCATCTCGACAGTGATCATAAACCACAAAAAAATTCTTTCTAAATGAAATGTTTTAACAGTACACTGTACGGATCGGCACGTAGCCAATAGTTTGCTTGCTGTACATACATAATTTACATCATGTTTGGGGACATGATGGCACAGCAATACATCATTCCAATATTTAATTGGATAAATGGCAATTAAAATAAAAAAAGCAAATGTATTCATTCACCTAAAATCTCCAGATCAGACCAAGTATACTTCACTTTTTAGTATACTCTGTCTGCTGAACCTGGTTCAGGTGCACTGGTACATGAATGGCTGGGATCAAGAATATGGTTCCTGTTCATTACAACCACTTGTGTCAATACTGTAGAAGTCTGCATATAATGAGACAGATTTTTTTAGCTGTCGTAACAGTGGCCGTGATCAATATCTATCAAATCAATAAATATCAAAATTCTGGCAATGGAATATCTGATTGTAACCAACGGGTGCAGGTTGAGAACAGACGAGGCGTAAATGTCAGGTCTGCTAGCTCTCGTGTTGGTGTTGATATAGCGAACGACTAGCCCTGATCTGACCATGGACGGGTTGAACAGGCGAGAATAGTTCGCAGGAAGCTGAATTAAAAAAAACAGTGCTCCACATTACCTTTGCCAAGTTAGAGATGATTTCTCTGCCTTCTACTCTGGCATAGTAGTCCTCATCAATCAGTAGGGGCTCAATCACCACCAGGATCTGGACACAAAAAGGACAATAAGTTAGTTCCTCTGACACAATCCGCTAAAATAAAAAGCACAGGTCTTTCACACCGAGCCTACCTTGTGTACGTATGGTCGAACCAGGTCATCCAGCTTGTAGAGGATGCGGTCAATCACTTTGACCAGCAGGTGGCGCTCCTGGTCCTCCAGGGTGGGCGACATGAGCAATGGAAGGATCTGGTTGAAAAGGGGGCCTGCTCCAAACTCACGAGCTTTATCAGTGATCTGACGCAGAGCGGCCTAGGACAAGACAGGAGGGGAGGATCAATCGGTCAGTCAGAAATCACATGGATCGAGACCACCTTCAGTCTCAACAGATCTGATGAGTTCTGTCTGCTGCTCCCAGCAGATCGTGATGGTCTACACTTAGACCTCTACTGAAAGCAGCAGTTCCTCAGAGAGGGGGTTCTTTAGCAAGCAAATATTCACACTGTAGCCACATTCAGGCTTAGTGCTGGGTGTTGATCTTGCAATAGGTTTTTGTGCTTTATGCTATTAGAAGCCTCCATGGCAGATTTATGACATGAGAAGAAATGGACAGGAGGAGCTCAAGGGGAACATAGGAAATTTGGGGACTTGAGGGATGTTTGAAATATAAGGGGTTCAAAGTAAGGAAATAACATCAGAGACCGACCTTCCTCATGGGCGGTGTTCCATTTTTAATCTTCAGCAGCAGCTTCATGATCTTCCTTTCTTTCTGTTCCTCGGGGCTCAGCGTGGACTCATCCACCTCCACCTAACAAACATACAGAGCGAGCCATCAACACACATGTTGAACTTCAAACAGGACAAACATCCAGCTGTTTATTTTACAGGGTTTTTTACGTATGTTGTGTGCGCAAAATTCGATACCCACCAGCAGTTTGTCAAAATACTGGATGTCATCAGGTTTGAGGAAGGGGAGGTTTCCTGAGGGCTGGTCATTCATCTGTTTTGTGGTGCGGTCCTCTGCCTGCATGTGGAAGCCCGTCATGCCTCCGATAGGGGTGGGTGTGGCTGACAGCTTACGGGCCGGTGTACGGATCGGCACGTAGCCCGCTGGTGGAGGCAAGACCTGTGGAGAAGAAAAATGAACTGTCAGCACTGTGACTACTTTTAAATCATATTTGCTCGTGCTTTTGTCACTAGAGAATTAAATGCAATAAAAAGGGGCACAGACCTTGTATCCCTCTGGGAACATGGCATCAAGCTCCTCGTCTGTGAGAGGCCGGTTCCTCTCATCAATTTCCCTTTCCCACCTCCAAGCCTGCAGCTGCTCTGGAGTCATGCTCATCAGGTGACCTGGAGAAAACAGAAGAGGAAACTGATTTAAAACACAGTAAAACCACCAAAGGGTTTTCCAAGGAAAGTAGACATTAAAAGTTACATATACTCACGTACAAGAAATAAAAAAAGAAGCAAAACAGAAATGATAAAGAAGGAACGTATAAGGCAACAAACAGTTGAGGCTTATTTACCTGGTGTTGGGGTAGCCATGTTCATAGCTGGTGTTCCAATGGGGGTTTTTCCTGGGGTAAGTAGTGGCGTAGAGGATCCCATCTGACTGGCAGGGGTTTCATCCCACCGAGACTTCCTCTTGCTGGCCCCTGGGGTTGGAGTCTCGCCCACCGACTCATCTCCTCTGTCTGTGCGTGGCGTTTCAGCCCAGCCACTCCCGTGTCCCGGGGTCTCTCTTTCTGTCTTTGGGGTTTCGTCCCAGCGGTTCTTGCGTACACTTCCTGTGGCTCCACCATGGCCGGGCGTGGCGTGACCAGGTGTGTCTCTGCCAGGGGTGGCAGCGCCAGCAGGTGTGTGACTGGGGGTGGGGTCCCACATGCGGGTGCTGGGGGTGGCCCCTGGGGTCTCACTGCCTTTAGGGCGGCCAGGGGTTTCATCCCAACGGCTGTTTGAAGGTGTGTGTGCAGGGGTGTGTCCTGGAGTCTACAAAGGACCAGAAACAAAGATTAAAAACACGAGTGAGACAATCTGCAACTTCAAAATACTTGTCCTTGATTACTGGATTCTCCCAAATTACGTTATACTGAGTACTTACGAGGAATTAACCATAATATTTTCACACATTGTAAGGTACTCATGTTCCCTATGAAGCAGTAAGAGACTGAAACATGGGTGGCTCACCTCAGCAGAGGAGTCCGCCTGGTCCCAGCTGGACATCTTTTTGGGTGTAGCATTAGAGGGGGTTTGGTCAGCTGTCTGGTCCCAGCGACGCTTGCGTTTTGCGGCAGCTTGGCTGGCAGCAGACCCGTTGACAGCTTTCAGGTCCCCAGATTTGGCCTTCTCTGCCAGCTGCTGACGAATCTCTCTCTACATGCAAAAATGCACAAACGTCAGGATAAAACAATACAACTGTACTGCACCAAAGCCCAGAACTCTATAGTGGAATAACAGCTGATGGGTACAGTGGGTAGCCGCTTACCTCCTCTTTGGACAGGTTCTGCTCCAACATGACGTCCACGTACGACCTGACCTGCAGCTTGGGGTCCGGCGTTTTGCCCCCTGCGCGAAAGAGCACGAACAAGAACATAGGACACTCATCAGTATACACTCTAGGGACCCAAGTTATTACAAACACAGCAAGCACAAACACAGCCAGCTAACCCTGACTCTCTTTACCAACAGATTAACTTACGTTCCTGTTTTTATAAACAGCTGATTCACAAAACAAAGTCCTACTGAATTACATACAAATATACATTTGTCTTTCTTACATACAGTCATAACATTCTAATGAAAAACAAGCAGATACATAGAGAGAAGAGCTGAGAGTTGTGGTGTTTTCTTTAAGTGGATTAAGAAGTTATAGCCATCACTGATGCAGGGGTCCTGGGCTGTGCTCTTCAGAATACGTACACTTTCAGTGCCAAGGGTCCTTCTGCAGTCAGACTTCAACCGGCAGAAAAGAAGCCTAGAAAATTTCTCTTTACCATTAGTAACACTTTGGAAAAGGGTTTGAACTCACACACAACAGTATACCACCTGTGTTGCATTGATTTACGGCACTCAAAAAAAACAAAAACAAAGTATCTTCTTGGGGCATAACCACAAAACTAGACCCTTTGGTCCACATTCCCAATTATCTATTCTAGCATATAAAAATGAAGTCAAGATTTTGTGGCTACATCTAGGAATGACATTTCCACATATACGAGAAATTATGAGTATTTACTTTGGCTTTCAAATATAAAAATTAGGGAAAAAATAATGATAAATCTATCCCAACTGTGAGAAGTATGATAATACGTTTGCCAGAGCCACACTGACTCATAACAGCACTGCTTATTGTTCAATCATCATACATTTAGATCTTGACTTCCTTTTCAGGACAAAGGTAACTGATAAAATATATAAAGATATGTGGTCAAATATTTGGGCAGTAATTTTCCATCGTGAATGCATGGAGACTTTTATCTAAATTTGTTGGGAAATGATAAGCCAAATAAAAAAACTTAAGAGGCTCTTGAGTTTTCTTGTAGCTGGGCTGCATCTGATTCCCCTCACAGGCCCCAAACAAGCAGCCAGTGGACCCTGACCAAACTGACAAGTGCACAGTTCTCTGTGTTCCCCATAACCTACACAGGATGAGTTGCTGCACCCTTAACAGAGTGCAGTACAGGACTGGCAAAGCAGTACTGCTGTAGGAGAGAAATTAAGGACAGTTAGTATGGGCCTGTGGTATTGTGGTACACAATTTTCTTGATAACATATTTCTATTTTACAGAGAGAGTTGTAAAATAAAAATATATTTACACAACAACTTTGTACAAAGAGCTCTCTCTACATGCAGGCTTCAGATAAGCCCTACCTAGACCGAACCTGAAATACTCAGGCCATTTAAGCTCATGTTGTCAGGGGAAGTGAAGATGCAATAAAAATGGAAAGAAAGTTTAACTAGCTGGCTATAATAATCGCTTGTGGTTGAACAGAAAAAACTCAAACTCTTGAATCTCTCTACACTTAAAATGCCATTTACAGGCACAGTTTTGAAGTCTTGCAAAACTATAAAAATGGTTAATTTATGATAATCTATATAAACTCAACCTCGGTAAGCCTAGAAATTATGATCCTCAGATCTGTAAGAAAAGCTGGCTTTACTTAACAGTGACTTGTCGTGCAGTGTCCTATGCTGAGGCACAAGGACCTTGCATATTAAGTTTGACAAGTCAACAGAGGTGGTTAAATAACCACAAGACTCTTAAATTACAGCCCAGACAAAGAGAAACTGGGAAGACAAATGGAGTTCTGATTGACCAATTCAGTTTACATTCTGATATAACCCTGATATAATCCTATTGATTCTGGGTTGCCTACGCCAAAGTGACACAGCACATTTCTCTCCACTGCCTGCCTCGGGATCTAAAGCTCCGTCTATGAGCGAGCAGGTTATTGTTTGTCATCAGTTACTGAGCTCAGCGTGGCATGGCACAGTTCACTGGCGGGTGATTTACACCATAGCTAACCCTCAAACTTACACCTCTCCTCCTCATATGCTACGACAAGAAGACACTGCACTTTCCCATCATAAATTAGGCTGACGCTCACATGGGGTTGTTAACCCTTCGACTCACACACAACCCATCTGCGACCCATGTTTGTTAGGTGAATAACCCCTTTGAACACTGAACACCTAACCACCTCTCCCACTGAAAAGCATGGTAACCCTACAATGGGTTTGACTTTATTTTATTGCACACACCACATTAAGATCATGACAGTAATATATTTTCCCAGACCAAAATACTGAAGATATGAGCCCACACTGACATGTGTTGCAAAGTTGGAAGTTGATACAAATGTAGATCGTATACGAGGAAGAAAACGTACAGTGACACAAAATGTTCTTGGACCACAAAGGATTGACCACAGGGAAGGCATCAAGTCTGGGAGGCAAGCTATTGCATTGTGGTCGAAGGGTTGAACAGCAAAACTATGAGTGTGAAACCATTGGTAGTCATGGGGGTCACAAAAAAGTGAACCGTGAAAAGGGAGGAGGAAATGGGGAAGGTGTAATGAAGACAGAAAATAGCAAAATTTACCATCTGCAAAAGGGTCGAGACGCTCAGGTGAGATGATCATCTGTCTGCGCCGGGCTTTGTATTCATCTTCCCGCTCTGCAATCTTCTGTGGACGATGCTCTGCAAATGGGTCATACTGCAAAACAAAGACGGGGTATAGAGTGTAAGTGTGTTTCTAAATCAAACAGTAAAAAGGCCTTTTTTAAGTTGCTCTAAAGAACAATTAATCACAATCAGATTTATTGCCAAGTAGATTTTCAAAAGGAATTTGTCTTGGTATGTTGGTGCATAACAGTAAACATAGTAAGTAGAAAATATAAGAAAAGGTGACAACAAGTACTGCAAGTCAGATGCACAAATAAAGCATAAAATGGACAAAAAATATGAAAAAATATTATAAAATAAAGATTTAGACAACATGTACAATATGACAATTATTTAAGCGAAAGAACGGTGCAAATTTGTGCAGGAATGTGCAAAAATATTTGCCAAGGAATGTGCAAAAGTTCACAGTATTAAAGTTGAAGAATAAAGAATATTTGCAATGTGCAAAGATAAGAGTCCAAAAGATGTGTGTTAATGTAACGCATCGAGTCAGGGGTGTAGACTGTACGTTAATGTAACATGCAGTGGGGATGATGGGTATGCATTCAGTGTCGGGGGGTCCCGGGCCTTGTTGATGAGGCCAGCTGCAGTTGGAAAGAAACTGTTCTTGTGGACTGTAGCTGGCCTCATCAACAAGGACAAAAGACAGAATTAATTCTGCTTTATTCTACAATATCAGAAAACTTAATTTGACACCACGCAAAGAATGTATTAGATAGACACAATAAATTCACACATACTTGCTCGTCTGACTGAGGAATGGCATTGAGTATGGCCACTGGCGCATGGTACCCTGGCTTCTTCTGTCCCAACAAGCTTGTTGATGAATCTTCTTCGTCGTCCTGAGAGAAGAAAGAGAAACAAGAGTCTAGTCAAATCTCGCCTAACTGGCAAGACTCTCCTAGCTCACATGCAACAGGCAAAGCGGAGCAGTCAAGCTCCCAAAAACAAAAACTGTGGAATCGCAATAGAATGAAAGTAAGAAGGATCCATAGTTTACAAACCACCTCTGAGCAACTACCTGGAAAAGTAAGTGGTGGAGAAACATTAAAAAATACATCTAAGACCAGGGCAGGAAAATACTTACTTCCTCCTGTTCATTGGCAGCAATGGAAGTGACATATCCAGCAAAGCGACTGTCGCTGCCTCCATAGATCTCCTGGTCATAAAACCCAGTTGAGTCAAGGCCCACTCCCTGGTCTCCCTCCTCCAGCAGGGTGGCCTTCATCCCCTGGATCTCCAGGATCTGGGCCTCGATGTCTGACAGGGAAATGAAGACACAAACAAGAGAGGGTTAGTTAACAACAAAAACACCCGACACAGCAATGCAAAAATAATCACCTGTGCTTAAGACTAATTACATACAAGACACGAGGGTAATGCCACTTAATGGGACAGAAACAACTAAACATTTCAATGTGCGTATGTGTAACGTAGCGGTGTTGTTAAATTAAGCTATTGCTAACTGGGTTAGCCATCTGAGAGCCTAATTAGCATTTAAACAACAGTAAATCATGATTAACTACATAAAGTTATACAATGAAGCATATGCTTAAATGTTAAATTAAATAAGTCGATGAGTCTGGAGGGGGAAGTTGCATATATATCCACAAAACGCTTAAAAAGGGGCCAATCTTGCACGTTGGCGGTAGCTAAGTAGCAAGCTAACAAGCTAGCATCCAGCGCCATTATCTAAGCGGTCCGCGTTGCGTCGCACCGCGGCCGGCAGCTTATCGCGTTTAAAAGCAACTAATTACTGCATCAGAATGCGCTCCACACATTTCAGCGTTTACTATTAAATTTCTTGACTCATAATATCGTGAAAAGGAACCAGAAACAGAAGCTAAATTGTCATTTTTTTGCAATAAATTTACCTTCGTGCGTTTTGGCGATCTTCGCCATTTTGGTGGTGGTTGTTCGAGTCTGGAGCCGGAAGTCCGTTCATCCAGACTTCCGCGTCTTTCTAGCTGATCTCAGAGCAGCTTACACGTGTTTACTTATTATTAATCGATTTATCAGAAATAGCTCGATCAAGAGTATTTGTTTGGTGGTAGAAGAAAGTATTGACACTTTCATATTGTATTAGCTAGTTGTAGCTAATAAACTGGCAGTGGTGGAGAGTAACTAAGTACTTTTACTATAGTACTGTAGTATTACTATAGTACTGTAGTATTTTGAGGTACTTGTAACCCACTTAAGTATTTCCATTTTATGGTACTTCATACTTCTACTCCACTACATTTCAGAGGGAAATATTGTGCTTTTTACTCCACTACATTCATTTAGTTACTTTGCAGACTCATATTGATAATACAAAATATAATCAACAGATAAATAATGACGTATTATTACAGGTTAAGGTAAGACCTGATCCCCAGGGAGAAATTCACGAGCTAATATAATATATCTATACTGTATTTAATCAGGAAGTCACATTTAGATCGAGCTCTCATTTAGAAGTGAGACCTGAGTACAGAGTAATTAAATAAAAATAAATAATAATGTTCATGGTAATGACATAGAGATATAATGATAAAATAATAAAAACAACATTTTTACTAATATTTTAAATATACATTCATATAGACATAGCATAATATATTATAAATAAATACATTCTCAAATATCCTTGGCATAGGTATAAAAAGGAACAAAAATATAAGCATATTATGTAAAACAGTCACGCCTAAAATCAATCGAACCTCTAACCAAATTTTTACATTGCCCCATTGAAATCAGTGTGTCAAGTTTCAGTGTACTCTGTAAATTATTCCAGAAAAATGGGGCAAAATATCTGAAGGATGTCTTTCCAAGATTAGTATTTATTGCAGGAACATATAGTGTCCTGAGAACGGGTGTTATACGCATAATATCTTAGGCACAGGAGTGATGAAAAATAAGGTGGTCATTTTAGAGGTAGACCTTTATGTAATATAATAATAATATAATAATAATGATATGATAATAATATAATATATAAATTATAATATACATTATTCTGAAATGTGACATTCTGCATAATGATTACTGTTACTTTTGGTACTTTAAGTAGATTTCAATGCTAATATTTTTACTTAGCAAAATGTTGAATGCACGACTTTTGCCTGTTACAGAGTATTTCTACACTGTTGCAGAGGTGGAAGATGTACTCAGGTCTTGTACTTAAGTAAAAGTAGTAATACCACAGTGTGGAAAGTAAAAGTACAAAGGTATTAGCATCAAAATATAGTTAAAGTGCCAAAACTAAAAGTACTCATTGTGCAGAATGGCTCATTTCAGAATAAAAAATATAATATTATTGAATTATAATTATTGTTGCATTAAGGTGTACATCATTTTAATGCTGCAGCTGGTAAAGGTGGAGCTAATTTCAGCTACTTTATCTGCTGGGTAGCCTGTAAAGTTTTATCTTAATCTATAATATTACATCATAATATATTAGTTTATTTATATTTTGTATTATTAGTCTGAACATGCAAAGTAACTAAAATTGTCAAATAAATGTAGTGGAGTAAAAAGTACAATATTTGCCTCTGAAATTTGGTTGAGTAGAAGTATAAAGTAGCAGAAAAGTACCTCAAAATTGCACTTAAGTATAGTATTTGAGTAATTGTACTTAGTTACTTTCCACCACTGCACTGTTGTATTGGTCCTTTTACTTTAGTAAAAGATCTGAC
>NTHP01000295.1:146763-164789 GCA_003416845.1 Oplegnathus fasciatus | reverse complement strand
GGTTCTTGAAGTTCAATAGAAATGAAAACAAGAACTAACAGAATAATATGTAGGGAGTACGAGGTTACAGCTGAGAGGGGTCGTTATTTATGGATCATGTTACTGTTAGTGCTCGTCCCACGGGAGGGCAGAGGTTAGAGTGAGGACAACAACCCTTTTGGTAGCTAGACGACGTGATGATATAACCAACTAACACCGGGGTGTTAGGTTTTAATACCAGATGGTATTAAAACCTTGATGCTTTTCTGTCAATGACGTATAAGTGAAGGGCACACAGCAATTAAAGAAATATTAATGTGTAAACTCTACGAAACTCCACAAGTCAAAGCAAAAGGAACTAGAAAAAGGAGCAAAAGGAAGTAACTCTGCCCTATAATATTAGAATTTCACCTCCACACCTCATCACATACTGTACATTATAAGAATATATTATAAGAATAAAGGGCAGAGGCAGGTTAGACACTGTGTCGCTGGAATCATGCTTTTGGTAGGATGTGCAGGAGGATGTGTACGAATGACTGCAGATAGATGTACTAAATGTACTGTAAACTATCAGGAAAACACACCTTTCGAAGGGTGCTGAGCTTTTATTTTGCTTTATTTCTCAGTAGGGGGCGCTGTCTGTTTTGTCTTCTTAATGTTACATAAACTACGCTCTCGTCATTATTAAGGGAGCGATGCTGGACGTAAGAGTTGCTAAATGATACAGCAAAGTGTGCAATATCACGGTACAGGTGTAATTTTTAAATGCAGCTGAGCAAGCATGTATACCCATAAGGGCCCAAACTGGCTGGCGAGGCAGAGGCCGGGTCACACACCTCGACCTGTCCCGTCAGTCAGGATGCTGTTTCAGGGAGGTATCTGCCGCCCTGAAGCCTTCACGATTCCAACTGTCCAACCCACACCGCTCACAGAGTGCCTCCTGGCCTACTGGCAGCATATTTATCTGTATTTTTAAACATTATACTCATTTTATCATATTTATTACGTAGTTTAAGTGTAAATACTGGTTTGAAGATAAGACCTATACTCTGCTTTTAAAGCAAATGAAAATGTGTCTGTGTGTTTCACTGGATGGGGAAAGGACTCGTTGTGTAAATGATGTTTGTGTTGAATGACTTCAGAAAGATGTACCGACTGCATGATTTATAAACTATTTTTTCAACAAAAAAACAAACAAACAGTCTGATGTTGTTTTTGGGTGTATTTCTCAACACAGAGTGGTTCATGGCCCCAGTTGACTGGACCAAAATAGGGTCATCATGTGAGCGGTAAGAATAGACAGCGGTATGAAGCGTGGCAGCATGTCGGTCATAAGGTTTGAAATGTCACTGCTGGCAAAGGGCAAAGTTTAAGTTGAACTCGTGAGCTTTGACCTTTGACCTGCATTGTTGAAGCAAAGTCAAATGTTGTATATCGAGAGAGACAAAGGAAGGTAACATGGATCACTGGAACACTTAAATTACATGGTACTGATAGGAAATAAGTACTATTATTAGTGTTTAATTACACTTGCGTTACATTTTAAACTCTAAATAGAGACATTTTTAATAGATTTCCAGATGCTGCACACAGATGTTCAGCTTCCTGGTTCTGTTCTGGAGCTTTTGATCATATCGCATGATCTTCATTGGCAGATGGAGTTGGGATTATAGATGTTCAAATTTCTATTTTTTTTTTTTCTTCAGAGCACTTTAAGGACTAACATGATCTTCATCAGCAGTTGGCAGTTTTTCAGTTTTAATCTGCTGATGAAGATCATGTAATATCATCAAAAGCTCCGGTGAGATTGTCTTCTCAGCTGCTGTTTGTCAAGTTGAACTTTGAACCTCCGTTTTTAAACCAACATGAAGAAGACCCTTAAAGTGCTCAGAAAAAAATATAACTATAACTATAACTGAATGAAAACTGGTCAAACTCTATTGCTGATGATGATCATACATGATTAAAAGCTCCAGAACAGCTACTAAATGGACCTCGTGGTGTGATTGTTATCTCAACTGCTGTTTCCAAGGTTAAGATGAACTTTGAACCTCAGCTTTTAAGCCAACATGCATGAGAAGTCCCTTAAAGTGCTCAGAAAAATAGAAATGTGAACAACTGAATGAAAACTATCCCTGATGAAGATCATATGACTGAAAGCTCCAGGACAGCCACTAAATGGACCTCGTGGTGCGATTGTTATCCAAGGTTAAGACTGAACTTTGACCTGCAGCTAATTAACGTGTTAGGACAAATAAAAGAGCAGAAGTGGGAACTAAATCCACCTCAGAGTACACTGATATATTCACTGAGCAACAGCTCGACTTCCACACACATCTTGTTTAAAATGACCAACCAGTAACCAACACATCTGAACAATTGAATTTATTAAATAAAAAAAAAGAAATCACCATTAATCATCGTCTACATTGTACAAAACACAAGTCGAATGATCGCTGCTATCTGCCGTCTTGCAAAGGAACAACGTCCTGGAAAAGAAACACCACCTAGTGTGTGTTTCCTGTAAGCAATATAACTGTATGTAGTTTTCTGTAGTTTAAAGCAGAGCGTTGTGAGGGGAGACGTGTGAGCCGGGTCACACAAACGAAGGTCAATGTTTAACAGCACAAGGACGCAACAGGTTTTCACATTTAGACTTTGTAGCCGAGACCTTGAATGGTCCAAACTGGTTTGTAACTTGAGCCCCACCTCACTCAAGACTCCTCCCTCCTCACACACAGTCAGCCATTTATTGTGAAATCAATATTCAGCTGACTCTATGAGGATCATCGACGACGTAAAAGGCTGATGGTTAGAAAGAAAACTCACAATGCTGCATGCATGAAAATGACTCCCAAAGACTTAAAAAGCGCCTCTCAGTAAACATTATTTAAACTTTACATTGTTTTAAACAGGCCCCTGGTGATACTCTGCTCATTTAGGCACTCTTCATCCAATCGTGGTCGTGTGCACGGGACCAAGTGACAACCAGACGTACAATGTGATGTCACTTCAGAGACAAAAGTCACACAAATTCTGCTCAAAGCTCTGTAAGAAAATTGGTTTAATTAAATCAAAAGACGGATTTTAACCCACATAATATTAGCTGGGGAAAACAAACATGACAGATATATAAAAAAAAACAAAATTAACAAAATACTATGACAAAAATAAAGACAGTCACACACTCCTGGCTGGGGATCTTTTCTCCTTCAAGCCCTGCCCTCTCTGTGGTAATACATCAACATGTATACTATGTTAGTTTCTGTGTTTCTTCTTTAATTACTTCACTGCCTCTTACAGAGATCAAATCTGTATGGAAATCTGTAGATGTGGGTAAGCTTTCTTCTTTCTGTTGAGTGTTTCACATGAGTTTCGTGCAGATGTTGATGGTTGATTGAACAGAGCCTTCAGAGTAAAAGGTGTGAAGGGGGATTCTGGTGTAGTAACTGGGCTTGATGGACTCCCATGCTTAGTTTTTTTGGCTCCTCCAGAAACACCTGGACAAAGAGGCAGGGGGCGGAATTGGGTGAAGTCGTGGGTGGGTGTGGGTGGGNAACCATTTGCAGCTCCAACATACTCATGGCCAGTCAGTCCGTCAGTGTGGGCAGAGTTCGGTGGAGGTGGGTGCAGTTTTCTCGGAGGATTTGGTTTTTTTTGTTCCTCAGCCACCCCCAGCACCACTCTGCCTATTAGTCTGTACAGCGAGTCAGGAGGGTCGGCTTAGAAACCCATGCCACCTCCCATACCGCCCATGCCTCCCATGCCGCCCATGCCGCCCATGCCTCCCGGCATCTCCTTCTCCTCCTTGGGTATCTCGGTGACTACGGCCTCAGCAGTGGACAGCAGGGACGCTACTCCTGCGGCGTCCAGCAGGGCCGTCCTCACCACCTGCAGAGGGGGCGAGGTAAGAGGTTACAGCATTTCTGTGTTCTAGTTACACGACACCAAAGCTGCAGTTAAGTTTGCAAAGAATTAGGGCTGCAACTAATCATCATTTCCTTCGTCAATTCATCTGTTTTAATACATAAAATCAATGTTTACGTCTATAAAACAGTGAAGAGACGCCACGGTGACGTCTACACATCGCTTGTTTTGTCCAAAACCCAGAAATATCCAGTTTACGATATAGAACAGGAGAGAACAGCAAATGTTCTCATCCGAGAAGCAGGAACTAGAGAATATTCTTGATACGTGACTGTCTATCGACTAATCAATCAACCAATTGTTTCGGCACTTGATTTGATAACTCTGCGCCTAAACTGCACGGCTGACTCAGTGTGTCGTCGAACAAAACTGATGTAATCTGTATTATTTCCACGTCATGTTTACAGCGCAAAACAATCAGTCGATTAATCGATTAGTAGGTCCACAATGATTTTCATAATCGATTAATCGTTTGTTATTTTTCAACCAATATGTCGAGAATTTGATGGTTCTAGCCTCTCCAATGTGAGAATTAGCTGCTTTTCAGTTTTATTTCATTGGAAACGGAATATCTTTGGGTTTTCCACCGTAGAAACTGAAGTTTCAAATGTTTCATTGATAAAATAAGCAGAATTATCAATAATGAAAAGAATCGTTAGTTGCAGCACCAGTTAATAATTATCAGACATAATGTAGTGCTGAGGATTAAGTTGTGAAAGAAAAGAGATACTGAAAATAGCATTTCCTCTTCCTTTAACACTCAATATGATCTATTTTGTTCAAGGCCTTCAGACAATCATCCTCTACATGTTGTGACAACACGCTGGCCTGTAATTCCAAATCGTGGGAAAATTAGCATTATTTAACGTCAAAACCGCTCATCAAGTCAAGTCAGTGTCATTTATATGGCCGAATATCACAAATCAAGTCATACTTTTCCACAGAGGGTTTTACAATCTGTACCACATAAGACACCCTCTTTCCTCTTAAACCACTAAGTGGCAGTATTGACCCGCTTTAGATCTCTGATCAAGCTACAAATAAAGAACCAGTCTGATCTGTGAGGAGACGAGGTGTCTCTCTTCTCCACATGTGGAATCGGGGATTTTGTGATTACAAATTAGAGAAGTCCAGTTTTTTTTTCTGACTGGACACAAACACCAAATCTGATTGGTTGCTGAATGCTGTTAAACTACACTACACACTCACAATGAATGAATGAATGAATGAATGAATGCTGTACCTTGGTAGGGTCAATGATGCCCTTCTCCACCATGTTGACGTACTCTCCCTGCATGGCATCGTAGCCGAGCTCAGCTGATCCCTGCAGGATCTTCTCCACCACCAGCGAACCCTCCACGCCGGCATTCTTAGCGATGGTCATGGCGGGGATACGCAGCGCCCGTCTGATGATGTCCACGCCTGTTTGGAACGAGGAAGAGATGAAACTTATTGCCCAGTCGATTTTACTGGTACTGTCAAAACCAAGAATGTGGTCGTGCCGATGAAGCCCTTACAACTCGTCAGGTGCAATTTGACAAGACACTCAATGCTGTAATAGTTACAGAGCTTCTCTGTCACTTTTAATGTGCTTCGTCTTGAGTTTTCACCACAATACAGAAGAATAAAGTATTGATATGTTATTAACAAAGCTTTAATGAGTAATTCTGATCTCAAGTCCGCCCAAAAATCTGTGAAACATCTATGCGGTACCCCAGGATACTCTGCCCCTGAACTACAAGGCAGGGTCACCTTCACCCCCCAAAAACTTTGGAGTTGTGCAAGTGAAAAGTGAGTCGTTACTGGCTGGTATAGACGTTAAAACAAGAGTTACATATGCAACTAATATCTTGGTATTAAAATGGCTGAAAAAGGCTAAAAATGTGAGGGTATACACAGCAGGAGAGATGGAGGAAGACTGGAGCAACGATCTGACAGAGCTGTGAGGGGGGCTGGAGTATCAAGCTCTCTATCTCTCTTGGAAAAGAGATACTGATCTCAATGAGATTACCTGAGTAAATAAAAGTCACATTTAAAACTGGGTGTTAAGTAAACCACCTTTAATTATATTCCAGAGTGAAAGATGTTTAAAAGAAGTATTATTTCTAGATAATAGTATTAGTACTATTGAGCCTGTTCATGTGCTTTACTAACCGATCTTCTGGTCAGAATTGGCAGCTTTGATGGCATCGAGCGCTGGGATGCAGCGCAGCAGGGCGCAGCCTCCACCTGGTACGATGCCCTCCTCCACAGCTGCCCGCGTGGCGTTCAGAGCATCTGTCACACGGTCCTTCTTCTCGTTCACCTCCACATCACTTGTTCCTCCGATCTGAAAAGCAGAGCATGCGTTACAACTTTGTTTTTCTACAGCAAAACTACAGTTACCAGCGATAAGTAGCGTCTGTGAGACGTACCTTGAGTACGGCCACTCCGTCAGACAGCTTGGCGAGCCTCTCGTTGAGTTTCTCCTTCTCGTAGTCGCTGGTGGTGTTCTCCAGCTGCTCGACGATCTCTTGTGCCCGCTTCTCGACTTCAGCTGGGCTGCCGCCTCCCTTCAGCAGCAAGGTGTCATCTTTGGTGATCTGCACCTCACCAATCTTACCGAAGTCATGAGCCTGGACGTCCTCGAGGGCCAGACCCACAGCATCATCTCCAAACACCTGGAGAAAGGAAAAGGTAAATTAATTAAAAACATATGTCCGCATGACCTCCACATTTCACTTGAGAGGTTCATATCGTTTAGCGCAGAGTCTCAGGTACTGGAGGTTGAAAACTTACAGTGCCCCCGGTGGCGACGGCCATATCCCTCAGCTGGTTCTTCCTGTTGTCTCCGAAGCCTGGAGCTTTAACAGCTACCACCTGAAGCCCAACCTTGAGCCTGCAGATTAAGTTGTTGAATATTTACTACTTTTACTTCTTATTCAAACAGTGTAATATGTTCTGTCATCTGGCTAATCTTTTACACACGAGCTACATTTTAGCTGCTTAAAGTGGGATCAGGAAACAAACATGACGTACCTGTTGAGAACCAAGGTGCTGAGGGCCTCTCCGTCCACATCCTCAGCCACAATCACCAGTGGTTTGCGGTGCTGGTTGGCAATCTCCAGGGCTGGCACGATGCTCTGGACACTGGAGATCTTCTTCTCACTCAGCAGCAGGTAGGCGTCCTGGAACTCACACTTCTGGCCTGGGAACAGAGACAACAGATTTAGCATGGTTTATTTCTTTACAGGCAAATATGAGCACGGGAGGTGTTCAATGTGTAGTTCAGCAAACTGTAACGTACAGGTGGAGTTATACTCGCCAGTACGAGCACTCTTACCTTTGGCGGAGTTGATGAAGTAAGGGGAGATGTACCCGCGGTCGAACTTCATACCCTCAATGATCTCCAGCTCATCGTGCAGAGTCTTCCCATCCTGAGGTGTAAACATGTATTGATTATTGAGCACACTATTTATTAAACACTCCACTCACCTACTTGTATGAACATTATAGTTAAATATTTCATCAAACTCCTTAAACCTGTTTACAGGTTTTAACCACTCCAGACCAACTAAGCCATCATTAAGGCAGTAAATAAGTCTTTTTATACCTGCACATGACATCTGAAACTCACCTTCACAGTGATGACTCCCTTGCGGCCAACTTTCTTCATGGCGTTGGATATGATGTTACCGATCTCCACGTCTCCATTGGCTGAGATCGTAGCAACCTTAAAGACAATAAACGACATCATTAAAGCTGTTTAAAGACGTTACGTAGCAGCTCATCGTTTCTATGAATTTACTGTTAATCATGTTTACCTGCGCGATCTCCTCGGGGGTTGTGACCGGTTTGGAGAGATTTTTCAGCTCATTAATGATGGTTTCTACGGCCATCATGACTCCACGGCGGATCTCCACGGGGTTGGCGCCTTTGCTGATGGTGTCGAAGCCCTCCTTGGCGATGGCGCGAGCCAGCACCGTGGCGGTGGTGGTGCCATCACCGGCCTCCTCGTTGGTGTTGTTGGCCACATCCTGCACCAGCTTGGCACCGATGTTCTTGTACTTGTCCTTCAGGTCGATGCTCTTGGCCACCGTCACGCCGTCCTTGGTGACCTTGGGGCTGCCCCAGCTCTGCTCAATGATGACAGTGCGACCCTGGAATAGAGACAGGAAGTGGTGAGATAAAGGGGTCTGCAACATCAGGGAGTTCTTGGGTGAGAAGTGAGTATTACGGTTGGGCGATAGGGCGAATATATCAGTTATTGGCGCTTGGCTGAATCCACCGATGGTTGATTTTTTTGGGGTGATTTTTGAGCTTATTTCTCCTGAAGCCAGGAGAACGGACGGAAATTTTTATTCTGCGGCACACGGGGTGAAAAGAGTGAAACGAAACAAGTCATTTCTCTTTCTATGGTCTCAGCAACGGCGGCGATTTGAGACACTTGCTGTACCTGGCCAGTTCGACACATCCCTCCACTGCAGTTGGATCGACCGTCGTGTTCAGCGTCAAAAAGTACCGACTCTGGGCATGATTTCGAGTCGATTCGGAGCTCGAAAACCTTTTTAAATCACTTATTAAAGAATGAAAGGGACAAAGGAAAAAGTCTGGGATTATCTGACTGTTTGCTCAATATCCCAGGAACGACACCAGCCTTGTCTCATTGGCTCCGCACGATTAAAACCAAAATAATCCCAAATATGGGATTTTGTATTCTTTTTTGCAACTAGCTCTTCCATGATTGTTAGCTGCACACACACCTGAGTGAATACATCGGCAATCGCCGGCTGTTAGGCTGACGGTGGCCGGTTGGGAAATTTTAACATATCGCCCAGCCCTGGTGAGTAATAACCAAGCCAGTGGATTCAATACAAAACCTCGTATTACCTTTGGGCCCATGGTGACGGCCACAGCATCAGCCAGCAGGTCCACTCCCTGCAGCATGAGGGCACGAGCATCGGCGCCAAACTTCACATCCTTAGCGTAGGCTCGTGTGAGGTGAGGAGCCAGCGCCCTGCACACGGGCCTCACCTGCCTCATGACTGTTGGCAAACGAAACATCTCTACGGGAAGGAAGAAGAAGACACAGAGGGAAATTTAATTAATCAATTTAGTTAATGATCACCGCGATGATCCAGAGGTGTCAAATTAAAATGCTGAATTACCGTGAAGCTTTTTGGAAACGCTGCATGTTCATGTCACGACTCACCTTACACACATTAAAAATAGTTGTGTTCATTGTGTGATGAGTGGAGCCAAAGTACACCTGAATAATCATTCTCCAGACCTCCCATCCCTCCCCCCACGATCACAGGAGGACAGATCATGTTACAAAGGTTAACTGTGCCCCTGGTGGTCATGAGTGGTATCACGTGCCACCAGTGAAAGAAAGAATGAATGAATGAATGAATGAATGAATGAATGAATGAGCCTCCCCTTATGGGGTGGGGGCGGTCAAACGTTTCCTCCAGGTCACCTTCTACAAAAATATAATTAACCAACAGAACATGTCACAGCAAAGCTCGTGTCTGCAGGTCTGTCAGGGGGTAGATGTGCTTTAACACCACCACACTACACCAAATCTGATTTAAATGCCACTGATGCCATTTTTAAAACCACACATCCAACAAGCGAAGCACATTTAATCTTCTTATTCAATGAATTCAGTCATCTAAATGTCAGAAAATGGAGGACCGTCACAGTTACCCAGACCCCAAATCTTCAGATTGATTGTTTGTCTCCAAATAATCCCAAAGATATTCACCTGACACCGATATAAAACAGAAAAAAGAGCAAATTCTTTCTTTTGAGAAGCTGGAAACAGAGATGTTTGTTTAATAAATATCAAAAAAGGGTGAAATGATGAACAATATTAAATAAAATATAATAAAACAAGCAGCCAATCCCCGTTTTTCAACCTGGCAAACACTGATCTTAAGTTATCCATTAATACTGAAGAATCTGATCAGTATTGATAACGGCCCTTTGTCGTGACTGGATTATGAAATGTATCCCAAAAAACCAGTTCCTGGTTACCCCACGTGTGCTCTTCAGGTCGTGCGTCACAAGGTCAAACTGTACCAAGCATGTGCGGAACTGCCTCACCATCCCTGCTCAGCCTCTGATGACTGATCACCACCACAACTCTCTGATCGATAACTGATCGACACTGAACAGTAACTGACGGTTAATTCTGATTAATGAGACTTCCTCCTGCAGAGCAGCCAGGTTGTCCACAGCACGGCAGAGCCCGAGGACAGGTTTCATCACACAGACACGAGACACTCCCGACGGAATTAAATTAAATAAGATTAAAGGTCCAGCCTGCAGAGAGTCCACGAGTCTGTGGCGACATTTGATCACGTGTGTCCTTGTTCAGAAGGAAAATCTGTCAGCTGGGACTCTTTTAAACCAGCTGTCTGCTGCGAAATCTCCCCTGAAAACCTGTCTGCTGGTCTGAAGTATAAAGCTCACCTGTGATGTGAGCTGCGCACCTTTACACACGTTATAAATGTCTGCACTCACCTGTGAGGTGTGAAGCTCGGAGCTGCTACACGTCTCGTGCGGAATGATATAACGACTGGACGAAAGGACGGTGGTGAAATGAGGCACCGAGACGGGACTGCACATGGCCTATCACATCCGGGTAAGTCACCGGCACGCCCCGGACTATGAATAACGACATACCAGTTTAGATAACTGGTTTATATTATATTATTATATTTCTAATCAATTAAACTCTTTAATACACGGGAGTATAGCCTGTGTATTTATTGATTTTTCTGTACGATATATTTATAAATTTTTTTTGGCAACATGGACCATAACAAACACAATAATAATAAAATAATAATAAAAACAACAGCAAGTAGAACGAGTCAAGCTTACAGAGATATATATTAAAATATTTAAAACAAGGGAGAAGACACAACAAACAAAAACAATAAAAATAAATAAAAAATAAAAACGAAAACATTAAAGAAATCAATAATAATAAATAAATAATAATAATTAAAAAAATGAGCAACATTTTAAAGATTTAAACATTTAAAATTTAAAAATAAAATAAATAAATAAAGATAATACAAAAATAATACAAATAATAAAAAAAACGAAATAATTAAATATATCAATCAATCAATAAAAAAATAATAAAAATAAAAATGAACAAAATTTAAAAAAATACTAATTTAAAAAATTGATTAAAACAAACAAACAAAAAAAAATATATATATTCAAATTGTATAAAAATTATAATGCAAGGTAACAATTTGATCCGACATTTACAATATATTAATGCAGACATCCTAAGGGTGTTCTATCCTAATTTCCCAGGTTATAAATAAAATACATATAAAGTATATTTATTATTTTTAAGTATTGAGAGGTAGGTTGTCATATTAGATTAGAGGTTATTAATTCCATGTAATGCACCCTTTTCACTTCTCTCTCTGCTGGCTTAATGCAGCCATGAGATTAGAAGTAGGATTTATTATAATATTATTAAATATTTAATAATAATATTTTAAATATAAAGTGGGTGTAAATACATATATATGTATATGTATTAATAACAGGGTGCAGAAATCATTGATCAGGATTTTGTCGTTCAGGGTATATGTGTATATGCTCGTTCCCGGGCGGACATTTCTAGAATTTTCTCGCGTGCCATTGGAGGAAAAAAACAAAGGTCAAAGTTGACATTGTGCAATGTTGCTCCGACTTTGACTGAATGAGAGAAATTAAAAAAAACATTAAAAACAAAACGTTTTAAAACACAAACGACGTGTTTTTAACTCGCTGAATCACCTGTGCAACCGTAACCGCGTGTTTCCGGTCGGTGTGCGAGAATTTTCTGTTCCGCAGCCAGGTTGAGGGCATTGAGGGTAGTACGCATGCGCAGAATCCTTCTGGATATTTCCTCACGTGGAGAGAGATCCCCCCCTCAGTGTGTCGGATCAAACCGGGCTGCAGCTTCACGTCGACTCTCGGACCTCTCACACGTCCAGACATGGTAAGAACCTCACCGTCTGTAGTTAGAATAAAGAACTACACGCAAAAACTACAAACCAGCTCGCTTATATCCGCCTGCTAATGTACTGTTAGCTGCTAATGCTGTGTGAGCTCCCTTTAATTCACAAGGTCAAGCGGCAGCAGAGGGGAACATGAGGTGAACATGTGTATGTGGGGGTTTTCTCTCATGAAGCCAACGTGTGGACAGATGTGCAGAGACGTCATTAAACGTTACAGCTGCAGCAGCCACATGTGGATGAATGAGGTGTCTCTGAGCTCTCAGACACGCTCACGTTCACGCTGGTTCGGTGCTTTTTTATCTCTTTAAACTGTCATTTGTTACCTGTCGGTCAGATTCATCAGTCACATTGATCTGCGCGTGCCCTTGGTCGGCGAAAAATGTGAACTACATGCACGTTTCAAACCACTTCCGGCTTCCGCTACGTAACTGTGACCTCATGACCTACCCATGCACAGCACATGTCAGACCAGAGGGAAACCCTTTAACATGCCTGAAGTCTTTTATAGCATGTGTTATTAGATATCCTGAATGGCCTGATTTCACTGTGGAGGCTGCTACTAACGATTATTTTCATTATCGACTAATCTGTCGATCATTTACTCGATTAATCGATCAGTCGTTTGGTCCATAAAATGTCAGAAAATGTTCATCACTGTTTCCCACAGCCCGAGGTGACGTCTGAAGAGAGAGAGAGGACTAAAGAGACCAGAAAATATTCACATTTGAGAAGAAATCTGAGAATTTGGACACTTTTTCTTAAAAAAGTGATTAATTGATTATTAAAATAGTTGGCGATTAATTTAATCGTTGACCACTGATTGATTAATTGACTAAAAGTTGCAGCTCTACTAGAAATACAGACTGTGTGAATATTATATGAGTAAGAAAATGGCCCCAAAAGTTGCCAGTTTATTGGGTAAAACCTTTTTATAAACGTTATAATGTTCGTCTTTTTTTAAACTGATTCAACTTTAAGGTCATTTTGGAGGCTGTAGAGCTGCAGCGATTAGTCAGTTAATTGATTATTCAGTCGATAGAAAATGAATCAGCAGCTATGTTGCTGATCAGTTAATCATTTAAGTCATTTTTCAAGCAAAAATGTGATATTTCCAGGTTCTCAAATGTGGGGATTTGCTGCTCCTCTTGGTCTCACATTGTAGTAAATTTGATATTTTTGGGTTTGGGAATGTCAGTTGGACAAAACAAGACATCTGATGAAGTCACTTTAGTCTCTCGGATATTCTAACAGGCTTTTCTCACTGTTTTCTAATGTACATACACAGATTAACTAATAAGGAACATAATCGTTAGTGTCAGCCTCAGATTGTGGCGTGTTATTAACCCTCGTTAATGTAAAAGGGACAGAATATGTGAGAACAGTTCCTGCAGCTGACAGTTAGAAAATGTCATTACCATCTTGTGCAGCTTGCACCTCCACCACCTCGCGAAGTACTGCACAAACTGGCCTCGCGTGTTATCTTGCAGTGTTGAAAACCTGGAGGACATTTCATCAGCGCTCAAGGCTGTCGTCATAGCTTAATGTTTGTTTGCGTGGGTTTTTAAACTGTAACCGGCTCCCCTAAAATCCTGAGATGCTTCTGTTTTATCATCAAAGTATTTTATCAGCTGACCTTCGCCGGCTCGGGTTAAACAGTCACAATGAATGAGTGACTCCACCTCCTTTTGGAGGGACTTGTCCTGTCCTTCTCCCCACCCCCCTCTTTAACTCCCAAACAACCTTCAGCCCAAGGTCACTCGTACATCTGCTGCTATCAGACTGTCGGCAGCTGCCGTTTTAAATCTTACAAAAGCTGCTGTCCTCCCTCGTTCATCTGCTGCTCGTGGACGTCAGCTGAACTATTTGACATAATGAGGAAATGCTGACTTTTGTTACTCTGACTTTCGCAATAATTGACTTAACAAAGGCTGCCTCTGTGAAGGAGCCGCTCATTTATTGTTGAGATACTGTCTTTAATTAAGCTCTCTGTAGCCTTCACCCTCCTCCGCCTTCCCCAACAGAGCAGCCAGATTAATCATTGCTGTGTTTTAACCAGAAGTATTTAAAAACATTTTAACTAAACCCTGAGCTTGTACATTTTGTTTTACTGTAGTTGATTAAGAGTTGTTACAAGATGAGTTCAGATAAAACTTTATTTATCTTGAGGGAAACTGTTGTGCAGCAGTTGCAGTACAAAGTAGGAAAAAGTGCAAATATAGAGTGGAAAAATATAAAATATGGATAAAGATGCAAGTATGAAACTGTCAGCAGCACACTGTTTTATACTATAGGCCTTGCTATTATGCTGCATTATCATATAGAGTTTGTATTCTATCAGTATGTGTTTGCAGACGTTGTGAAACCCACTATAAAGTCAGAGGGGTGGGGGTCGGCTGTCCTTGTGTAACACAAGCTCTGTGTCCGACTCAGGACCGCCCCCTTGTGGTATTATTAGGTTCTTGCAGCACATGTCGAGGCTGTGTTCAGATCAGAATCAGAATCAGAATTGGGTTTATTGCCAAGTAGGTTTACACATACAAGGAGTTTGTTTTGGTGTAATACAGTAAAAACAGAAAACTGAAAGCACGTAAAAAAGAAGCAAGTATGAAAAAGATATTATATAAAATATGTACAATATCTATTTTAAAATGAAATGAAAAAGCTGTGCAGTAATGTGCAAGATATTAACCATGAAATCTCTGGTGTAATAAAAGTGAAATATTATTTCATAGTGATTCATGTTTCCTCTCTTTGTGGTCACTGACAGGCCTTCAGGAAATTCCTCCCCTTGTTCGACCGGGTGCTGGTGGAGCGCTTCACTGCAGAGACGGTAACGAAGGGGGGCATCATGCTGCCGGAGAAGTCTCAAGGCAAAGTGCTGCAGGCCACAGTAGTGGCAGTAGGACCCGGCTCTGTCAATCAGGTGATGACTTTATTCTCGGCCTGGCACTGAGGACAGTGGAGGCACATGCGTAGCTGCTACGAGGATTTTCTGTGAGTTTTATATCTTGTGTAACGTTTTGTCTGTTTGTTTTTTCCAGAAAGGGAACTTGCAGCCAGTCAGTGTGAAGGTCGGAGAGAAAGTCCTCCTACCAGAGTACGGTGGAACTAAAGTCAGTCTGGACGACAAGGTGCAGTACACCTTTCAGCTGAACCTGTTGAGATTTGTGTCCTTTTGTGCCTCCCGGGTTTAATTTCTTGTTTTCTTGTTCTCTCCTCCCTCCAGGACTATTTCCTGTTCCGTGATGCAGATATCCTCGGTAAATACGTCGAATGAGTCTTCATAGTTTAGTCGCTGTAGATCATGTCAAGTCCTCGTCATCATCATCCCCGAAGAGAAGAAATTAAGTTGCCTCTTTCGTGTCTTTTTTTTCTCTATGTTATTGCAATTGTAAATAATTCTAATCACATTTTGTTACAATAATAAAGGTGAACTGTTGATTACTGTCTTTTTGTCTCATGATTTCTAGAATTATAATCGTGATAAGATACTCTAGTCAAGGTTCACTTACTAGTACATACAAGGTAGAATTTATTGTCACTCTCTCCATTTACAGTATTCAGTATACAGGGGAATGAAACTGTTTCTTCAGTGCGAAGGTTCACACAGTAAGAACTAATACAGTTAACATAAAAAAACAAATACCGGTAAGTAGTATTAAATTGAGTAAAGTGCAATGAATGAACAACGCAGTCAAACACGTAAAGATGTGCCTCGTTTAATAATAAAAGTATAAATAAATATACAACACAAATACTAATAATACCTGCTACAATAAAAATAGAAGACAAAAAATGACAACATAATATTGGCCACTCCTACACCAGTGGAGTACATTTACTCGAGTACTGCACTTAAGTACAAATATGAGGTACTTGTATTCTGCTTTCTACTTCTTCACTACATTTATCTGACAGCTTTAGTTACTTTACAAATGAAGATTTTTGCGTACAAAACATATGAAGGGCTTATAAATTATGATGTTTTGTTAATTAAACTACTTAACAGTTTATACAAGTACAGCTGAAACAATTAGTCGATTAATCAATTAGTCGATTGACAGAAAATTAATTGGCAATATTTATCAGCTTTTGTACGTAAAAATCTTAATTTGTAAAGTAACAGATAATGTCAGATAATTGTAATGAAGTAAAAAGAACAATATTTCCCTGCAGTGGAGTAGAAGTGGCATGAAAAGAAAAGACTCAAGTACAAGTACCTCGACTTCATGCTTAAGTACAGTACTTGAGTAAATGTTATCTGTGTATATCTGTGTATATCTTGAGATGACGTACATTTCTCAACTGTCAGAAAATGTCCCTTACCATTCATACTGCGTGTTCTATCATTTTAATACAGTATCTCTGCTTGTATTAGGCAACTGTAGGCAATATTGCAAACCAATGAACAGGACTCCTTTATAGCAGTATTTGATTTTAATATGATTTTTGCATCAATGTGATGAAGTACCTTAATCTGTATTTAATTTGCTGGATTAGCCAAAAACAGACATGCCCATCTGGCTGGTTTTTCTATTGTTTTTTTCTCCAGAAAATGTACTATATAACACAACATGTATTAATTTCACAATGTAAAAGCACATAAACTACTATTCTCTATGGTTTAAACATCTTGTTTATAACCTAAAGCCAATGTATATTAACAGATGTAATATATGTTATTACCACATTCTGTATGATTATATATTAGGCAGAGTTGTGGACATGAAGGACACATCAATGTAGTTATTATTCACTGTCTCAGTGTTTTCCCTATAAATTCAGTTCATGTGAACATCTCTGAGTAAGAAATGAGCTCAAACACGAACTGAAATGAACCTATGCAGTCTTTAGACACTAGAGGGCGCCACATTGTTGAGAATGGAGACTAAAACTACCAAATGACTTACAGAACTACCACAACAACTAACAGATCAGAGTCAATATTTAGATATTAATTACCTCTGACAAACAAGAACCAGTATGAGTGTCAGTGTGGCTTGGAGGGTCTTTATGGGCTGTCCAAAGGGTTTCCTGCAAAATATTTACTTAACACCACTGCTGTCTCATTTATTATACATAAGCACGATTAAGTCACTGTCACCAACAGTCCAGACAAAAGTCTGAGGAGCATCTCTAAAACTTTTTGATCAAAGCAAACAAAGAAACATTTACTCACAACCTCTGACACCGGCTGCATCCTCAGTGTGATGTAGTTTAACCAAAGGGCTGACTGCAGGATGTGAAGACTGAGCAGTGTTCAACATTTCAATAGACAGAAGAAAACATTTAGAGAATGATGAAAAGTAGACACAGCACATTAGTATAATAGAAACAGGTTTCCCCCTGTCCTATTCTGTGATCCCCAGAATGATGATACAATCCCCCAGAGGCTCCCGGGCTGTGAAGCTTTGCGTTGAAGTGTTTTAATCTGACATGAACAGACTTCGCAGTTATTCATTTAACACAGACACCGTGTCTGATGGCATCATGGAGGTCCAGTGAAGAACAGTTACACATCTGGGATTAACTCCTGATATCTGTATGAACATTTCAAACACCGGTTGAATGTGTTTATTGTCACGTGTTAAACTGCAAGTTACACACATGTTGACTATTCTAATTAAGTAAGAATATAATCAAAGATCCCCAACAGAAAAGGTTTAAGACATAGAAATACTCTTAATAACTTGTCTCATGTGGTTTTTCCGAGTATATAGTTTTTTTTTTGCGTACGTAGGCGACAGAGTATGGCAAGCCCTTTTAACATTTAATCAGTAACGGTAACAGCAATTGTAGATATTGCTTTTTACTAGTTAGAATTCCAAGTCAACATATTCATAATGTAATTTTGACTAGTAGCAATTCTAATTAAAGATATCTACAATTCATTTCTGACTAGTAAAAATGTTAATTATTGATATCAACAATTCATTTCTGACTAGTCAAAATGTTAATTGTAGATTTCTACAATTGTTCTTACATTACAGATATCATAAATGGAATTCTAGACATCTAAAATTCAACTCTGACTAGTCAAAATTAAATTATTGATATGTCGGCTTGGAATTGTAACTAGTAAGAATGTAATTTCAGATATCT
>NTHP01000295.1:78900-119234 GCA_003416845.1 Oplegnathus fasciatus | reverse complement strand
TGCATCTTGCCTGTGGATAAACAGAGAAACTGCAGTATCTACCAACATGTTGTTCTCTCAGCATTTTAACTAATATTCCTACTATTAATGTTTTTATTGAAATCTATATAATACATTAATGTACAATTTTAATGGAAACTTAACCCCCAAATCACATGAAATTCAAGTGAGTCAAAAAATAGAGACTAATAGAGACTAATAGAGACTAATAGAGACGGCAGCTACTGAAATCTGCTAAGCTAGCTACCTGAAGGGGTTAAGCTGTTTGTTTTTTCACATAATTATGTGGGAATGACCAAACCAGAGTGCAGTAATACACAGCCAAAGTACAGATACTGCATTTTTGGTTTTTAGTTACTGCAAATTTAAAAAGCTGTTTTCATTGAAATGACACATTTCTATGATTTAATATTTTTCATGAAGGGAAAAAGGATGTCATATAATTCAGTTTTGACCAAACATGTACTGCGGTTTGCCTTTTGTAGGGTCAGCGTCAGCTGACTTTTCTAAACTAGATCCTCATGTAACTCATGTTTTTAACCTTCCTCACAGACCATGAACTAGTGTTCACGAAAACTACGACTAAACATGTTCGTCAACGACCTTTTCTTTTCCACGACTAAGACGAGACGATGACGAGACGGCACCAACGTCACTAAACACTGTGACCACATCAACATGCGATATTGTTGACGAAGAAAGACGGGACTAAAATATAATTTAAAAAATAAAAACTTTACCAAAATATCTCTTTATTTTCGTTGACGAAAAAGAGGAGACGAAATATTATTATTATTATTATTTTCAATGCAGCAGTTTTGTGTCGCATGCCACATCAGGACGACACCGGCAGCACACAGTGAGCACAGCCAGGAGGACTCGGACTAACTTACATCAACTATTTTACAGAAAGCAAGTTAACAGTGGCAACAACAGGGCCTGGGAGACAGAAACGAGGTGATATTTGGGCCCATTTTCGTTACAATGAGGCTGAGAAAGCTGCATCCTTAATCATTCAACCTGCGTGTTGCATCAGATAATGATAAGATAAAATCTTATGTGAAATAAGTTTGATGAAAATGACAAAAAATGATTGGTTTTAGATTGACTGACTGAAAAGTTCAATATAATCTGATGACTAAAATGTCAGTTTTCGTCGACTAAAACTACTAAAATAGTTGCGGTTTTCTTTGAAGATGAGACTAAAATGCCGAGACTTTTAGTCAGCTAAAAAAACAGGACGATGTTGACTAAATATGATAAAAACTAACGAGGACATTTGACACAGGACTCGGACTAAATAAAAAAATAGCTCACAAAATGAACACTACCATGAGCTGACGAGCAAAGCTGGCAGATTGAGTGCCGTTAAAAACGACAAACAAAGACCGCAGAATCAGGACGCAGAATCTCACTGTTGTGACGTGTTTCCGTGTGTACAGAATGAAACGTTCCTGTGTCACCGGTTCACGCGCTTCGTCATGAAGTACAACCTGATGTCCAAGGACAACCTGATCGTGCCCATCCTGGAGGAGGAAGTGCAGAACACCTCGTCGGCCGGGGAGAGCGAGGCCTAAGATACAGCTGCTGCCATAAGGGAGACACATGTAAAAACACAATCTTACACATTACAGAGGAGACATACTCACACACACACACACACACACACATATATATATATACACACTACAGTGTATTAAGGCTCCTGTCTAGTAACACTGTCCATGTCCCTCCACCCTTGTCACCTGTGTCTATCTCAAAGGAAGTAAGGGTAAAGAGAGTTCAGCCATGCCTGCAGGACAAGATGTTTTCTATCTTCTTCACTCTCTCTGTGTCTCTGGGTGCCGCCCTGCTCTCACACTACTCCTTTAGGGAAAACCCTCGTTCCTTTAATCTTCTTTAAGCAGCTGGATTTGCAAAAACCTATGTAATCATGGTGACCTGTATTGTTGACAAAGGCACACACTGACAGCCTCCCCCTCTCTGTATATAACCCCCACTCTCCCCCCTCCTCTCTCTCTCTCTCTCTCTCTTAATTCACTATCATGTTTTCTGATGGTGCTTCACTTTTTTGTGTCTGCTTCTGTTCTCTATTTGCTTGTGTTGCCTACCAGCCTGTTTGATTGGGGGTGTCTAATGAAATGGATCACTAAATTAGCCTGCTGACTTAATAATGCTATTAAAACACAATGTAGGTGTGTGGCTTGTGTGGTAGTGAACAAAGACAAACTTAATCTCTAGCTTTGTACGTGTACTAGCAGTCAGATATTCTTTCTCTCTGATGTTTCGGAGTATTTCGGAAGGCTCGTCGGCTAACTCTGATCCTGCTTTGTGACATGCCCCCATTTTAATACTGTGTGAAATGTGCCTGATATTCCCCCCTCCTCGACATAATCGGAAGTGAAACCAGAGACTGAGCTGCTATAAGCCAGTTTTTAAGCATTTGATGAGTAAATACCACAAGGAAGGACGGGATATCAGCTACATTTAAGTACCGGAGCACAACCTCCCTTCTTTTACCCTCTCCCTCGTTAAGTTATTTTGTGGGAGGAGTCTTGTCAATCCAACCCACTTTTTTTTTTTTTAAATGGACTAAAAAATTTTGTTACTGTTGACATTTTCATGATGTCTGTTAATAAAAAAGACCTATTATTCAGGTGGATGTGTGGACATTTTTAATATTCTTCATGTTCCTGTCGAGACTAATTAATGAGTCATAACGGTAATGAACACGTCTCTCAAACCATGGGAAATAAGTGTTTAATACAACAAAAAAAACAGTAGTAAAGGAAACAAAATGTACAACTCTCCATGAGGGAAAAGCAGGAATATTAATACTGACATTTAGTAAACCCTGATGGGGAGTTTGTGGAGCTAAATACGTCCATTTAAAACACTTGAATACCTAAACTACTTCCGGTGCATTTGATCCCTTTTCTTCCCCCAAAAGCAACTTAAACATGCATCACAATTAGTTGAAACCCAAGTTTGCACAATGAATACTAACATTTAAGATATATACAACAGCATTGTGTCCTCTTTTTAAAAAAAAGAAACGTATCCCTTTCATAGCGTCCTCCACCGATTTTCACTCCGATAACTGCCCGACTCAGGATGGAAGAAAAAAAGTATAAAAATCAATGCAGCAGAACCAGAGATATCCTTTCTTTTACTCCACACATTCTTCTTCCTTGTCAAAACCTGGCGCCTACATTACCCACAATGCAACGTGACCATCGACAGTTCTGTCAAGAGATTCAGGTGCATCTCTCTGCAGCTGAGATGAGGAGCTACAGAGGTACGCTCACTTCTTTCTCACTTCCTAAACACCCCCAAATGGTTTTCATTTTTCAGACTTCGCTCAGCTCCCTCTGGAGCCACAAAAGATTTTAAACAACTTTTTTCACATACGCAGGAGTTCTCCCAAAAGACCCGTCGACAGACTTTGTGTAAAATCGGTGGAGTTCCCCTTTAAAATCATTTCATATAATACTCTGTTTGTCTCTGAAGAACTTCATCCGTAACAGAGAAAGTAGCAGGTGTGTTGGCAGTACCATATAAGCCGTAAAGCAGCGATTTGCACTTCTGACTGAAAAAAACAACACGTACACCGATGCCATCAAATATTAAATAATACTTTCAAACGTATGCATGATAACCATTTCCAGAATGATTATGAAATGGCACCAGTCAGACTAAACTTAAAAGGGGGTCGACGCACTGATGTGGAAATAAGTCTCCAGTTTACAACACTGAAAAGTGACTCATAGCACCTTCCTGCGATCCCACAGAACACTAAAACCCTCCAGACCCTCCTCAGAGAAATACTGCTATCTGTACAAATGCCTTTCTGAGGCCAGCGTGGTTAACACACACTATCAGATGTCAGCACCGACGAACGCAGGAAACTGTGACAGCCTCCCTGGTAAAATATCCACATCCTGCCTCGGTGTCTAAGAGAGGAGAGGAGCTGCGAGGACGAAGCTTGCACGGAGAGGGAAAAGGCTGAGAAGAGATGAGGGGAAACTAAAATGCTGGGTCAAAAAGAAAGTAGAGCCATTTTCTCTCATTTCACCACCAGTGTTGTTTCCAAAATGTGCAGAAATCTGTGCAAGTGTTTGTGCTTTATAGTGTAACAACTTTCCATGAGCACCTGAACTGATCGGAGGTTGGAAAACGGATTTAAATATGTGTAAAGTGTCTCCCATAGACTAGTTTCTCCCACCAACAAATCTGTATAAAAGTTTGGACATAGATCCACTTCTGAATAATACCTCATTATGGCTTCATTAAAAACATTTTAAAAAAGTGCCAAGTTCTTCTACATTAAAGTCTCTGTTAAAAGGAAAGGGTGACGAACACGATGGCCGATGAAAAGTGGATTCTCCGGAGTTTTTCCTTGAACTTCTCTCCAGTAATCCACCGTCTAAATCCTCAACTTCAGTCTTGGGATGGAAGCTGCATCGTCTGTTTTCCTGCTTACATGCAGGTGACTTCAGCTTTCCCCTCCTCCTGCTCAAAGCCACCTTCCTCCAGGTGGGACAGGGCGCTGGGATACCCCCCTCCGAACACCGGGAAGCCCCCGATGCCTCCGGCGCTTGGGGAGAGCTCCTCTGGAGGGACGGGCCTGCTGACCGCTCGACTTACAGAGCGACTGGACACGTCGCTGTGCACAGACAGAGCCTGGAGACAGAAACCAGGCGTTAGATCCAGTTCAAGATCCATTTTTCCAGAATCTGACCTGATCTGAAGACGTACTCAGAGTATTTCTACACTGTGGTATTGTTATTTTTACTTAAGTAAAAAATCTGTTACATTTAAATGCACAATTAGCATCAAAATATACTGTACATACATGTATAGGTATATACTGTATGTATATAAGTGAGTGTTTACATTGTTTTATTTTACTCTAATTCAAATATTTGTGTATGTTCCATGTATGTGTAGCATGAAGGGGCTGCAACTGTTATTTCATTGTGCAACCCAGTGTTATAAAACGACTGTGCAGAATTGAATTATAATTATTGATGCATTTATGTGTAAATCACTTTCTTGTTGCAGCTGGTAAAGGTGGGACTTATTTTTTTATGTATACTGCAGAGTAGCTTGTGAATTTCACCAAGGGATCAATAAAGTCTTTAAAATCTTTATCCATAATAACACATCATAATTTATTTGCACTGCACTGTAACTATAATGTTTATTCTCCTGTTTTATCTATTTTAGCTCATTTTTATCTTATTTTACTCTTTCAAATCCTATTTTAATGCGTCCTTTTATGTTGCCTTATTTCTTTTCTTAAAGCCTTTCATGTCTAACGTAAAGCACCTTCAGTAGCCTTGTTGTTGAAAGGTGCTATACAAATTAAAAATAATAAACCAAGAGGACAGTCTAAAAGTAAGAGCTACAACTCTTTTAACCTTCACTGAGCCACACCTTCAGTCTGCAACTGGAGCGCAACCTCCACTTTGTCCACCAGGGTGCAGTGTTGCCACATAAATAGCTTTTTTTCCCTGCAGCTGCAGACAGAGATTCAGTAAAAAGATCCATCTGTCAGTCACTCTTCCTCCACACACGAGTGATACTGCCTGAATAAATAACTGCCTTGTTTTTCACCAAATACCACAAAACTAATTTTGTGACTTGTGTGTCTTCTGAGGACGACTGTGGCCGTTTCCAGGAGACGGTTGATCCAAAATATTTATACATGAAAGAGTATTTATTAGCAGTAATGTGAATATTAGGGCAAAGAGGATATTTATTCTCACACTGTCTAGTCTCATATCATAATCTATATTTGAGCTCAACTGATTATAGCTGCTTTAATCTTTAATAGTAAAGTTCAGTGTTCAGCTGACTAACATCCTGCCGCAGTAAATATCTTTGTCACAACTCTTTAATGACTACATTTGAGGAACGATGGCAGAAAATGTTTATTTTAGGTGTAAAATGATCCCATGATTGGTCAGGCTCTATCACATCAATAACTCCTCTCACCTGGTTCTTCAGTTGTCCTGCTGCCTGACTTCTGACCGGCCTCTGCAGAAACACGACCTGCTTTGTGGCCAGATTCCCGTCACTGCACACCCAAACACAGACAGACGGTTAGCTTACAGAACAGCCTTAAAGCTGTACAGAGCAGACAAACATTATTATTATGGATTATGGATGGAGTGTGTTTTATCTACCTGTCGTGTCGGATGATGGGAGTGGGCAGCACGCATGTGAGCAGCCAGCCAAACTCAGCCAGAGTGTGAAGGAGCGGCCCGTAGTCTGTTTTCACATTGGAGCCCTGAGTGTAAACACAATAAAAAAGCCACTTACAGATAAGTCAGCTGCAAAAGATGCCAAAACGTCTGGATTATAACCAGTTATAAATCTAGATGAAGGAAAGCAGGTGCAGTTATTGAACTATCCTGGCTGGATTTCATGTTTTTGGGGGAGCTCTCAAAACCTCTTGAAACTGCTGCGTGGATAAACACATGTAGGAGTACGGAGCATTTATTTTATGATTTGAAGCCTTTAAATAAATCAGAACCAGAATCAACTTTAGTATGTGTGCACATACAAGGAATCTGGCTCCGGTTTTAAGTTTCTCTCAATGTTACACACAGAATAATTTACAGGAAGATAGAAACAGTCATATAGCTGAAAACAAGGACAACAATGGTTAACAAAGATAGGTAAAAACTACACAGAAGTATTATACAAGCAGGTGTAAGATGTATATATAGTATGAAAACGTGGCGTCAAGCCTTCCATCTATGGAAATTCTTGTTGTTAAATAAAAAACAAATCTAATCATTAAAGTTTCTGTTCATCTGACTTACAGAGACATGTTCTGACTTACAGTATCTCCTCAAATAAAAGCCAGTAGTCAAATAAAAGCCTCTAAAAATGGCCGTGGTCGCCACAAACAAATAAAGACAAGTCCCAAATACAGGCCAGGGGTGGACAAACATGGGAGGATAAACTCCTGGTGCCTCTTATATAATGTGCTGCCAACTAAGCATAATGTACATTTCTGTTTAATTTAATAAATTCAACAATATAATCATGTTATTTTCAACACTTTGTTGTTCTGGATTACTCATCTAAAGTATTATTGTCTCATTTCAGTCATTGTGGGTGTCTGTGTGTTAACGTCTCAGGCAAGCTGTATTTTGTAGTAACGTACATGTGCCACAAGATGGCAGCAGCTACATGAAAGTCACTGTTCCTGCAAATATTTCACAATAAAAGCCTTGTTTAGAAATGAAGGGATTCTGTCCACTGAAACGCTAGAGGGCTTTTAATTTGAAATGGATACAGGAAGTGTTGAGTTTGTATTAATGACATAATGCAGCAACTTTTAACAGGGCGAACAGGAGCAGATCAGAAAACAAGGAGGCTTTGTACTAAAATATGACCAAATAAATTTATCAAACAGAGTGAATTAGAAATAAAGGCCGGTCTCTAATACAAGCCTGCTTCAAACAAAGGCCTCTGCAGGTGAGGTAACACCCCCCAAAAACTATTATGGGTAAGTGAGATAATGCCTTTTGTAATTTGGGCAAACTGATCCTTTACAATAAGACTTACTTGCAGAAATCACGCTGCCTGCCTGATTCTGCACTTCATTTTCACATCACGTTGCTTTTGTTAGAATGAGGTTATGCACTATTATTACAGGGTCACACACTCAGTCGTGGTTCCACCACTTCAGAGGACATTACACTGACTTACATTCATTTCCTGGAGACTCACCCTAACCCCATAACCACTACATGCCTAACCCTAACTTTGAACCAAGTCTTCACCCTAAAATTTAATGATTAAAGTAATGTGGACTTGAGTTTTGTCCCCAAAAGGAAGGCGAGTCCCCGCAATGTAAACAGATTTATGTCCCCACAACATGAGTAATACAAATACACACACACACACACTGACCTCGATGACAGTCCACTGCTCTACGACGATGGTGTCGTTGGCAGGAGGAGAGGTGCTTCTCTCCTCGTACACAAACAATCCCTCCAGCGATCTGGGCACCGGCTCGCCTGAAACACACACACAAAAAGTCTCTGTAAGATGTGTAAAAATGTAAATATTGTCATGTTTTTATCATTAAATGGTTCACAGGAAAGAATACAGAATAATCCACATTATATCCATATTATTATAAAATCGGCAGCAGGAAACGTGTCAAAGAGAGGATGTCATTGGGTTGATAATGACCCAGTTATTAGAAATAGGTTATGTTCCCATGTGTTCTTGTTGCTGCCTGCGTATGAAGGTCGGAGTGTGTTTTATTTCCATTTATTCCAGGCCTCAGAGGTCTACAGATGATGTGGACGTCTGCTGCTCCACAGAGGAACAGGAAGTGAGGTCGCCAAGGTCGGGAAGACAGCTCCAAATATAGACAGAGTGGGAGAGAGGAGGGACGGACTACAACCAAAACAGGAAGTGACTGATTTTATGTGTATGTGTGAATCACCGTTTTAAGTGAAAAGATAATAATGTAAAGAGTAGAAGAAGAAGGCTGTTTTTGCTTCTTCTGCACTCAACTTTATTTACAGGTTTATGGCTACGGAAGGTTTAAAATGCCTAAATAAAAACAAATCAAACAAAAAAACCAATACAGTGAAACACAAAACACAATGTTATACGTATTTCCTTTTTATGCAGCCATTAATTATGTCATCATTCAATAAAAACAAATGTTAAAAAGGACAATTATTTATCTTTTTTGACTTTAATAACTGAATAAATTGTTTGTCATTGTAACATGAAATTGTCCATGACACATTCATGATTATTTAGTTAACTTAGAAAACAATTCATTTAAAGACCAAAGGCTGACTGTCCTTTTAACACGTTTTTAATGTAACCATGGAACAGTAAATGCATACATAAAAAGGAAATACATATAACTCATACTAGTGATGCGCAGATCCGAATCCCCATGTACGCATAAATCATCCACCTGCCAACCACCTGACATGCACCCGCATTTTACGACGAGCAGCGCAAGCTTTCCAGGTGATTTCTTTATTATGTGTGTTGTGTTGATGTGTGAGTGTTTTCTTTAACGATTTACTTTAAAGATTAGAGAGGCTGCTTTCAGTAATTGTAAATGTGCGCACAGTAAAGTCACTGCAACAAATATCGGGATCAAAACTAAAAACTGTAGTTATAAACTCAACAGGACAGCGGATGGAGCTCAGGATTCATCAGGAGGACGCTGCTTTACTCCAAACAGTTTCACTGTATGAACCTGGACTGTGTGTGTGACCTTTTGGATGTGTAGAAGAACACAGAGCATTAAGTTACATCAGATCCTGACCGATCCTGTCTGCATGTCTGGATATTTAAATAATCAATGAAGTTACGCTGCTGTACCTCGAGCATAAATGCGCACAGCGTCTCTCTTAATGGGGAGACGCACTTATCGTTTCTGCCGCGGTGGGATCGCTGCATGTATTTAATAAACTGACCCGACCCGCGGTGTCCACGGATATAACTGCAATCCGTGCATCACTACTTCATACTGTGAACTTTAGCACATTCCTGCACAAACTGTACAACTCTTTCATTTTAAAAACAGATATATGGCATGTATATGTTATTCTTTTTCATATTTTTTACTGTAGATGTTTATATTTTAAGACAAATATAATATATATAACATAATGTGTATTGTATTTTACTTTATTTTTTAGTTTGATTGTTTTTATTTAGGCATTTTAAATCTTCCATATATGGCACAGTCACTTCATGTCTTAGCTTACTGTGCCGTGCATCATTATTTTCAGGATAATTTAGGCTGAAATGTCACAATATAAATATATAATGTGTCCTCGGACATTTAATGGCAATCCATCCAACAGTTTTCGACACATTAAATGACATGAAACTTTCTCTTATGCTGTTTTTTTGTACATTACCATACCACGACCTTTTACACTCATTCCCACTATAACAAAGTCTTTCTATGTGCACTATAATTTAAAACACTCATATTACACTGCTATTACACTGTGCTACTTTTATATAGTTTGTTCTATTTTATTGTTTATATTCTATTCTAATTTAAATATTTGAATATCTGTAGCATGGAGGGGGCTACAACTGCATTTCATTGTGCAATCCTGTATTGTATAATGACAATAAAAGTCAGGAGATCACCAAACTCATTACATCCTCTGGGAACCATGAACGTCTGTACAATCCATCTCATAGCTGTTGATATATTTCAGTCTGGAGGTGGACTGACTGACCAACACTGTCAACCCTACAGCCCCTACCATGGCTAAAAATGCTGGAATTTGAGCTGAGCTTCAGCCTCCTTGGGTGAAAAGACTATAGACTACCAGACTACATTATACTTTTGTATTATTTTAACTGTCTTATTTTATTTCCTTCAAAGCATGCCTGAAGTGTTTGAAGCCTGGTTCAACCATGTAAAGCACTTTGTAACTTTGTTTTGAAAAGTGATGTATAAATAAAAGTTCATTATTATAAAAGGTCAGCACAAAATGATACAAGGGGGTCTGAGCTGGATCAACAGTGACCTGGTTCATCAGGGGACAGGACACTGCTGATGTGATTCCCCTCACATCCACACAGCTGGTTGTACTGCAGCTTCAGCTGCAGTCAATCCAACATCAGACCAACCTTTAGGTGTGTCCCAGTAGACGAACGAGTCCACCAACGACCAGCCTTTGCGGTAGTAGGCGGCAGTCAGCTCCAGCCAATCAGCTTCCAGGGAGCTGACCACTTGGCCCTTCCTGGAAACACGCATGGAGAGCGCCCCCTGGTGGTACTGACAGGCCAGTGAGTCCAGAGGAGCACAGCCCGGAGCCCAGGAGTGGAAGAAGACCAGCAGCCTCAAGTCTGGAGGGAGGGAGGAGGAAAGAGAGAGAGGGTGAGGAGGAAACACTGGAACGCTACATTAACTTTCATTTCTTACTGGTTACTTACTGGTTATTACAATCTTACCAGTTAAAGTTTGGGGACATGAAAAGAGTATAGCTTTTACAGAATTGCCTCTGATTTATATTTAGGGTGAAAAAGTCCAACAAGGCCCGAGTCAAAGCCTCATGACCTGACGCAGAATTCAGACAGAAAACTGAGAGATGAAAGAAATCTCACCAGGACTGTAGGTGTTTTCCTCCAGCTCTCTGTCTCCAGGCGGTGTTCGAGGAGGGGTGCGCGGAGGGGAGCGACAGCCCCTCTTCGGACTGTGCACCCTGCCGTTGGTGATCCCGCTCACCTGCTGGAGGACCGAGCCAACGAATCGAACGCCCCCCCGAGCACTGCTGTTCACCTGCCGGAAAGACAAACCCAGAGTCAGCCACACTGTAAACGTCTAGCTCACCATTACAGTAAAGCAAAGCTGAAGACTTTATTGCTTTCTAAACGTTGTGCTTGGAAAGAAACAGAAACCAGAACATTGGATGTGTAAAAATTCATAAGTGGACAGAATTTATTGTAATTTTCATGAGAACACGTGCGATGAAATGCTAAACTAAACTTCTCCCTCTCCCAGTGAGCATAAACAAGCACTGTTAATGTGCCAGTTTGTGTGTTTTACAATACTCAGATGGGAAACATTAATGATTTATTAACTAAAATTATCACACATTCCAGTTTTAAAACTATCTGACGGTTAAAATCACCATGTTTACTAAAATATGATTCAGTTCATGAATAGGTTTCATGGCCCCATAATGCACTCTGAGGTGGCCAACACACAAAACCCACAATTCAATAATATTTTCTGTATCTGGACACCTTACCATGCATTATTATTATACATCTTACCCTACATCTTTACCTTTAACTCTGTGGGCTATCAAACTTTCAGCGTGAGCAGAGAATTATTCTCCAGAAATCCTATACGTGATTTACTGTTGAAGTCAAGGTCATATTAGCTTAAAGATATACAACCTTGAATTTCATCCTAGAAGTCCTGAAGAGATAAAAGTATTTAATATTTCACAGTATTTTCATATTTCATAAGTATTTTAGAGTCCTGTGTCCTTTAATTCGTGTATTTTAGGAATTTTTAGAGGCCTGAAGCGGTAAAAATATCTAATATTTCACTTTTTAAAGGATTTTTAGAGGCTTGAAGAGCTGAATGTACACAATATTTCACTTATTTTAAAAGATTTTACAGCCCTAAAGAGGTGAAAGTATTAAACATTTCCTTCTAAGAATTTTAGTGGCCTGAAAAGCTGAAAATATCCANNACTTCTTTTGAGCATCTTTTAAGCATCTTAGAGTCCTGAAAAGATGAACGTATCCGGTATTTGATGTATTTTAAACACTTTAAGATGTGAAAATATTCAATGTTTCAGTTTTTTTAAGGACTTAAGAGGCCTGAAAAGGTCAAAGTATCCAGTATTTAAATTATTTGAATTTTTTTGTGGCCTACAGTGCTAAAAGTATACAGAGTTTTTTCTTTATTGCTTTAATCATCTGGACTAGAGTAACATCAGGATGCAGCTCCCTCATTTATTCATGTATTTGTGGGGCGACTGAGTTGCAGTAAATATCACTGACCCTGTCGATGAGCGCTCTGACGGTGTCACCCGTCAGTGAGTCTCCAGGTAACGGCCACTCCTCCACCTTCAACATTGGCACACTGTGACACATGGACGCCGTCTGCTTACTGAAAACACAGACAGACAGACAAAAACATCTATTAGACAGCCAGTGAGACGAGTTCAACAGTAACAGTGTTTGATGTTAAAGCTTCTCTGTTCAGGTCAGTGGGGAGTTTCTGGGTTCGGGGGCACCAAACCTATTGAAGCCGTCCAGCTGGAGGGTTCACAGTTCACTTGTAATTGTCACTGAGCTGCAGACACCAACACATACATCATTTATAGGCTCAGCAGGAGATGGCTACCAGCTACTGTCTAAGCAATTACACAAAAGGGTAAACAACAATTTAGGCAATTGAGGTGATGACAGTTCACACACTCATACTGCCTTTTCAACATACAAGTGAGTAAAGCAACAGAACACGGTCACATAGAGTTTCCCATTTGTTCAATTTTGAATAAAAATACCACCATTAACATCACAAATTCACCTCTGCTGCCACAGTCATCTTCTGAAATAAAAATTATCATCATAGTTACAGTATCCCAACCTATCAAACCTCAGAGATCAGAGATACTTCGTCTCCATTGGCTGCTGTGGGACCCCCTGTTGTTGGGTGGATTTCTAGCCAATAGAAATCATGGTAGAGACAAGGACCAAGTCAAACCAAAACATAGCCACCACCCCCCCTTCTCCAGGCACGCCAGTCTGACCTCATACCAGGGCTATGCATTAAATATGCAGCTGACTTCATCCATCATTCATCTATTTACTAGACGGTATGGTGGTGAACATGTGGGCACAGTGGGAAGGCATGTGTAGCAGAGGGAGGGGAGTCACACACAGCTTGTATACAGTAATCTTTATTGACCTCTCAAAAGCATTTGATACTGTCGATCATTACTTAACAAACTACACTCTTAAGGTCTAGATGATCCATGCAGGGACAACTCAGACTGGTGTGGCTAATGGTGTGGAGTCCAGCCCACTTACCATCAAGTAATGGGGTGCCACAGGGGTCTATTCTTGGTCCATTTAACTTATACATAAATAGTATTATTCTTCCTAATCAAGATTCAAGATTCAAGATCTTTATTATCATGTCAGTAATCAGTACTTCAACGTACGTTTTTATGCAGATGATGTGATTTTATATGTCCCGACTCCACACTCCCATCTTCAGCCTGGCTTTGATGCTTTCCAATCATCACTTCCTCATCATAGACTTGTTTTGAATGCATTTATTGTACATGGATCAATATCAAACTTTTAGAGGCCGTAAGTGTACAATATTTCACTTATTTAGGAATTTCTATATATCTGAAAATAATTTCAGAGCCTTACAAAAGTGAAAGATTTCAGTATTCCACTTATTTTAACCTTCTTTTAAGCATTTTAAAAACTGGAAAAGATGAACATATCCATTATTTGACGTATTTTAGAGTCTTTAAAAGGACTTAAAATGTGAAAAGATCCAATATTTCAGTTTTTAAGGATGTTATGTTTTATCACTAATGACAAATTTCATACTCAAGGTTGGATGGACATACCGACAAGAAGAAATGGTATTTATCTATAATGGTATTTATCTATAATGTTCTATCTTTCTATCTATCTATCTATCTATCTATCTATCTATCTATCTATCTATCTATAGCTACCAAACTGCCTCACATCTCTTCTCTCATTTAAATCTTATAACTACACGATCCAATAACTACTTAACCTTAGATGTCCCATATGTACAAACTAATCTTGGTGTAACTAATTTCAGGTATTAAGCTAAATTTGTTGGTTCCCTTGGTGATTTTATTTTCTGATGTTTTTTATGACTAGTAATAGTTTTTATTTTATATATTATTTATATATTATCTTTTTTGTGGATTTTGTGTTGTTTTTGTTGCTGGTTGCGTGACTATGAATGTTTTTTTGTTCTCAGGTCTTTCTCAATCTCGACAAGTATGCTGATTAAATAAAGTTTATAAATGTGTGTGTTTTCTTATATGTCTAAACTTACAATGATGTAAAGAAGAAAATTCCTCGGAGTACAGAGCATTTCAAAGTATTAAAATTAGAGTTTTATTCCAGTTTGAAGGTTTAAAAGAGGGTTAGGATTCGTGTACCTGGGTCTGGGGCGGGCCAGGATGGCACGGTAGAGCAGGCTGAAGGGCAGTGAGCGGGTTCGGCCCACAGACAGGATGATGGGGTGCAAGGCGGCCAGGACGTAGCCTTGTGTGTAGTAGGGCTGCAGGGCCTGGGGCAGCTCGGAAAGTGAAGCCACATACTGCACCGTAGGACGGCTGCCTGCATGGATGGAGAGATGAGTGGTACGTTGAACAAGATGAAAATGCTGTTATGTTCAAAAAGCTCTTTCCAAAATAGAAACTTTCTTCCTCCAAACACCAAAATGATGAAATACAGGCATCACAGAATATTCATGATCCTTGCACTGTCTGCTGCATTGAAACACTCAATAATACAGTATCATTGTTAGAGCTAACATGATTAGTCGATCAACAGAAAAATTAATATTTTGATTATCAGTTAATTGTTTCAGTCATTTTTCAAGCCAAAGATTCGCTGGTTCCAGCTTCTAAAATGGGAGGATTTGCTGCTGGTCTCTGCCTTATATGATAGTAAACTGAATATCTCTGAGTTTTAGACAGTTGGTCGTACAAAACAATCAATTTGAAGACATAACCTTGGACTCTGGGAAATTGTGATGGAAACTTTTCACCTTTTTTTGACATTTTATAGACTAAATGAATCCATTAATTGAGAAAATAATCGACTGATTGACAATGAAAATAATCCTAGGTGACAGCCCCTATCTCTGTTTTATGCTTGTAAAAGTTGTAGCATAATCATTAAGATGACACCTGTATTGTGTGATCAGCCATATTAACACATAAATAAGTGATTACAGAGACATTTATTTCAATGTTGCGGCTACACTACACAAATACCCGTACCATGTTTGAAGTTTGTCAGTGTTCCTCAGGTAGAAATTACCTTGGCAGCCTGCAAAATAAGATCTTTTAGTAGTTTTGTGTTTCTTTATTCAACAGTCAGCCGGGAAATGCAGTTAATAGTGCAGATTAGTTGTAAAGTACGGTGGCATGATGCATTCATGGAAAAGCTTTAGTTGGCTTCTGAGCTCACTGAGACTCTTAATGCTCTGTCCTGTTTTTTGCCTTCCAACCTCCCAAACCTCCTTCCCAACAGTCCAAACCACAAAAGATATTCAGTTGACAAGTATATTTGACAAAGCAGAAAATCTTCAAATTTAAGAAGCTGGAAAACGCAAATGTAGGCATTATTGCTTGAATTACTTACTTAATACTTAATAATAAATGCTGACACTCATACATCAGGACAATTTTCTACATTCATACAGGTTTTTGAAAAGCTCAGTGCCACTGCAGCATGGACGAAAGCCCAAAATGGTGAGAAAAAAATGTGTTTTCAGATTTGTCTGTATTAGTGTAAACATGGACACTGTCCACGGTTCATAATCATGCACACTGTCTGGGAAAGTTTCCTTTTCCTCTGTGTATAATGACTTTAACATCACTTTTCCCCTGTTGCTACTGGAGAGAAGAAAGCACACAAACACACAGATAGGAATGCAGATGATGGCGACGGAGCGGACCATTTATTTTAATTTCAGTATTTTAGAAAGTAAACTGTCATCCCAGCATCAGAGAAGGTGCTATTTTAGTAAGTTGTCACATATGGAACAGTTTATTAGAACCACCCACATACTTCCACATATATGGTCAATATAAATCCTACGGTGTGTGAAATTGACATGTCACCACCAACTCCCTTACATCAAGCCTCCTTCAATATGAAAAGATGTCTGCTGGTTGGTCTGAGAGTTTTAATATCCTGAGTCCAGCTGTGTCTGGTGGCTTCAAAGACTGATGTAAGGTCTATCTGTGCTGAGACGACCATAAAAACAACAACCACCAACCCAGGCATGTTGGGGGAAACACCACATCACCGCGCTCTTACGTAAAGGTTATATATATATATATATATATATATATATATATANGAAAGGTGCGGCTCTGAGACTGGCGTATTATTATAGGGCTGCAACTAATGATTCTTTTCATCATCCATTACTCTCTCATTATTGTTATGATTCATTGTTTACTGTATAAAATGTCTAGCCTGGTTTAAGACCTCGGAATCACCACCAACATCTCAGATTCAGATCTAATGAATGAGGTAAAACAAAACAGCAACTTAGTCTGATTATCAGGCTATAACATGTAAGAAAATAGTGAGAAACACCCATCAGAGTTTCCCAGAGCCCAAAGTGACATTTCTTATTTTGTCTGACAAACAATCCAAAACCCAGAGGTGTGTAATTTAAAGAGAATAGCCAGCAAATATTTGGCATTTAATCGACTAATCTTTTCAGCACTAGATTATTACCTTTGGCCATTTTAAAGCTCTTAACATTATGGCTCATAACTTCTGAAACGTGAAGTGTAGAAACAAAAGTCAATAAGAAAGTTTTTTCCTGGATTCCTTAATTCAAGACAAATCTATCAATGTTAACCAGGTCATCCACTGTGTTAAATATTTTGTTTTTTCAACATATACTCATATATACATATATAAATATCACATCTCATATAATTATTCATCCAATCTCCAGCACAAACTGTATGTTATGCAAAATATATGGAGCACAAAATACGGTATTAATATGCTGAATGATACCATTATCATCCGCTAACGAGGACTGTGTGATACAGTTGAAAGCTCTGGAAAAATCTAGTAAGTGGACTGTCAAGCTACTTTTTAAGCCAACACAGGTGAGAAGTCCTAAAAGTGCGACGGACGACATCACATGTCAACAGATCCAACTGAGCAAACTCCATCCACTGATGAAGGCTGTGTGATGTGGTTGAAAGCTCTGGAAAAAGCTTGTAAGGACCTTAAGTTGAAATTGTTTTGTCAAAATATTAATTTATATATCTCTTTCCTACCATTAGCTGCCTGAATCTTTTAAGTTTGGCCTGTTTGACATAAACTGGAACAACATTTAGAGGAAATGAACTCACAACAATTCCAAGTGATTCTGCTAAATGTGACGGCATTTCACCAACAGGTGGCGCTACAACAACATGGTGGATTCACATGGCCATCACTTAGAAGTCATGAGTCTTATATACAGTATACATCCATTTTAAGATGCTTTTTGTACATTTTAATGTCCCTCCTCTTCTAGCTTATAACTGCAGTTTTTGATGTATTGTCTTTACTCTTTCAGATGTAACTTCTTGAACTGTTAATTTGGGATGTTTATCACCTGGTTAACCACACCTGTCAGCATAGACCCTTTATTACAACTTTAAAAAGGTTTTCTACAATTGAATTAACACCTTTAGAGAAATGTGCAGGCTTGAAGGAAGTATACACTCTCCAAATGCTTTTTAAAAAGGATCACAGGTAGAAAGTTTTCTCATCTAGTTCACCCATCTCTCGTTTCTGTTCGAATGTTATCCATTTCCTCACAGATTAGAGGTATAAAGAGTACAGTCAGTGTCGAGGAGTTGTATGTGTGCCGGTTGAGTCTTGTGTTGTTTTTCCTGAAAACCCTTGGCTGGAAATCCCTGTGACCATCACCATACTTCCTGTGTCCACAAAGAGTGGCTGTTCACTGAGGGGCTTGGCTATGTGCCCCATGCACACACACACACACACACAAAGTCCATTTAACGCATTTTAAGTAAACACACTAAATTGTGCATTTTGGATGCAGTAAGATCAAGAGAAAGACAAATTGGGCGCAAAAACATGAGTGAGTGAGTGAGTGTGTGTGTGTGTGTGTGTGTGTGTGTGTGTGTGTGTGTGTGTGTGTGAGAGAGCATTCCTCACTACAACCCCCCACATTCTCACGAACAAACACCCCAGAGATCGGGGAGACCAGTACACAGCTGAGATCACTGCAGCCTCTGAATGGGCTGTCTGGCTGGCTCCATTATGAGACTAAAGACCACCAGAACCTCAATGAAACCAGTAAAGCAGGGGCCGGGCAAACACAGCCACAGTTTACTGGCATTCCTGCGGGTTTAAACCCCACTCCAACCACTTGGATTTAAATTTAACACGGGCTTACATGTTGCAGCTGGTGGACAAAGTTGATGCTTCACTGTGGACATGCAACTTCCTTTCCTTTAAGAGACAAAACAGAGCCAGACAAGTCAAACATGGATCACTTGCAGCGCCTGGAGAGTCGCACCAAAAAAAAACAAAAAAAAACAGGCAACCACGCTGCAGTTAAAGGCTCCCAGGAGGACCATGATGTCATGCATACACCTCTACCCAAGGCTTTTGTTGCAGCCTTTTGCTCTTCTCCTCCCCTGCTTTCAGTCCTCACACCCCCTCCCATCCTGCTGCCACTCGCCCTGTCAACCCGCACACTGAGGCCTCTGTTCAGTGCTGTGTGGGAGAAAAAATGAGGAGAGGAAGAAGAGAGGACTAGCAAAGAGGGTAAAAAAAAAGGGGGAAAAGAAGTATCAAGAGGTGGGAACTGGCAGGATGGAGGGGGGGTAGGGGCTCAAGAGGAGTCGAGCAACAACTGAGGGCACAGACGGGGGGGACAGAGCTGAGAAAATGTGAAGCGAAGGAGGAGGAGGAGGAGGAGGAGGAGGGTTTAGAGCCAAACAGGGGTTTCAAGATGAATTTTATGAGCCCATATGTGAATGGGAGAGCTCGAGAAGGTGTGAAAAGGAGAAAGCTGCCCGGCAACAAGGAGCAAAGGAAACAAGAGTAAGACTAGTCGGAAAAACAAGCGGCTCTGTGCTTCGACACAGTACTGCTTTGTGCTAAATACGTCAGCTCACAGTGAGGATGCAAACATGCTGATGTTTAGCAGGTATAATGCTGCGTTCACTTCATATCGTTTAGACCATAATTAGTAACCGAGTCGGAAAAATCATTCCCGTCAGCCACCCAGTTGTAATTCCTATTTCTAGTGAAAAGGACTGAAGTGTTGGCAAAATGGCAGTAAAGCCTCCATCAGTACATACAGTACATCTAAATAAAATCAATTCAGCTCATTTAAAAGAAGATAAACACAGTTTCTTAACATACCGCTCCAAATACGCAACATCGCAGAGGTAGCTAATTTAGGCTGCTTAAAAATTGGGACTACAAGGCGAGCAGTGGGGGGAACCCTGCATGAACACTTCCAAGTTGGAATAACGGGAAGTTTTTCTGTTCTTCCCATTCTGCTGACATTGCATCATTAGTTTCATGAACCAAAGTATTGGACGAATTAAAATATAGACCTGATAACGGTGTTAAATGGAAAGTTAAACCTGCAGCGGAAACACGCTGTGAACACAACACTGACATATCATCACATTTTAAGTTGATATGTTGAACTTGTCAGCAAACGGTTGCTTATTTACACATCCAGCAGTCACAGAGCAACATGATCCTTCATGTGGAGTCGTGTTTGTGTCACCTGATGAATATAAGTCCAATATTCTCTCTCTTTTAGCTCTGTTTTCGGTCTCCACCACCTCCTGAGGGAAATATCTGTCTCTTTAGCTGCTAAATGCTCCACTATGTTCCCCAGCTGCTCTCTAACTGTGTCTGTTTGCTGCTGAGCAGGTCGTGTACGGCGGCTTTTTACATCTTTTTCTCTGAAAACGACGCTATGAGAGTGCTGAGACTGAACCAGAGCAGTAAAGTTGTGGCCGGACAGATAAACAATGAGTTGAAAGTCACTATAAAGCTCCGTAAAGCCGAGAGGAGCTGCAGATTCAGCTGATCATTCTCTGTGGGATTTATCACCTTTTACATTGTCATCTGATGCATTGACATTATAAAAATATCGATTATAGCTGCTTTAAGAGATCGCCAAAGTTATTACAATTCATCCTCTGGGAAACATCAATGTCTGAACCAAATGTCATGACAATCCATTTAATAGTTGTGGAGATATTTTAGTCTGGACCAAAGAGTGATGATTAGAGATGATTAGAGATGATTAGAGATGATTAGAGATGATTAGAGGAGGCATATAATCCACTAATGTGGCCATCTCGGATCATTAGCTCAACATTAGGCACATTATACCAAACAAGGCTCCTCTGAAATAAGGTACAGGCTGGAATCCAACATAATTGATTACTGAGTGCGAGATGCCAGGTTTGTACTGCCTCGCACTGTCCTTCAAATCTCCTCTAAATGTAATAATGAAAATTCTGACTTTAATCTGAAATAATCCAGCATGGGCCATTAGATTTCCAGATTAGACAGAGATTACAGAAAATTGCACTCATCCCTGGGAATAATGAACCGTACTGGCAGGCAGACAGATACCCTTTCACAATCAGGACAGTCATCTCTCAACGGATTGGAAGAAGGTTACGATTCATCCCATATTTTCTTCAACCGTCACTTCATTCATCCACTCCCTCAGTTCATCCAACCAGCGATGAATACACGTCACCTCAGGTTAAGCCATCTCTCCACCCGCAAATCCCTTTGTATCCTCCCATTTATTCATCCAGTCCCGACCTGCCATCGCTGTGCACCCTTCATATCATCCTCTTATCCTTGATTCCCTTCATAGTCCACTTCAAGTCTTTGCATGACCCTGCTCCACGTGTAGGGAAATCAGGATGGCTTCTAGCCTCAGGCTGGGTTCATACAGCAAGTCATTTTTTCACAAGAGGAAACATTTTGTTGTCTATACAGGACCCATTTTTCTTCAGAGAAATTTCATTTTCAGATAAGACGGAACTTTATTCATCCAGAGAAACAATCCATCCTTCAGTTGTTGAGACATTTCACTCAAAACCACAAATATGAACCTCATGGTGGCGCTAGAGGAAAAGTCAGGGGATCATCAAAATGAGCAGGATTCATCATCTGGGAAGCATTAATGTCTGTCCGAAATTACATGACAATCCATCCAGTAGTTGTCGAGATATTTAGCCTGGACCAAAGTGGTGGACCGACCGACACTGTTATCCCTGCAGCCGTGTCACTAGCATGGTTAAAACTCTCCATCCACACCAAAACACAGAAACAAAACAGCTAAATCTCTTCTGCTTATTCTCGTTGGCAAACAACAAAACTGGTAAAGACACAGCCAGGAGACTCTCCATCACCGCCTACACTGTGTTTTAATACACATGATGAAATTCTTTTCATTTAGCTGATTCTTCAGTTTCTGTTGTCAGAAAACTGAATGTGTGAGTCAAAAAAGACGCTACAGCCCTGAGATCGGCTGTGGCTCAGGAGGTAGAGCGGGCTGTCCACTGATCACAGGGTTGGCGGTTCGATTTCCAGCTCTTCCTGTCCACATGTCAAAGTGGACAAGACACTGAAGCATCCATAAACAATATATACCAAAAAGACACACAAATACAGCTTAATGTCACACCTGTATTAAGGTATATTGACAGTTGTCCACATTAAAACACACCTGGTGTTTAAGGTTCATCCCCTCTGTTCTCGAGAAGCTCAATTTTCAGGTGGGAAAAAAATGTGAGTAGTGTGGATTGAGAGAAAAAGATGCATTTTAAAGTTCCTCCAAATCAGCGTGGACGTACTCTGAGCAAAGAGCGACGTCTTCAACTCACAACGAACACAGAGGCTGTTTACTGGACTGAGCTTTAAAAGTACGGAACACAATGAAAAGATCAATACCTATAAAGACCCCTTCGGAGTCCACGTGATTTCTCGCTCTAACATGAGCCCAGCTATCAGTACTCAGCTCGGGGAGGTATTAGCCATTAGGTGCTTTGATATGCTGCCTCTGGCTCCAGGCCCAACGTCCAGTCTCCTCTCAGTCGGAGTAAAACGAGGCCAAGCTGACTGGGAGCACTGCTGCTACTGGGCACAACCCCGGGAGATACACGGGGGATGGTGTGTGTGTGTGTGTGTGTGTGTGTGTGTTTCTACATTCAAGTGTGAGTGACAGGAAGAGAGGCAGATTAAAAATGAGACTTCTGTGACAGTAACTCTGTGTGTGTCCCAGAAACGCTTCATCGTTTCAGGGAGAAACAAGGCCAGAGAAGGGTGGAGTGGAGTGGTGATAATTTCCTATAATGGCACTGGTGCTCTTTTGTTTTTCCTGGTTACTATAAACTGAAGGGACCTGCGTCTCTGCAGGGATATAAAATCTGTGCAAAAATCTGTCAGTCTGCTTCTTTAAACAAATCTGGGTATTTTCTAGTGAAAATCTGTTAAATCCAAAAATGATTAGCCTTATGTACAGTATCATGCATTGCTAATATTATCCACATTAATCTATCTGACATGAAGTACTGACTGTCATCAGCATTATGCAGAAATAAGCCAAAAACCAACCAAATCTCTGAACTAATATATCAAAATGTTTCCTTTATGAGAATCCAATAAATGTCCCGCGCTGTTCCACTACACCTCACTTCATCATCAAGACATACAGATCTGCTGGACAACTAGAGCTGGGCGTTAACATTTTCCAACCACCCCACCGTCAGCCTAACAACTGGCGATTGCAGATATATTTGCGCAGGTGTGTGTGCAGCACACGCAGGGGGCGGGGGAGTCCCCCGCTCCCCACGCGCCATTTTCAGCTAACAATATGGAAGAGCTAGTTGCAAAAAAGAATACAAAATCCCCAGTTTGGGAGTATTTTGTTGTTTTTTTTTAATCGTGCAGAGCCAAAGAGCCAAGGCTGGTGTCTCAACTTCGAGCCGTTCCGGAGATATTGAGCTAAAAGCAAGATAATCCCTGACTTTTTCCTTTCACCCTTTCATTCTTTAAAAAGTGATTTAAAAATATGTCCAAGAGCCGAATCAGCTCGAAATTATGCCCACAGTAGGTACTTTTCGGCGCTGAACACAACAGTTGCAGAGCCTCTGCAGTACCTGACTCCAGCGGGCCGATCCTGGCCAGCTGCTGGGGAGGGACGTGCCGAACTAAACAGGTAATTTACAGCATGTGTCTCAAATCGCCGCTATTACCGAGACCCTAGATAGGGAAATGACTTTGTTTCATTTAACTTTTTTCTCCTTGCGCGCCATAGAATACAAATTTCCCTCCGTTCTCCTGGCTCCAGGAGAAATAAGCTCTTAATCGTCCCAAAAAAATTGCCCTAAATAAATCAATCGGCGATGGACTCAGCCAATCGCAGATAGCCGACATATTCGTCCTATCGTCCTACCCTATTGACAACTCCAATAAAAATGCAAACAGTACAGCAAAGTTGGTGGAGCATCTTTAAAAACCTCCTTCATCATTATCATCATCATCACCACGGCAGACACCAACAACACCACGGACACAATAACACACAGTGAAGCCTCGTTCACTTCCAAACATACAGACTGGAATTAAAAAGTCGCTAGATTTGTCGCTAAGTTGCTGAAGAGGTTTTAAAAGTTGTCAAATCTGGTGAGAAAGTTGCTAAATTGGCAACACAGAGTCTTCTTCATCCTTACATTTGCTGGCACATTGCTACGTTTCTTTGCACACGATGGCCACCAACTCTTCATGAGTGGAATCGCGTGAAACCTTCGTCAGGAACGTGATCACATCACCGCTTATAAAATATCTTATAAAGCATCTTTAATGATGAAGCTAAGAGGTGCCAATATGAGTACTGACTGAGTCTGCAGAACAAAAAAGGGCTGCAGGTGCTGGAACTTGCCTGAACAAAAAACATCACAGAAAAGCAGTTCAACAAGATATGCAAGAAGAAGATACATAAACCTCCGAACTGTACGGCATCTGTTGGCCAGGTGCTCGTCAGGAAAGGAAGGTACTGACAGACGTGTTGTTAATGCTCCAAAACATACGAGACTACTGACTCTTCACAACTCCTCCTTTAACAAACTCAGTCAGCCAATTAAAGCTGGGACGACACTGTGCGGTTTTATTAATCTTGTACGTTGTGTTAACTCACACTACAGCTTTGCATCAGCCTTTCTGCACAGCCAGAACCTCCATGAGCAGATGCAGATAATATGCTGTCTGTTCTGCAGTGAAGCTCAGTTTTATATCACAGCAGCCTGAAGATTCAGTTTTAACCACAACACGTAAAATATTACTCCAGTAATATTAAAACAAGCTCATTACAGTTTGTAACACACCTTTTAAAAGCAGCCATGTGGGAAATCAGACCTGTGTGGAGCTGCTCAAACTGAAAACAGATGACAACAATTTCTGACCAGAGATCCAACTGATCGTCCAAGACATCGTTCAGGTGATTAATCGGATGTTGTGACTAGGGCTGCAACTATTAGTTGTTTGGTCTATAAAATGTCAGAAAATGGTGAAAAATGTTGATCGCTGTAATCATCAAGGTGACGTCCTCAAATGTCTTGTTTTGTCCACAACCCAAAGATATTCAGTTTACTGTCATAGAGGACTAAAGAAACCAGAAAATACTCACATTTGAGAAGCTGAAATCAGAGAAACTAATCGATTAATCGACTTGCAGCTCTAGTTGTGACCTCAAACTGCACATCAAACAACAACCGATCTGTCAGGACCAAAATCAGACAGAATCCATACACTGTGTGCCTGGTTTAAGACGGAATAAATGTCTTGACAATAAACAGTTTCTAACCACACTGTTTTATCAACAAGCTGCTGCAATCAAGACATCTCAGTCCAGCCATGCTGAGACACGTCATCACACTTTACACCACTTGAGGGAATCGTTTAACAAATCCTGTTTTCCTTTTTTTAACCGTGTTAATTAAATAACTTCAGGACACTTTTCCCTGGCTTGGATCCGTCTGGGAAGTGAAAACAGCCCGAGTGAATTTGGGAGCACATCAAATATCCTCTCCATCATGGAGGTGGCTTCAAACTGGGAAGCGAAACCCTGCAGAGACTCATTTGAAGTGAGAATGCAGTCTGGTTGGGTTTGCAGCCAGGAAAACGCACATTTAGTGGCACAGATTGGCTTTTTGAGGGTCTTTTAAGTTTTCATTTGGCAAGAAGAAACTTAACAGACTAACCCAAGACAGAAGATTACACATATTTTTTTTTTACCATAAAATGAGGTGATTATCATGTCTTACTGAAGTAAACAATTTATAGTCTTGTAAACGAAAGAAAGAAATGCCTCCGAGGATGGCAGCCATCACCAGACTGCACATGACTACTAGAGACTGGAATCATGCCGGTTTATGTTTAGATGTGCCAATTATGGAGCCTTCACACTCTGAGAAAGATGCATATTCGCACATTTCAAGTCAGGGATGATCTCACGAATCCAGGAAGACGGAAAACCATTTACTCACTCAAATTTGTAGAGTGTGTCTGGCACAGGACAAAGCTCCTAAACACAGCTGGATACAGATGATCTGCCAAACAACTCGGACAAGATTTTGAAGTTTATATCCCGACTAAGCGACCCCACAGACACTGCAATCTTACAAACGGAGTACCACATTATATTGTACCTCTATATTCTTTCAAGTAACATATTTGAAATAACAAATTTCAAATGAACTCTACACTGGAAAGAACATCTACGTACCAACAGTTTATCCTGATAAAGATTTCTTTCTCACCTCCCAGGTTTTCTCCAAGTAACGAGCAAATCTAGGAATGTTTCATATGTGAACAGCCCGCTCGGTCTTTGTGCATCATCCATGTGTACAAACTCAATATCTGTTTTTATCTTACTAAACAAAGTACTGAGCAGTTCGCAGTAAAAAGGGCAAACAGTCAAACAGCACGTTTCTTCTTACAGACTGACAGACCGTCCAGGTTCAACAGTAGGTGGTAAAAATAAAACCAGATCTCAGCTGGACACATAAGGATCTTTGCTCTTTACATAAATTAAATAAAACATATTTCTCACCATATTCATAGTTTATCATCCTAAATGTACAAATCTAATGTGAGTGTGGAAACAACGTCTGATCACAACTTGCCGGCGCAAACTGCAGTTTGTTGGAGGTGGATCTAGACACAATCTGTGACTCACACAGGAACCCTGTCTGAAGTACTGTATTTATAAGTCTGTCTGAGACCAGAACCCATGACTCCCTGCTGATAACGGGCACAAAGAATCAGAGCACTTCAGAAAAACTTCCCAGAACGCATCGCATTCACCACCGTCACGGCCCGTGAACCGTTTGCGGGTGAGAAAACCCCTGTAACTCAACAAGGAAGCTTTCTGTGTGGAGACACTAAATTCATGTGTCACACTCACTGTTGAACACTGACTTTAAACTTCACAGGACTTTTTAGGGATTTTTGGGGATTAGGGATGTCACGATCAAAGTGTTTTGGCCCTGATCCGAGACCCTTTAACAGTGGTGGACTCAGGCTGTCTGAGGGGCAGGAGCAAAAAACATAAAAAGGGCACCCAGCGAGCAGAAAGTCATGATGCAGCCACTGGAAGGGCATTTATCATGTTTTATCCACCATAGGGGCATTAAAGAGGGCACCTTTGCTGCAAGTCTACCAGTGGCCTTTAATATTGGCGATGCATATGCCAAGTCTGATCTGATATATATTTATATTATATTTACCTAAATGTTGATTAAATATATATCTGACTCTGAAACAACAGCTGTAGCTACTTAATCTGACACACCTTATTTATCACAAGTGATCCAAATACTGAAAGTCCTGATAAAAACATATGAAGTTTATAAGATTTAAATTATTGATCTGATATGAATGAAAGATTAACGGGAGACTGATGTGAAGCGATTCGTTACAGAGAAGACGTCTCACTCTCGTGGTTACAGAGCGGAGCTTCTTCCCTCACAGATGATCTTTGGCTGAGTGCGGCTGCAGAGACAATTTTAACCCGACAACAGACAAGTTTCAAGCTTTTTACGCCACTACATTTGTCTGACAGCTTTAGTAACTTTACAGATTACTACTTTTCAAACCCTTCCTTCCACGTATCCCCAGATGTGTTGATGTTGAGTGTTTGTGATAAACTGAAGGATGAAGTGTTCCTTTATGTGTTGAGAAAATTCTCCTCCTTCTGAAGCTAAATAAACTATTTAAACCCTCCTCGGATCAGCTGGAAAATGCATCGTCACAAAGCTGAAAACAGGCTGTTTTTCTGCCTTTTTAGAGATACGTGGTTCTCACAGGACAGCCACGCTACAAACATATGATGGTCTTATAGACCATGATGCATTGCTGTAGATTAAACTAGCCAACAGTATATAAAGTAGTTAAAATGAGCTCAACCTGAAACATCTACAGCAGTAAAATGCAACATCCACATTAATGCAGCAGTAATATTAATCCAGAAACATCAGATATAATAGAAACACACTGACAGGGAACATTTTACTGCAAGTCAGGTTTTGAATGCAGGACTTTTACTTGTAGTGGAGTATTTTTTACAGTACTTTTACTCAAGTAAAGGATCTGAATACTTCTTCCACCACTGCCCACGCCTCTCCATCAAAGATCTCACCAAACTCTTCTCTTTTTTGGCCGCTTCAGCACAAATGTTGCTGCATATAAACAGTGGAAGCCGCTGGTCGCCGACAATGTTTGTTTTGGTGCAAGGATACGTCACTGCCAAATCTCCAGTAGTTACTGACTAGATGTTCAGTGTGTTGTCCAGTGTTTTTACTCAGTAGTAACGTTAAAGCTCCTTCCTGACTGTCAAAGGCTAAAAGAATCTGTGCAGGTTTGTGGAAACAATCTTTATGTGGTTTGTCCAGTCGTTGTAGGCTTCCGCTAATCTTCAGGTTTGTCCCAAGCTTTAGTTTTCTATGACAGCAAATTAAATGTCAGACATTTAAAAGACATTTAAAGACATCAGCTTGGGCTCTGGAAAATGGTGATTTTTAATCATAAAAATAATCGGTGCATTAGTCCATAATGAAAACAAAAACCACTTTGAAGTGAGTCTACGTGATCTGATCTCAGGACCGGATCCCTGCTGAATGTTGGACAATCCTGAAGTCATTAGGAGGCGGGATACGTACTTTACTTCCCTGACCCTCCTAATTTGGAAAGCAGCACTTTCCTCCATGATTCATTATCGTGTCTGCCTGCTGTTTACATGCTAGGCTCCCATTCAGAACTTAATCACCATTTCCTTCCAAATAGGTCACAGTCAAAACAGCCAGTCTGAGGACCAGATGAAGGGATTATCCTTGAAAAATGGCAACCCGCGGCCATCTGAAATCGCCACACATGTTCACATTAGATTCCATATCGCAGCAGGTGGGTTTCTCTCTGGGAGGGTACTGCATCATTGTGCTGCATGCCTACCACATGGGAAGAGGTGTGTGTGTGTGTGTGTGTGAATGAGTGTGCGTCCATGTGTGTGCCGGGGGAAGAAGGGCGACGAGCGAAGGCAGGAAAAAACCTTGTGTGACCTATTTCTAGATAGGCTGAACCAACAGGCCTGTTGCTAGGAGAAGTCCAGAGTTAGACGCTGCAACGTTACACACATGTGACTACGAACTATTTAAAAGTAATTTAAAAATATTAACAGTGATATGGATACTAACTGTTTGGCTACACAGTTAATTTTATTTCACATTACAAGCATCACAGCAAAATACAGCCCCTGTGTGAATAATAAAGTGAAGCTATGTTCAAATAAAACTACCATAAACAGGGTGTCTGCTGTTTAGGAGCATTTAATAAACAAAGAGGAATGTTTTAGTCAAAAGAAGGAACAAGCTGGGGCACTTTAGTCCTCTTTAAAATGGTAAACATCTGAAGGGTTACATCCTTATTCTAGTGTGTTCAGCTCCACTGAGATTACATTAGTTAAAATAGTTTGGAAAAGTACAGGAAGAAATGATTGTTTTCATTATCCATTAAACTGTAAGATAATTTTCACTATTGATCAATCTGCCCATTATTTTCTTGCCTTATTGTTTAGTCAAATGTCAGAAAATATTGATCAATACAATCCCAATATCCCAAGGTGTCCAAGGTGACATCTTTAAATGTGTTGTTTTGTCCGACCAACAGTCCCAAACCCAAAGATACTGAACTTACAATGACATAAAACAGGAAAGAGCATCAAATCTTCACACTGGAACCAGCAAATGTTTTCGATGGGCAAAATATTTGACGATTACTTTTCAGTCGACATATTGAATAGTCAACTAATCGTTTCAGGTCAAATAAAATGTCAGAAAAGTTCCCAGACTCCAAGGTGACGTCTTCAGATTGCTTGTTTTTTTTTCAACCAACAGTTGAAACCCAAAAATATTAAATTTACTGTCATACATGACCGAGAAAAGCATCAAATCCTCATATTTGAAAACCTGGAATCAGAAAATGTGGGGCATTTTTGTTTGAAAAGTGAAAGTAAAATAGTTGCCGATTGACTTTGTGTTGATCGGTTAATCAACTGATCATTTCAGTTCCACTTGCTTTGTTTGGCCAACAGTCCAACACCCAAATATATTCCATTTTAAAGGATATAAACACAGAAAAGCAGCTAGAACTACATAATATGGCATTTTGGTCATTCAAATATTTAATCTGGAAAACAAAAAAATGGGAAAAAACAAAAGCAGTTTTTGTAGGCGTCAAAAAAGAAAAACCTGCAAAAACAGAACTTTTCCTACATTTTGTTTTTCAAATTCCTTAAAATTTAATTTTCAATTTCAAAAATTCCTGCACACTGTCCAGGCTGCGCATGCGCACAGCGGACAAACAGTACAAAACAAAATAACAGAAAAACTCAAATAAAACTTGTTTTTTGTTTTGTTTGTTTATTTGATTCCTGAAAACAGGACAACACTCATTTTCACTTCTGACACACAAACAAAACGAAATTCTGATTCGATTTTTTGTTTTTTTGTTTTCCAGATTAAATGAGATAATTGAATGAATGCATGATACACTGACCCATTTTTTTGCTTAAATCAATAACTTAAATGATTAATAGATCATCAAAACTGTTGCCGATTAATTTTCTGTCCCCTGACTAATCAGTTCATCAACTATTGTTCCAGCAGGTATGGCTGGTATTGGTTTGGATCTGTCTTTGGTAAATATGACAGTTCGTACAATGGAGTTTGGTTTAGAACTAGAAATATATCAAGTTATTTTTTGTCAAAAGTGGCAACATGGATGACCTCCGCCTACCTTCCAGACTGAAGTCCAGCAGCACATACTCGTACACGGTATCCGCTTTGGTCTCCACTTGTGGTCTCTTCAAGGTGGAGTAGATTTTCCCGGGGCTGCTGTCCTCCGGGTCTTCCAGTTTCCGCAAGCCGCAGCCCATGGCCTCTGAGGCGGGGACGGCCGCTCGCTCAGCGCGGTGGGAGCACCGGGAGGAGCCGCTCAGCCTGCCGCCGACAGATTGAGCTTCTCTTGAGCCTTCAACTTTAACGGCACCGCTCCATCCCTCCTCTGTCCTCCCGGTTAATCCCTCTGAGTGCTCCCCGATGATCGGCGGCGAAGCTGGAACAGAAAACCCGCCGGTTACCGGAGAGAAGATGATTTCATGAAGCGGTTGTTTCTTGAAAAAGTGTCCCGCTGATGTGGCCGCAGGTCTGAAGCGTGGAGAGGAGGAGCGCGGCCCCTGGAAGAAAGTTTCCACCACAGTCAAGCTAACGAGGATAATGCTACTTCCGCTCTGGATTTCAAAATAAGATAATGATATAAACAACAATTGAAACACGAGATATCGGATCCTTTACTGAAGTAAAAGTATTAATACTACACTGTATATATACACACATATATACAAATACATACATTTATATATATTTGTAAGTATAATAAGGAAAATGTACTTGAAATATTAAAAATAAAAGTGCTCAATTCAGAGCGCTATTATTTAATATATCATGAGATTATTATTACTCATGCATTAATGTAAAAGCAGGATTTCATTGTTATAGTTGGTTGAGTTGGAGCTATTTTTTAGTTGCAGCTCTTTGGTCAAACTGTCAAGACTCATTTCAGAATCAGAATCAGGTTTATTATAAGTAGGTTTCCACATACAAGGGATTTGTCTTGGTATGTTGGTGCAAAACAATAAACATAGTAAGTATAGAAACATATAAGAAAGGGTGAATGCAAGTCCTGCAAGTCAGAAGCATAAATTAAATATAAAATAGACAATAATATCAAAACGTATTATAAAATAAAGATAAAGACAATATGTACAACATGATTGTTATTTAAATGAAAGAACTGTACAGATTGTGCAGGAATGTGCAAAAATGTTTGTGTTGTACATTTTAGATGTTGTAAAAAAAATGTACACATGCTGCTAAAATGGTGCACTGACTCGTTCTCCATAATAGTGATAAAAGTGTAAAAAAAACTGCCACATTACATTGATATTTTGTGGTTTTTGTTACAGTTTTCCCAGTTATTTTATTTAGTCTGTATTCCATAATTGTGTGATATTTTGACATTCATCTATACTTGCACTCATCTTTGTACGACTTGTGTACATGTTAATCTTGTAAGCCAATTTGTTTTCTTATACTGTTTAATATTTATATGTAAATTGATATATTGCAATCAGCTCAGCTACTTTGCCTTTTCTTTATTAGTATTCTATTTTTGTTTGTTGTATCCAACTATTATCGGCTGCCCAGATAATTTTCATCCAATAATTGTTTTAATTACAGATTGTTTTAATTCTAATCAGGACAAAGGTATTTTACATGAAACAGACTATCCTCAGATTGTGGGCTGGACCAGCCAATGTTGCGTATTTTCACTTGATGAACGACTTGAACAATTAATCAGCTCAGATGGCTGTCTTCCATTCATGAATTGATTGGTAGGTTAATCTTATCAGCCAATGATTGTAACCATTCCAGCTTGATTTACGCTTTTATTTTGAAGTCATATTTGTATAACATCCGGTCTCATATCGAGGATGTGAAGTTTTCTTTGGAGAAAAGTTATTAAAGACAGTATTATCTGATATTTATTATCTTGATGTCAGATTTATTAACAGAGCAGGTCAGTGATGAAAATGAAGCCTGAAAAACTTCAAATACAGAATTTAAAATCTGGCAGACAGACAGTGAAAAGGGCGGGACAGCGATGGCGGGACAGCGATGGCGGGAGGAACATTTGGAAGCTGCTGCTGCCACCTCATATGTTTACAGTGGTGGAGGAAGTATTCAGGTGCTTTGAGTAAAAGTGGCCATACTACAGTGTAAAAATACTCCGTTACAAGTAAAGTCATGAAATTGAAATTTTACTTAAGTAAAAGCAGAAGTAGTATTAAAATAAAAATATACTTAAAGTACCAAAAGTAAAAGTGCTCATCAGGCAGGATGGCCCATTTCAGAATCATATATTATATTACTGGATTATAATTAGTGATGCTTTAATGTTGCAGCCGGTAAAGGTGGAGCTAATTTTAATCACTTTATATACTACTGGGTAGTTTAACCCATAATAATATATCATAATTTATTAGCTGATTTCAAAGCTGTCAAATAAATGTATAAAAGTACAATATTTGCCTCCAAAATGTAAAAAAGTATTAAGTAGCATAAATTGGAAATACTCTATTAAAGTACCTCAAATTGTACTTGAGTACAGTACTTTAATGTACTTAGTTACATTCCATCAGCGTCCGTTAATGACAGTATTTCCTTCAATTTTCAGTTCTTTGTTAGCCTAATGTTGTTTCGTCGGTTGGTCGATCCATCACTTTGCTCTAAATATCTCAAAAACCATTTGATGGATTGCCGTGATCTTTGTTTAGACATTCATGTCCCCCGGAGGATGAGTCTTAATGACTTCAGCGATCCCCTGGCTTTTCCTCTAGCGCCACCATGAGGTCGACATTTGTGTTTTTTAGTGAAATATCTCAACAACTGTTGGATGCATTGTGATGAAATGTGGTTCAGAGATTCATGATCCCCTCAGGATGAACTGTAATAACTTTGGTGATCCTCTGTCTTTCCATCTAGCACCATCATGAGGTTCAGCACTCTGTTGTCCAAAACTTTATGATAATTTATGACAAAATGCATGAAGTACAACCTTTTGACCTTTTGTTAAAACCCTTCCTGAAACATAATTTGTACGATCACAGCCTGCCAACCAAAATTAGGGTATGGAAGCGTTCTAGACTAACCAGCATTGTGTGTTTGTGTCTGTAATGTCACCTTACAGTACTGTAAGCTCACACATCAGGTCAACATGTTAATTTGTCCAATACTTTGGTTTATGACCAAATACCTGCAGAAGTAATGACACTCCCATCAGCCTCAGCTGTACTTTGTGTTTTGGGTTGATGAGAGGAATCAGAATAAGAATCAGATATCGGTTTAATGCCAAGTAGGTTTTCACATACAAGGAATTTACCGTGGTATTTCGGTGCTTAACAGTCACAATAAACATAGTGAAACAAAAGAAAAAACAAGTACTGCAAAAGTCGGATTAAGATTCCAGTAAAAGTACTAATACCACACNAGTTTATTTAGCTTCAGAAGGAGGAGAATTTTCTCAACACATAAAGGAACACTTCATCCTTCAGTTTATCACAAACATTCAACATCAACACATCTGGAGATACGTGGTTTTCACTGGACAGGAAGCGGATGAACAACTGTCATCTGTAAAGTAACTAAAGCTGTCAGACAAATGTAGTGGAGGAAAAAGGACAATATTTACAATATATTGGAAATACTCAAATAAAGTACAAGTACGTTGAATTTAGTAGTGCTTGAGTAAATGTACTTAATTACTTTCAGTCACGGAAATCCTTAATCCACATCATCAGCCTTTCAGTCACGTCTCCAAGACTTCATATACTCACTGAGGACCAAACGATGCACTAAAATCTCAGAATAGTCCTTTAACCTCCTGCCTGCCCCCTCCTCCCCTGTACTGCTGTCAGCCATCTGCCCCCTCCTCTCTTCTCTAATTCCCAGTGAGTAATTCAATCAGTGACCATTTATCAGCGTGGTCAGGATTTACTTTCTGTATTTGTGGTGTTTGTAACTCAAACCCTCGACTGTTCTCATGTTATCTGATGAATCTGTAACGACATCCGGACCATGTGGCATCAAACAGCGAGGTCGGGCCTGTGACCCCGCACACACACCTTGATACTGCTGACCTCTGACCTCTGTCACTCACTGATTTCCACTTAAGACCATTAAGAGTTCAAGACTGATGTACAGCAGGCGGCCGAGTCCGCGCTCCATCTGAAGTCCCTCATTAGATGCACATAAAAGCGTCCCCCCACATTGATGTGTTTAACAGCTAAAACCAGATCCCAGATCTTTCACAACACTTTCTCTCTGTTTCCTGCAGGTTTACTCCTCATTGTTTTCATCAACACAAGAGCTCGCAATTGAGTCCTTGTTTCATATTCTGAATGGTTGGTAAATGCACATGAAGTGCGAAATAAATCATGTTAATTATGTTAGTTCAGGACACATTTTATCATCTCCAAGAATAAACACTGTATGAGGCAAAATATCCCTTTCACAACTTATCCATTTATCTATTTTCTGCCGGGTCGCAGTGTGTAAGTATCACTTTTATGTACTTTACTGCTGGGTAGCTTAGTCTATGATAATGCATCATAATTTATTTGTTGATTATATTTGTATTAATAATCTAAATCTGCAAAGTAACTATAACTAGCAGTAAACTACAAGTACCTCTACAGTACTTGAGTAAATGTACTTTTCACAACTAATAAAATGAAATCACACTGAAATATCACCGACTTTACTTCTGTAATGCATACAAAACCTCAAACAGTTGAAAATTTGTACCCGTTTCTGCTCTTAATTACACATGCAAACACACACACACAGTCAGAGTGGCAGCTGAGGCCAGTAACACCAGCTGCATACCCTCATCCAAAAACCACTGCCAGGTGCTGCCTGTCAAACACACACACACACACACACACACACACCATGCAGCGCTTGGATCCATTTCAGCTTTCTACTAATTGCTCATCTGGTCCCATCGTTGAGGACTTTAGAGTAGTAATTGTTCTTGAACTGCTCCTTTCACTGTTGTTTTATGTACAAGAGGTTAATTAATGTAGATAAGGATAGTGATAAAATGATATTAGAAGGCTCTGGTTAATAATAAACCTCATTATTCTGGTGTGATTGATATAAGTCACGCTTAATAACTCAACAGCGCTGTGCGTGTTATCCTGCCTGACGCTTTCAGCCATGTTGACCGTCCTTTTGTCTGAATGAATGACAGGAAGGAGAAGAGGGGAGGAAGCAGCTGGGTGGATTAGAGGCATTATTAGAGGAAAGGAGGAAAGCAGTGGAAATCCTAAAAAAATATGTACTGTGCATAAACTGTGTGTATTTATATCTCTTTGTTATATTTGTCCACCTGGCCGGCTGTTCAGCACAAACACCTGCAGCTCTGTTTTATCTGACTCTGGGCACCACTTTACTTTAAGCACCTCCAGTTAGCATTTACAAGCAGTATATAAACATTTAATAAATGCTTTATAACACACTATGAGGTAGTTGTAAGATGTGTTTATTAATGTACTTGTTAACAGCTGCAACTCATGCGGGCAGCCGTAATAGGTGGAGGCTGCTGTATAAACAGATAATGAGTGACAATATAATAAAATACAGCTGTAATAATATTTTTATACCACTTTCTACTTATACGCCACAACAATTCAGAGGCAAATATTGTACTTTTTACTTTTTGATAACTTTAGTTGCAGATTCAGATTATTAATAGAAAATATAAATCAACTAATAATTTATGATGTATTATTATGGATGAAGATACCCAGCTGTACATAAAGCAGATGAAATCAGCTCCACCTTTACCAGCTGCAACATTAGTGATGTTCACCCCTTAATGCATCAATAATTATAATCCAGTGATATAAATATAGTATATATTAATATGAAATGAGTCTACATAATGAGTACTTGATGGTAAGACTTTTACTTAAGTGAGACTTTGAATGCAGGACTTTTACTTGCAACAGAGTATTTTTACACTGTGGTATACTTTTACTTAAATAAAAGGTCTGAGTACTTCTTCCACCACTGCCTACATGTACAATAAGAAACAGTGAGAAGTTGAGAGGCTGAATATTGAAACACACTTGAGGATTTTGAGACACATGCTGAACACACACACACACACACACACACACACACACACACATGCTGCTTTGGGATGAAAGAATGCTTTAAAAATAACTCTCAAATGGTTTAAACTTGACCGAGCCTCCAGCAGGAAACCACTATCATTCAGGAGCTCCACCCGGCCAAGACGCGCTGGGAAGGAAATCCGGGGCCCTCCTTCACTAAACACAGACGTCAGTGTGGGAAGGAAGTGGCAGTTTATACAGCAGTACATTAAACATTTCTGATGACCTCTGACCGCCCGCTGTCTTCCTCTCAGCTGTAATTTATAACATGATGAGATCAGAGAGAGTCAGCTATTTAACATCACGCTGACAAATATCATCACTGTTTTTTATCTTATTAGACAAGTAGTTGGCTGAGGTGGAGCTCATCTTTATATCAGACTGCAGCTAATGATTATTTTCATTCTGGATTAATCTGCTGATTATTTTCTCCGTTAATCGATTGATTGTTTGGTTTGTAAAAATTGTGAAAATAGTGAGAAATGCCGTCACAATTACTGAGAGCCCAAAGTGACACCTTCACAGTGCTGCAAAATTCAAAGTTGCAATTAGAATATTTAAAATAATTAAACGGAAAACCCTTGAGAAGCTGGAAATGTTTTTTACATGAAAATTAAACGACTGAGAGAAAATTAACTGGCAACTATTTTGATAATCGACTAATTGATTAATCGACTAATCATTTCTGCTGTACTTGTATAAACTGGTAGTTTAATTGATACCAAAACATCATATTTCATAAACTCTCCATAAGCTTTGTGTGCAAAAATCTTAAATTGTAAAGTAACTAAAGCTGTCAGATAAATGTAGTGGAGTAGAAACAGAAAGTGGCATGAAAAGAAAATACTCAAGTAAAGTACAAGTACCTCAACTTTGTACTTAAGTACGGTACTTGAGTAAATGTATTTAAGTTAGAACTACTTACAAGATGGTTTTCTTTAAAAGGTTTCCCTTCTAATGCTCTGGTGCAGTCTCTTCACTCAGGCAGTGTAGATTATTAAATTAATTATTGATATGTAAAACAGCATGAATGAACAGGAGATGATCTTGTTGACTGTGGAGACTCGTCCGTGTTGATTTGTGTGGTGGTGGCGCCATCTAGTGTTGACCAGTGTCATAGTGGAGGCAGGAGGAGGGGGTCACTACTGAAATCTTTGTGTTGCTTTCTCACACAGATTTTAACATATTTTATATTTACACGTCAGTGCTGCAATGTAACTAAGTACATTTACTCTGGTACTGTACTTAAGTATAAAACTGAGGTACTTTACTTGAGTATTTCCATCTCTTGATACTTTATACTTCTTTTCCACTACAGTTCAGAGGGAAACATTGTACTTTTTACTTCTCTACATTTATTTGACAGCTGCAGTTACTTTGCCAACATTTGACATTCAAAACATGTGAGAATACAAAGTACTATAAAGGAGTTAAATGAGCTCTACTATGGCAGTGTTGCTACAGACACACTAATGCATCATCAATAATAATCAATTACATAATAGCATAAAACTCACAAAGGCTTTATATTTAGTACTTTTACGTTTGATACTTTATGTATATTTTGCTGATAATACATACTTTTCTTAAGTAACATATCTAATGCAGGACATTCACTTGTAGTGGAGTATTTTTATAGTGTGGTATTAGTACTTTTACTCAGTAAAGGATCTGATCACAGAGACACATTTAAATAAACTTAAAATAAACCCAATTTAAGTCTCTGTGAGTGATTTTTTTACATTTATGTTAGTCTGCAATTAATCCTCTTATTATGTATATTACTTTTTAATGTATTTTAACCTCTTTTAATGAGTTGGAAGGGATCAGTGACACTTCACGTCTGCACTGATTGCAGACAACTTGTGGCATAATTTGACCTCATTCTGTATGGACATGTGTGACAGCCTTTGGTGTCATCATGACCTTCAAATCAATGGGAAATGGGGAAATGCTGTCTGTAATAAGCCGGGGACAAAACAATGAAGGATTTGTGCTTCATCCTGCGTGCTGTGGAAAGACCAGTTTAGTGAACAAGGAGTGTTTTAGAGTGCAGGTGTGAGACGATGCTGTCACTTTGACCCAGGAGAGAGAGGGAGAGAGAGAGAGAGGGAGAGAGATATTTACAAAACACTATTTGTATATATGTATATATGTATAAGATCTGCACACAACACCTGCTCTTCTTTACATGCAAATATTCCCCACTTTGACACACAGTTCCTCCCCCACGCACCCGGCACATACACACACTTGCATGCACACACACACACACACACACACACACACACACACAGGAATAGTGGGCGTAAGTGTGTGTGTGTGTGATGATCTGCGTAGAGACAACAGTGAGAAAAATATCCTCATTTCGAGAGACTTTGCTACAAACTTAAGAGGAAACGGACGTAAGAATTTGCTCTGAAGAAACCAAAGCGTGGACGCTGTTGATAATCACTCACCTGCTGAGTTATAACCCTAACAATGCAATGATTGCATGCCTTAACATTCACTCAGCTGCTGTGGCTGTATGGGAAACAAAGGGATAAAGGCTGATTAACCACCCAGGTAGTGGATTACTGTGGCCTGTTTTACAGCTAAATGTTTTATACAGCTGTCCACATGAGTAATGGTGGAGTAAACAAAGGGAAAGTCGCTACCTCTAATATGTTTAATATGGTCCAATAAAAACACAAAAGTGAACTGAAGCGTTGGGAGAATATAAATGTATCTACAGACGATGTTTACATGACACAGGGAGGGAGTTTGTAGAATAGGATGACCTGTTCTTCTGCTGTAGGGTTTTTTTTCCCCAAGGAGACTAGCAGACAACCCCAGCAGAGAACAGCATGCACCTGTCTACTGACCACACCGAACATTTGACACATTTGCACACGCACACACGCACCGTTGGACCTCCAAAACGCCTTTGCTCTGACTTTCTCACACTGTGGTGGCGGCGTAGCATGAAGGCACGAGTTTCAGCAGAGGGACACTCGGAGACGGAGTCACATTCCTCTTCCACCCTTTGCTGATTTTTCTGCCCGAGATAAAAAAAAACAAAACAGTCTTATTTTGTCCAACTTTTTATTTAACTGTCACCTCATCTCAAAACCTTTTGTCGTTTGGCAGCAAGGCCAAGTGAACCGGCATTTAAATGTCAACGAACTCACATTCTTTAAGAAATAAACAGGAAACCGAATAGATCTCCATTTCAAGTGGAAGCAACTTCATCCTGAAGGAAACCTGGTTGGCAGGCAGTCATTAACACACAGGTCACAGCAATACACTGATGACAATCAATAGTCAAGGACTTAAAAGCAACATAAATGATGCATTCACCTGATTCCTATAGCTACATGGTACCTTGTGTGAATTATGGGCGGGAGTTCTTTCACTGAACCGGCATCTGAGAGAGTTAACAGTATGCTCCAGGTGTCTTCCCTTGTCTTTGAGATTTTAGGCAAACGAATAATGTGGGAACACAGTCTGTCACACCTTAAAGCAGCTCCATGGAACTTTTCATTCTGTGTTGATGTTGGCGGTCCCTGTGGACAAAGGCGGTAGTGTTTCACCTAACGTTAGGTTACATGTTCCCTCCGCTTCACTCCCCGCTGCAAAGAGACTACTTCTCCAGGAGGAGAGCGGGCGGCAGCTC
>NTHP01000295.1:66216-77961 GCA_003416845.1 Oplegnathus fasciatus | reverse complement strand
AAACTCATCAGGAAGATCAAGTCATGCTACGTTACTGAACTCGATGTGTTTATTTCAGTTCCCTGGAGAGTCACCAAGAAATAACTGATTATGAAAATGAATCACACAGACTGCAGCTGGACCTCGTAGATCATAAACGTGATAAAACAAAATAAACTGTGACATAATGAGGGATAGTTACTGTGTGGTCGCTACGTTTCGCCTTTCAGCGAGGAACTGCTGAAATAAACAGTAGGACACAAACACAACACACACTGGTTTAATTTCAGACGCTGCAGAGTTCGTTTGAACCGAACCAAACAGGTTAGCTGTGAAAGTTACCTTTAATTACTTAAAGCAGCTCAATGGAACTTTTCATTTTGTGTTGATGTTGGCGGTCCCTGTGGACAAAGGCGGTGGTGTTTCGCCTAACGTTAGGTTACATATGGCCTCCGCTTCACTCCCCGCTGCAAAGAGACTACTTCTCCAGGAGGAGAGCGGGCGGCAGCTCCGGAGACGGACCTTCAGTTGGCGGCTGAAGCAACTCAAATTCAGTCAGTGCAAACCCCAGCACCGTTTCATCTGACGTCACAGAAAAATCCGACCCAGCGGCAGGCACTAAGAATAACTATTAGAAACTAATAGAAACAGCCAGTCTTCTCGCTGTTGGTCTCGTTTGTTTATGTAGGTCATATAAAGGCATCGGCATTAAAGTGAGACTGTTTCATAACCACTTAAAAACTCCATAGAGTGCTTTTAAATGGGATAATGTGATGATACCTCCGCCTCCTACTAGCAAAGAATGGGAGGACAACCTGAAGAAGTGTTCTCGGATAACGTACATTAGCATATTTAGCTACTCTGATGATCTGACAAGCTCTGAGGCTCATCAGTACTTCCACTGTAATAAAGTCGAGCATGTTTTATTGGAACAGAACCATGTCTATCTCAAAGCAAACATAGAGCCAAATCAGAGTCTCGGAGCTTTAATTTAATCACACAAATGTGAAGTCGCGGCTCTTGACTGCACGGACTGTGGGCGTCTCCGAGCTCACCTGCTATGTTGGTTCACGCAGGTGCAGCAGCTTCTCCAGGGAATCATATCTTTGTCTGGATGGTGAAGAGCGGCGCAACATGAACTCACAGCACCACAAATCTGCAGCCAGAGGCAGATGGTGTGAGTTTTTACTTCATTTGTACAATGATGACAGAAATAAATTAAAAAATGTTGATGAAGCCGTTTATATGATCACGTCATTCTGATGATATTTCAGCTGTAGTCCTGCTGTATCTCGCGTCATGAATGGACACATCGTATTGTAAAATATTACACGACAGCATTTACACCGTTATATCAAGAATGAAACGTGAAACAATAAATGAAATAAAAATCTAGTAAAAATAAAGCTGGAAAGGAGGCAACGACACACAGGATATATCACGTTATAACTGACCAGTCTGATGTGTGTAGAGGTATGTGTGTCATTTTGTGAAAGTCAGATGAGAAGATCGACACCACTTTCATGACTGGATGCTAAATATGAAGCCACCGCCAGCACCCGGGTAGCTTAGCTTAGCACAAAGACTGGAAACATAGGGAAACAGCTAGCCTGGCTCTGTCCAAAGGATAACAAAATCCACCCTCTAGCTCACTAATTAAAATATTATATCTCATTTGTTTAATCTGTACGAAAACAAAGTGCGAAAGCGACAAATCACCATTAGACGGAGTACACATGTTCATTAGAGAGCTTTAGAGGTGCTGTCAAGTGGATTTTGTCACCTTTAGACAGAATCAAGCCAGCTGTTTGCACCTGTTTCCAATCTGTGCTAAATTAAGCTAAGCTTCATATTTACTGTAAAAACACGAGAGGTGATCCTTTCATCTCGGCAAGAAAGCGAATTAGTGTATTTCCTAGAATGTCTAACTTGTCAAGTCAAAAATCACAATTTGCCTCAAGGAGCTTTACAATCTGCACAGCATGCGACACCCTCTGTCCTTAAACCCTCAAACCGGACGAGCAAAAACTCCCCAAAAGACAAAAAAATGGAAGCAAACAATAAATCAGATTGTAGATTGTAGACTGTGTAGATTGTAGAACAAGAGTGAAGAGTATTGATCCAGGAGGACCTCAAGCAACTTCAGGAATTACCCGAATAGGTAGGACCTGATCCACACCACCTCCTCTCCGCCAGAGAGAGGAGGCAAGCACAGCATTCACACAGACAGAGACATGATAACATGCAAACTAGGGCTCTCCTTTAAGCTGTGACAGGCTGTGTTGCCACATCATTTATTTCCCAAAAATCTCCTGTAGCATTCAGGAGATTTACCGATATACCGCTAAAGGTTCAGTGGAAGGAATAACCTGCAGTCACGCCCATGATCCACACAATGTATCATGGGGCTAGGGATATACTGCATGTACATGGATATAAAAAAATACTAAATTGCAGTGCAGTTGCAATTGAAGTGCATCTAAAACTAAAAGCATTTACTGTACAGTCTGTGTGTAATGCAACAAGTAGTAAAAACTGTTATTCTGACGGAGAGTCTTCACTTTCTATTCTTGGCCTTTCTGTCATTATGAGAAAATACAAATGTGGCAAATTCTTTCTTTCCGCGAATGAACGCTGGTTCCACAAAAACTGACGGTGAGGTGCGACTGCTGAGCTTCATGCACTAATAGGCCTCACCAGCTGACCACATTCCACAGCTGTGTGGCTCAAGGTCCAAACGCACACACACACACACACACACACACATACCGCCCTCGTATCTGCTCAGTCGGGAACACCTTCAAAAAATAATTCAGGGGATTCAGTGAGTTTAAGTCTCAACCGCCTTCAAAGTGTTTCCACTATATGGAAAGGCTCAAAGTTCATTTGGGATTTAGGACGTATGCGTTTTCAGACGCGTACTTGCCTTCATCTCCTGTGGGGCCTTGAGGGATAAAAGTCTATTATTCCAAAAGGGGATAAGAAGTATTTTACACTTCTATATGTTCAATATCTCTACGACTATTGGATGGATTGCCGTGACATTTGGTTCACACATTCACGTCCCCCTCAGGATGAACTGTAACAACACGGTGGTCTTTTAACTTTTCATCAGGCATCATGGCACTTTGTGTTTTGTGCGTGGAAAACATTATACCTGCTTAGCATTAATATGTTAGCACTGTCACTGTGAGCCTGTTAGTACTCTGATGTTAGCATTTAGCTCAAAGCACCTATTAGTACAACCTCACAGATCTGCTGGCATGACTGTAGCCTCTGACTACTGTATGCTGAAACTGTTCAATTTTGACATGCCTTCTTATAGCTCCCTTTTGGCTTTTTAACTTCTCTGCTCATGTGTTGGTTTTAGTTTTGTTACAACTGACTCAGGCTGTGAAATCGCCCATTTTAGCAAATAGTTAATTGGTTATTATGAAAAAGACAAACTAATGGTTGCCATGCACCCATTTGTGATCATTTTTGTACCTTTATTTTCCATCTAAGCTTCTCCACAATCGTTCTACGTACTCCCTAGCAACTGTAGAAGTAGGCCCACCACCTGACTGTATATTGTATCGGAGAGCCTGTACGTTATCAAGACAACCAGGGTTCAAGTGTCTGTGTGTGCAACAATCCACTCTGCTGATGTGTCCTTGAGCAACACACTAAATCCCCGCCAGCTCCAGGAGTGCCGCTGTCTCCCCGGCCCTGATCTCTGACCTCCCTAGAAGGGGCCCAAGAGAGAAAAGGCAATTTTGCCACAGCGATGAATAATTTATCAGACTTTTATTATATCTCCACACAGTCTACCAATCTTTACCGGTCTGCCTGTCAGTCTGAACCAACTCCAACTGGACAGTAAGAAGAGGTCAAAGGTCAGGTGTGTACCGCAGACATCTAAATTCACATGGATCCCACGGATACAAAGACTGTCTCACAGCAAAGAAGATGAAGCCACACTGGCCTTGAAAAGTTTGAAGCTTTGTGCAACTGAAAAAAAAAAAGCATTTTGAATGATTTGACAATAAAAGCTGGAGAAGAGTTGCTGTGGTGATGTTTTTTTTTATGTGCTTATATAAAGAGTAACTCAACACCCTCTAGTGGTTTCACCTTGCTGCAGTGATGTAGAAGTGGACTCCAGGACCCGGTGACATCACCGCTGGGTGTGGTTACTGATGCAACAGAGCTCATTTCTGACCGCAAACAACCACGACACACGTCGGTGATACTGGACGTGATCAGAGGTGAAACGGGCTGGAAACTTTCAACCAGAGAGGGCAGCAAAACACCTGATGTCAGTACTGAATATGATGCGATGCTCGTCCATGTATCTACGGAGGGTTTGTAAACGTCTTCGTGAAACTGTGTTTTTCACTTTTAATTAAGATACGACTTTATATTTGGCTGTTTTTGCTTCATATTATTATAAATTATTAACAATTATTTTCATTATCGAATAAACAAACATCTATAAAACGTCAGAAAATAGAGAAAAATGTCCACCATAACTTCCAGAGGTGACATTTTCAAGTCCAAGGTGACGTTTTCAAGTTGCTGTTTTTGTCCAACCAGCAGTCTAAACCGAAAGATTTTCTGTTTACTATGATGTGAGACGAGAAAAGAAGCAAATCTTAACATTTGAGATGCTTGAACCATCAAAACTTGTGGCATTTTTGCTTGAAAACTGACTTAATTGATTAATCAATTATCAAAATAGCCGCCTGATGATTTTTGTGTCCATTGACTCCCCCGACCCCACCCACCAGTGCTCCCAGTGCTCCCAGTGCTTGCTCCCTGGTTTTATAAAGTGATAAGGAGGCTCTCTCAGTCCCTGGGACTCGACCCTCCACCTATCAGCACCTCTGACTGCTTCCAAATCTCCCAGCGGACGTGCGCATTGGCCGCACCGCGCGTCAGTCATGATTTCGGGCGGCATGTGGGAGGAGCTGGGTGGAAGGATGAAGGGAGGGGTGGCGGGTATAGAGGCGGTGCGACTGTCAATTGTGTTCCCTATTCTCGTCAAAAGTCGGCTGTTGTTGGTCTGAGTACAACCAAGACGACCGTGGTAGCCGTGTTTGGTCAGAGCGATGCGCTCCGCACTGACAGATGACCGGATCTTCTCTTCACTTGACGCCAAACGCAGCGCAAGTTCGCTCCTTTCTGCACTTTGACATCGATGTGTTTTGGGGAGAGAGGAGGAGGGTTTCGGGTAGCCTTGTAGCCAAACCCTGGATTCTTTTCAAACATTTTTTCCCACCAGCACCACCTCGCTTTCATCATTTCTCGCCACGCACTGAGGCTTTGAGCGTTTTTGCTGCACAAACTGAGCCTTGACCGCCTCGAGGACGAGCAGGACTGGGCACGGTGAAGACTTGTTGCGCGCATCCGGGGAGCGCACCAGTCCAGTTTTCATCCAAGTCGATACTGTACCTGCGTGTGATGCTTTGATTTCAACAGTGAGTCATTTAGTGGATCATGGACTGTGGAGATCAGACTCTCAGCCTGAAGTCAGCACGGCTCGGTGCTCAGTGACTGTGAGAATCTGCTCATAATTAATCAAATTGGGGTGATTAGTTTCCTCCTGTCTGTCAGAGCTGCTGAGCGGCTCGTGCTTTAGGAAAACAAGAACCCATTTCTCCTTTAAATGGAATTCACTCACAGCCAAGTCAAACTTTATTCGGGTCAGATCCGACGAGTTGATTAATTTTCCTCTCCCGGTGTTTCAAATCGAGCCCTCCTTCTCATCGACATGTCTGAGCGTGATGGATATGGAGACGAGCTGTGCAGCGACGGAGCGCCGGACTGCATCCCACCGAGGGCGTCCCGCGGACGGCGCAGCGGTGTCATCCTCCCCGGTGGCGGCCAGGACACCGACACCATCCTCCTGGACTCGGTGAAGGCAGCACCTCGCCGGAGCAGCATCATCAAGGTAAAGAAATCCCAACCTGACATGCTGCTGCGTGGCTCCATTTTACCGTGAATATAAGCATATAATGGAAACATTAAGATGGTCAAATGATGATGCACCTTAAGAGACACCAAGAAATATATATGCCAATATATGTATGGTAGTGTTGTAGAATGTTTCAACAAGTCAAACATCTCTTAAGGAGCATCCTAAATAAGTGAAATAATCAGAAATGTTTGGAATGCACTGACAAGTAGGCCAGCTCTAATTTTGGCTGTCCAAACCCCCCCTGTCACAGACCGGGTCCACGCCTCACCTGCGTCCTCCAAGGCCAGACGGGTTTTGACGCGCCTGTGACAGCCAGTGTGGCACGCGTCAGCCCGCATTTCGCGTCCTTTCATGCGCGTCACATGTGCGTAATTTTCAAATTCCAGCATCCTTGCGCTTCGACAGGGTTTCAAAGTAGCCTTACCACATTCTCAGATGATAGGATGGCCGCGCGAGGTGAAACAAAACTTTTGACTCGTGTGTGTGACACTAAACGCTGCTGCTGCTGCTGCTGCCACAGAAACATACAATTAAAGCTCCTTAGGGATTAGTCTCTTCTCATAAGAGCGAGCTTAAATACATTTTTAAGGATTAAATATGGCAAGAAAGTCTCAAGGAACAAAGATTCTGTGTGAATATTACAGTTGTTCTCATGACACTAGATACATTTCATCAGGGTGTACTCTTACCTTTAAACTATAACTAGTCTAGGCTGGAAAGCAGTGGTGGAAGAAGTACTCAGAGCCTTTACTCAAGTAAAATAAGCAGTACAACAATATGAAAATACTTCCTTACAAGTAAAAGTACCTTGTAACTGATATCTGATTCTATCTGACATTATTAGATTGTTAATACTGATGCATCAATGTTAGTGGATTAGTTTTAATTACTCATTAAACTGTTTGGTTTAGTCCAGTGGTTCCCAATTTCAGAGTCGGGCCCCTCCAAAGGGTCACCAGATAAATCTGAGGGGTCGTGAGATGATTAATGGAGTTGGAAAGAAGAAAAAACAAAGTTCTGCTACAAACATTATTTATTTTTTGCTGTTTACTTGTGAAATATTGGATAATTTGACCTCTCTGGGCCTCAAACAGTTGTTTAAATGAGACCATCTGAGAGTGGAAATGTCTCTCATAGACATCTGAAAGTTGTCAAAGGGCCCGAAGTACACACAGCTTTCATGTGAGGGGTCACAAGGTCAAGAATGTGTTGGACTTATAAGCTTATCACATGTTGTTTTAGGTGAAATCGTCGCTGTCATTTAAATGTAGTGCAGTAAAAATACAACATTTCTCTCTGAAGTGTTGTGGAGTACAAGTATAAAGTACCACAAAATTGTATTCAAGTAAAGTACTTGAGTAAATGTACTTTCCACCACTGCTTGAAAGACCCCTCACCTACTGACCGAGTGACGTCATGGTGACATGGTGCTTTTCCACCCTCACCTGTGCTCAGGTTTCAGGTCACTGAACCCAACGATGGAGCAGGGCGCTGAAGCGAGGATCATGTTTTGGGATCATTACCTTTAATGCCTAATATATCCGCTCACCTGTCCACCTCAGGTTATGTGTCACCTGTGTTACGAGGTCATTCAGCTGAGCAGAAATCAGGCCAGAGGAGGATTTCTGACATTAAAGACGTCTGAAGGAGGGATAGCTGGACGCTTCAGTCGCCGCTGAGGTTTATGACCCTCTCAGTCCGTTTCACATCTGACGCTAATATCAAGCTCCATATTTCATGTCAGCGGTCAAGTCACGGGGGAGCTGACGGCCTCTCGTCCGTACTGTACATGAGCCGCGGGTCAGCCCAGCCAGCCCCATCTGGAAGACCCAGCTGAACAGAGAGTCCTTTGACTGCTGCAGGGGAGGAAGTGGATGAGAGGAGTGATGTCAGTGACAGGCACGATCAGCTGTGACAGCTTTAGGGCCGGGTATCAAACCTCAATACCTTTCACAATCCACCGAAATCTGTCAGGATGTCAATAACTGTCAAGGGCAGAAAGTTGGCACCAAATTCTTGGTCAGATTTTTTGTTGAAGTTAGTTAAAGTTAGAGTCGCGGAGTAATTGCTTCATTTTTGAGCAAAAACCCCAAACTTTCTCTGTTTCCAGCTCAAAAAATGTGAGGATGTGCTGCTTATTGTTATTTTAGATTATTGGAAACTGAATATTTTTGGGTTTTGGGCTGTTGCTCAGATAAAAAAAAACAATTTGGAGACAAAAATTTGAGCTCTTTTATTTTATACTGGAGAATTTTCACTATTTTGTGCCATTTTGTAGACAAAACAGTTACTTGATTAATTGAGAAAATAGTCGTCAGATTAACCGATAATGAAAATAATCGTTAGTTGCGAATTTTCTTTTCTTGGTATTTACAGTTTTGACCACACACACACACACACACACACACACACAGGCCACAGGCCTCTTCACTTAAGGGGATTTTTTTGAGGTTACCAGTTGAAATGACGGGAAAGGGCGAGGTTAGCTCCTACATGGCTCACATTACTGTGACAACACACACTCACGTGTGTCCGAGACGCCTACACATACCATGTTACCTTCTGCACACACACATTCATACACACACACACACACACACACACCCCTGTTTGTTCAGCTCACCCCATCAAAACACACATGCAGGCAATTAAGGCAGCCTTTGTTCTGTCCGCAAGCTCTGAACTGTTTCATGGATGCAGTAATTACATCCTCAGCTCAAGAGCCTACATGTAGGTAATGGTTAAGATAATTATCATCATCATCATCATCATCATCACCATCAACATCATCGTCGGCGTCAGCATCAGCAGCATCAGCAGCATATTCCACACTGTCTCAGAGTATCATGTATATTCTGTATCAGCTTATTGCAGCAAATGTAAATATTCCAGATGTCTTGTGCATCATTTTATACAAACTACCCCAAAACTCAGCCTGACATATTTGATATTTTTGGAAACTTTGAGATCTCCACTAGAGTTAGAAATAAAGTCCTGAGGTTTTGAGCAATATTTGGCTGCACAGCACGAGTTTAAAGCATTGCACAGTACTGTACGTGCACACAAAGATGTGTCAGTGTAAATGTGTTCCTGTCATGTTTCAAGCAGAAGTTTGTGAAAATGGAAAGAGAAGATTGGTTCTACTCAGATCTCACAGTTCATAGATGTATTTTCCCCCCCAAACGTATATATTTCCATTAGAAACTAAAGGTCTCTGTCCAGTGAAAACAGTGTCTCCAAAGTTGTTGATAGAGCTGCAACGATTAGTCAATTAATTGATTAGTCGTTTGACTAATCTGATAATTGGTTCCAGCTTCTCAAATGTGGCAATTTGCTGTTTTTCTTTCTCGTAAATTACAGTAAATTGAATATCTTCAGGTTTTCGACAAAACAAGCAAATTGAAGACATTACCGTGGCCTCTGAGAAATTGTGAATGCCATTTTTGTTTAACAATTTTATTTCATAGACTAAACGATTCATCAATGAATCAAAGAAATAATCTGCAGATTAATCAGTAATGAAAATAGTTGCAGCCCCAGTAGGTGATTTTGAGAAAATTCTCCTACTTCAGAAGCTAAATAAACCATTTAAAAACCCACTGAACTGTTTGAAAAACACGCTGTCACAAAGCTAAAAAAGGCATTTTTGCCTTTATTGTACAGTCGATAGTGTGGAGGCAGACAGGAAAGGAGGGAGAGACGGTATGACATGCAACAAAGGTCGAATCAAACCGTGGAGATGGTATTCGCCCCAATCATTCGTCAACTGGGCTGCTGCAAGTGATGTTTACGTTTATGTTTGAGAGATATATGGTTTTCACAGCTGCTACATCACATTGTTCCTCAACACAGAAACACATTATTACACAGTCTTGTTCATTTTTATCAAAGAACCAGATTTTGTTCAGTGCAGTTGCTCGTCTTTTGTCCTGGTGATTCATCCGGGAGAGTTTCATGTCCATCCAGCCCTTGAAAAGACTCCAACAGCCAGTCACCTCTTGACCCCTGATGCCAGAAATAACTCTTCCTTCTTCTCTAGTTTAATAAGAAAATAATTATGTGTGCTTGGCTCTAGAGAAAAGCCTTCTGGTTCTCCTTAAGGATGTTGAGCTTGAGTAGACTAAAGCAAAACAGAACCAGCTTATCATAACTTCAAACTATCATCTTCTTCTTTCTTTGAGAGCACAGCAGAAAGACTTATCACTCAGAAATACGCCCAAACTAAATTAAAAATCTGTAACTGTTTGTCCGTTCCTCCCCCATCATTCAGGCTCGCTTTCACTCATTCATGCTTTGTTATTCAAGCCACAGCCACCCAGATGAGCTGCTGCGGCTGCTGCTTCATCACGTATAAAGAGTGAGTTAAAGGGACGTTAATCTCAATCAAGTTAAACACATTAGGCTCAGGCTGTTATATTAATTTTCCCCTGCAAACCATCAGCAATTAGCTTACAGCATTACTGTGTAACAGGCCAGAAGGCAAACACGACGCTCCGCGGTAGACACGCCAGTCGGGCCTGGGAGAGTGGAGCGGGATTAACAGTCCAGCCCGTACACAAGTGAATGAACACACACACACACACACACACACACACTTAGGTTTTCCAGGATGAGGCTCAGGGGAAGGCATGGTTGGACGTCTCTCTGACAGGCCTGTGTGTTGCCTGACTGCTCGCTGTTACGGCGCTGAAGGACACCGTCTCTCTCCGTCTCTCTGGGGCTGCTGTGTTTGGAGAGCAGAGCCTTGATGTCTCAGAGTTTGACCGCCAGACGGTGTTTAGTATTACTGCAGGGTCTCCGGTGGTCATTGAAGATTTTTAGAATTTAAATGGGAATCAATGTACAATCTGTGATGATCTAAATCCTTCTCATGAGTCACTTGACAGGAATAATAAGACCACGGCTGTGTCCAGAAGGACTCATTCACTTCTCCTATAACAGACACTCTGTAGTCTATTACACTAAACTATACTATACTTGAGACCAGACCCGGGCCTGGTCTCATCAACAAGGCCCGGGACCCCATTTTTTTATTTATGCTTCTTGACTTGCAGTACTTGCTTTTTATCTTTTGTCTATTTTCTTCTTACAGTTTATTGTTGTGCACCAAAACACCAAAGAGGCAAATTCATTGTATGTGAAAACCTTCTTGGCAATAAACCTGATTCTGTAGTTTACAGTGAGCAGTAAATTGAGATTTCAGATGCTTATTAATCAGCATCATTTGACGTCATCCTGACAGGCGTAGTGTCATACAAGGATCATTTTTACGTCTATAAATGACGCTCATTGGATTGTGGGATTGTCAGAAGACTGGAACACAAAACGAAGTGTCCGTTGGTTGTACTCTACTTTTTTTGTTCCGTTGTGCAAATCTTTTAGTGCTCTCATTGTTGAATAATGTTGAGCCAAATGCTAACATCACTGGGGGCATGTAATGCTAACTTGCTCATGTTCACCATGTTTACTATCTTCTTTTGGTGTATTAGCATGTTAGCATTTGTTAAGTAGCACTGAACCTAAAGTGCAGCTGAGGCTGATGGAATTTGATCAAACGCGATGGCTATTCCACCAACAGTTCTCAAGATATTTAATCTTCCAATATTTTTATTGGTATCATTTCATATTAAATCTTAAACACTGGGAACCCACAATATACAGATGGGTGACAAATAAAAACCTGAATCCTTGACCCCTACAGTGAGGGGATCCTGTGGCTCTGTTATGCTGTGGGGGGCATTTTGCTGGCATGGTTTGGGTCCACTTGTCCCCTTAGAGGGAAGGGTCACTGGAAATCAATACAAAGTTGT
>NTHP01000295.1:28231-55464 GCA_003416845.1 Oplegnathus fasciatus | reverse complement strand
GGTCTCCATTCAGAGCCAGGTCTCTATTCAGAGCCAGGTCTCCATTCAGAACCCGGTCTCTATTCAGGACCAGGTCTCCATTCAGAGCCAGGTCTCTATTCAGGACCAGGTCTCCATTCAGAGCCAGGTCTCTATTCAGGACCAGGTCTCCATTCAGAACCCGGTCTCTATTCAGAGCCAGGTCTCCATTCAGAACCGGGTCTCGGGTGGCAGCTCTATTCAGAACAATAACAATAATTTAATTTTCTTATTATATATCACACATCCGTGTGTCAGTGTGTGTGTGCAGGTCTGTAAACACACTGTAGGAGTGTGTGTCCACTGTGTGTGTGTGTGTGTGTTACTCATGTTGTGGGGACATAAATCTGTTTACACAGTCACATTGTGGGGACTCGCCTTCTTTTTGGGGACAAAACGCAAGTCCCCATGATGTAAATCATTAAATTTAAGGGTGAAGACTTGGTTTAAGGTCAGGCAAGTAGTGGTTAAGATTAGAGTAAATCTCCAGGAAACGAATGTAAGTCAATGTAATGTCCTCTGAAGTGTTTGGAAACACGACTGTGTGTGTGTGTTTACAAGTGCAACTGTAATTACTGTTTGTGTGTGATATTAATGAGCAACTTCTGTATCATTCCTGGTTCTTAAACCTGCGTTAACAGCGGAAACATCTGTAAACACAGCACTAATATATTATCACCTTTTCAGTTTTAGCATTTATTTTATGTCATTTATTTGTCAGGAAAAATATTAACGTCATACAAGGAGAAGAGATTTATTGTACCAGATTTAGCTTCTTGCTAATTTCCGTCTGCAGTCCCTGGGCAGGTCGACACTAACACTAATACAACTAATGCAATGGTAGACATGAATACGCTAATATATGTACAGTATGGACAGTGTGAAATGAGCACATGCAGCAGTTACAGTAGGCAGGTATAAGTATAAAATATATAGTGCAGGTGTAAGTACAAATAATGCTAATAGTAAGACAAACAGCTGATGGTTAAGATGTGAATAAGACACTATAATACAGTATAATAATTAGCTTTGCAAGACAAAAGTGAAGTATTTTGTGGATACTTTGTACCAAATCACCCAGAGATCAATGTTAGCAAGGCAGAGAGCTGAACTTCTGCTCTGCCGACCAACACACACTGCAACAAAAGCCGACTCTGGTCAGGTGAAGAAAATAACTCGGCCCAATTTAAAAAAACCTGCGCCTGTACAGCATCATGGTACTGACTTACTAAGGTCGCAGAAAAGAGCCTGAAAATAGTGCCCCCTCCTTTCTGTTTATTCAAGCAAGAATCGGTTTTGAGTGGAGATATCAAAGATTCCCACCCCTCACATGTAATCATTAGAAACAATAACTAACAACAGTTTGCACAGAAGCAGCGAGGCTTTAAAATCGCCCGGTGTGTATTTCCTCACTATTATACATCTGTTTGCAGTACAATTATTTGAGTCAGCAGCCTTATTAGCCAGAGGCTTCATGTTTAATGAACACTGGGTGTGTTCACCTGTTGAACTAAGGTTGTTTGATATTTTAAGGCATCATCAGGTTCTCTTTTAATTAAAGAGCTGATGAAATGCAGCACGAGGGACAGGACACGAGCACAACACATCTCACTTTCTGATCACCAGGGCAAAATGATGTACTGACGCACACGTGTGTTTCCATGGTTGCCAAATGATCATGCCTTATAATATAGATTGTGTGGGAGATCTCCTTGACAGCTCTCACAAACAGCACATGGATTGCAGAAAACTGACAGAAGAGTTTGACATTTTGGGAAATACGCTGCCAGATTTTTGTTGCCTTGTTGACAGAGACAGGCTAGCTGTTTCCCCCTGTTTCCAGTCTTTATGCTAAGCTAACTGGCTGTAGGTTCACATATATCATACAGACATGAGAGTGGTATTAATGTAAACATCTAACTCTTGGCAAGAAAGCAAATAAGCATATTTCCCAAAATGCTGAGTTGTGCTAGTTGTATTTTTAGCAGTTGTAATAGCTACTGAATCCATGCTAAAATCACATATTTACTGTCACATAATCCTGTATTTGTTTACACCACAAACAAAGATGCAAAGGGGGATATTCATCTCCAATTACTGTACTTCATTCCAAAGGGGGTCCCCATAAAGTCAGATTTGCAGTTTGAATATTAAGAGGGATTAACTCACTTTCATCCCAATAATCTTGTACCCAAACAGACCAAAACAAATAAGTTAACTAGGTTAAAGCTGCTTCTATAAAAGACTCTGGACTGCCTGAAATGAACAAAATGTCATCGGTGTCCATGTTTAACTCACAACCACGAAAACTGACATCATGAATATCATTACAGGGTTAATAACACCTTTACATATTCTCATCAATATTCTCGAACGTCGCACACCCACACACCTGATCTGTTCCTCTGCCTGTCACTCCCACCAGCTTAATGCGTCTCTGCACACACACACACACACACACACATTCACACGCACACACACAGCCAGGTGAGAGACGTGTTGAGTGTTTGGCTGTTGTTTCTGGAAGCAGCCATCAGTGGTCGCTAACAGGATTACTGGACTAATCATCTTTCTCTGTGTGTCCTTTAGGGACAGACCACTTTCACATCCATCCTCCTCTCCTCCTCTGCCCTCCTCCGTCTGTTTATGTCTCTCAGTGACTGGAATCATTGAGTTTCTCTTAACTTCAGTTCATAAACATCCGTTCGTTTCTAGCATTTCCGCCAATTTTGAAACATGTGTCATGCTATATGTTGATTTTCAGCCACCCAAGTGCTTTATTTATTAAATGGTCTTCTGGTGAACTCCATCTTAAAGGTGCTCTGTGGAGTTTAAAGTTTTTAAAGTTTCTGTTTACATTCAGTGTTACGTGTGTTAAGTGTTGAATGCATTTCCTTCCTCGTAAAAACATTTTCAAAGCAGATTTTTTTGAACATTTTGAAACCTGCGTCTTTTACATCCATGTTTACTTGCTAGCGGTCTTCTTCTTCACTGCCTTTGTTAGTGCAGTGCTACATATCTTGGCGCATTACCGCCACCAACTGTAGATCAGATGAATATCATCAAACTGGAGGCCGGAGGAATGTGTGCAGTGGTCGAAAAAGTACTCAGACCTTTTTCTTAAAGTTATAATCTCAAAGATTTTCATTTAAATAAACGTCTGTTAAGTCACCATCTATCCCCGAATGATGCAACACAATGGTGATTGAGCCTATGGCCCACTGATGAAAGCCTGCAGCATTTACAGTATTACGACCCGGGTGTCGGGAGTGACTTTCCTGGAAAAATCACAAGCTAGTCAGGCTTTTAACAAGACTTTTAACGCAACAGACTCGCTCTTCCACGAGGTGTAGCAATCTGCAACCTCACCACTACATGCCACTAAATCCTACACACACTGGCCCTTTAAGTAAAAGTGTAAAAATACTCTGTTACAAAGTAAAATTTATATATTTTGTATTAATATTGATTTGCAAAGTAAGTAAAGTTATAGAAGATATAGTAGAAGTAGAAAGTAGCATAAAATGGAAATACTCAAGTTAAGTACAAGTACCTCAGAATCGTACTTAAAGTTATAATCTCGAAGATTTTCATTTTGTTTCATTTTGCAGCACCTATGGCAATAACCGGTAATTGCAGGTGTGTTTTTGGACCTCACTTCAGTTTCAGTTTCCTCGTCTGTAGTCATCAATCTTTTCTTTGTTTGTTCGGCCATAATAACCGTTTAGCCGCAACGGCAGCAGAGACCGGAAAACAACAGCACGCTGCTTCACACACAGGTGAGTCGAAGAGCGAGTCTGTTGTTTTAAAAGTCTTGTTAAAAGCCGAACTGTGCGCCGCTTGTCATTTTTCCAGGAAAGTCGCTGCCGACACCCGGGTTGTAATACTGCAAATGCTGCAGGCTTTCATCAGTGGGCCACAGACTCAGTCACCATTGTGTTGCATCATTCGGTGATAGATAGTGACTTAACAGACATTTATTTAAGTGAAAATCTTTGAGATTATGTCTTTAAGTACACTATGAGTAAATGTACCTACATTCCACCACTGGCCATGTGTCCATGCACAATATAAACAAAACGGGGACCAACTTTAAAAAACATTACTCCATTCTGCTACTAGTGGTCAAAATCAGTGTACCTTTAAATAATGGCTTAAGAAATGTTCTGACTTGTTAATAAAGCCATCACTATGCAAATTAGAAACAAAACATGAAGGAATTTCTTTCAGGTTACCTAGAAACAAGTTAATTGGCATATTCTGAAGGACAAATGGTCAAATCAAAGCAGTAAACTGGACTAAAACACGCTACACCATAAACTGTGCTGCTATGAGAACAGTAACTATGCTATTTGCTTCATTCGTAATGAAATAATATTTAATAAGAAATAATAAGAAATGTTTTTGCTGCAATTCCATCTGTTCTCTCCATTTACCACATGGGATCACATTTTAAATTCAGAGTCATAATGTGCCATAAAGGATCTCACAATCTCTTTGCTCTTGAGCATCTTTCAGGAATCAAATTTAAGTGTGCTGTTGGAAGTTATTTTACAATTACATTTAATTATTAATCCAAGAATGTCACGATGTCTTGAAGAGGACACACAGCATGTCCTGGAGCTTTTAAAGCACTGAAAGTCAACATATTTTGACAGATGATGTCCTCGTGGAGGCGTCTCCTCTGTCTCTTCTTGTGACTGACAGTAAGCTGAGCGAAATGTGATGCAGCACTGATGTGAAAGCTCCAAACAGTGCAATGACGAAACAAGAACATTTGCTGAGATAAATGAGGACTTCATATTTGCTGTGATGGATTATTTTATTATTTTATTATGTGGAAGTTGTACAAGGAAGAGTGGCAGCAAATGTCTCCTTCTGAAGGAAAACCAGCCCTGATATCTTCGTGTGTGCAGACTGTGAAGAGACACTGTTGGAATTAAACACAAATTTGCATTGCTGATGCTTGAGAAAGACAATAAAAGACAGTATATATATGTATATATGCATATATATATGTATATATATGTATATATATATATGTCTATTAATGATAATGATTAATGATTAATTAATTAACCCAGAAATTTTGACATTTTTTCTTGGTTGTAGTCTCAGTTTTCTATTTGTGGAAGAAATCCTTCCAGAAATGACTACATTTATAACACCAGTACTCTCTCTCTGTCTCTCTCTCTCTCTCTCTCTCTTAGTTCATACATGTAGTCGGTCTCTCCGTCACCAGCTTTATTCAGCCTTGCAGAACGAATTTGTTGGAGGGCGAGACAAAAGAGGAAAATGATAATGAAATGGAAGGGTGGTGCATTCAGAGTGCGTGAGGCACAAGAGGGTGGAAGAAGGACAGTCAGGTGTATTTTGAAGCAACAAATCGCTGTGAATCATCATGTGGAGGTAGCAAATAAAAAAAGGCACGAGCAGAAGAAACGGAGCAAAAGGTAGACTGGAAATAAACAAACAAAAGAAGTGATACAGCACTTGTGCATCCTCCCACAGCAATATATTGACATTACATTGCTGTTTTCCAATATGAAATAACATTCTGCTGCTGTTGAAGGGCTGTTGTTACTCAAAATAATCATATTTCTTCTTTGCTGTCTTTCTATTTTCCAGTGTTGCTATCTCCCACAGTTGATCCCACTTGTTTTTCTCCCTCTACATCCCATTATACAGCTTATAAAGTCCTCATCCCTCTGTTTCATTCTATTTTCAAGCTGTGTCCAAAATCTTTCAGTTTCTGCCTTGTGCACTAGATTTACTTTCACCCTTTCGTTTTGTTCAGTGTGAAATGTTTGTACTATAAACTGTCCTGAAATGGAAAATCATAGCAGCATGTACTCTGTGCTAAAACTCCAAAAACGCAATGCTTCGCTTTTGATAGATGTGAAAATTACAGTTATGTGACGCTGCACCTGTTAGCGATGGCAGAAAATGATGATGATTCATAAAAGTCCAAAATCTCAATTTACTGCTCGCTATAGACGAAGCCACTGAGTGTTTATCAGGCCAGAAAAAGTGAACGAGAGATTTTAAACACAGCGTCAGTCAGTCTGAGCTCAAACATGTCTGGGCTTAATGAGGAACCCCGTCTGAACCACACACACACACACACACACACACGTAAACACACATAAACACATTTGTAGTCGAGGCATTCAATACGTGTTCAAACGAATCTTTAACAGTGAATCTTCAAAGTGTAATCGACTGAATCAGGAGCTCCTCACTGGTGACTGAGAGCGCCATCGTCAGCTCAGCTATGATACACAGTTCGTCATTTCCTCGTTTAAAGCATATTAACCCTTAAATGCGACCCGGGACTGTATTACAGCGGTTCTAATTCATTCAGTCAAGCACTCAACTCTCTGGTATTCCTCAAACTATTTGTTTTTGACAGTGTTCTCGTGTCAAAATGTCAAAAACGATTTAAGAAAGTGTTGTTTTTGTCATGTTTTTAGTTTCACTACAGACCCAACGTATGTAAGAGTGTTTTTATTCGCAGTATGCGGGATGTAAGTGATAGCAGGTTATGTTGAGTTTTCCTGTTTGGCCTCATGGTGGCGCTGTTGCCTTACTGTGTTTATGAATAAACACAGACACAACGATGAAAACGTTTGTTTATATTAGCTTACTGTCAAAAGGTAAGTTTCCATCCAAATGTAATGCAAATTTTAACCGGAATTCAAGAAAATCAGCAAAAGAAAATGCGAATTTATGCGCGTTTCCATCCACGACATTATTTGAATTTTAGGAGATGGTTCGTCGAGGTGGTGCTAATTCACCTGTCAGTGCCATTAAACCATTGCAGAAGAAGAGGGCGCAACAAGATGACATTATTAAAAGATGAAAACGATGAAAAACAATGTAGAAAACGTGATAGAAACATTTCTGTTAGTTTCATGAAGGAAGGAAGGTCACAGTCTCCTCATCACTCCACATGGATCTGATGTTTACTTCTGCTGACACTTTTCATCTGGAGCGGAAGCTCAATGTGATCTCATTGGATAGCGTATAAATAGCACGCCACTTTTAAGCGTGTTATGTGTACGCATTTTAAGCGAGTCATTTAACGCCGTTTAGTCCCCATAGAGATACAAAGACTCATGCACATCCAAATACCGCGCATCACCTTGAACGTCACGACTGTCGAGATTGTTCCTGCGTAAGCCAAATAAAATGGCGGACATTCCTTTTATTCTCAGTGGAAAATGCAATATTTTAAGATAGTTTTGGCATTACAATGCATTTTGATAACATTTCCAGCAAGAAATCTGCATTTTATTTTAATAATACTTGTATATGATCTTTAGTTTGTTAGTTATTACGAAGAACCTTTCAGGTTTCTATCGTTGCAGTCTTATTTGCAGTTATTTTGCTCACTTTCACTTTTGATGATATCTTTAACATTTCTCAAAGGAAGTATCATCAATATAAATGTAAGCAAGTTAACGGTAAGGTGCAGCCACAAGATATTATTAGCCTCCACCACCATCCTTCATTCTTCATTTTTTTTGGATTATCTATGTTTTTTCTTAAACACCAGAAAGACAAGGCTACCCATAGCATTAACTGTGTTTTTCATACGCCATTTGGTGATACCAGGCAGGAAGTTTATGTATCTCTATGGGGACACGCGAAAAGCTTAAAATGCGTAGACATGACACGCGAAATGACTTAAGAAACTGACGTGTTATTCATACGCCATTTGGTGATACCGGGCTGGGAAGCTTCAGTGGACGTCACATGCTTAATGTACGTCATGATTCATTTGCTAAGTATGCATTGCACTTTTTGACATTTTGCGAGCACGCTAAATTTCCAGCGTCACCCTTCTGGGTGTTTTTATGCACAAACTGAAAAATGCGCATAAAAACAAGTGGATGGAAACCCACCTACAGTAACATGCAGGAAATGGCCTTTTAAAAAAATGAAATCATATATTTGCGAGCTGTGATTGAGTGCCACAGACAGAGTTGGTAAGTTGGAAAGTATTAAGAGACACACTAATGCACTGTTGGTTTTGATCTTTTCATGGGATTTACTGACAATCTGAAAAATGCAGAACCACACCAGTCTTATCCTTTAAGCCTAAAGTAAAGCTTAACCTTGAGGGAACCAGCTTTTTGTCCACAGATGGGAGGTGAGCAGATTTTAGATGGCACATACTCAATAAGGGCATTTGTTTTTAAGAACATTATAAAATATTTTGGATTTTAGTTGATCCAGTGTTTTGCAGATTTGATAGATAACATGTCATAGGAGTAATGTGCTGAATGAGGCTATGGGATGTTCTGCTGTCCTCTGTCTTCCTTAATCCACCACTCATGACATCCTGTACAAGAATTCACCATTTCCGCCTAAGCTTATGTTGCATGATTTATAATTTCTATATAAAACCTCCAACCAAAACCTCCTGTGAATTCTTTATAGAACCTTTTCACATGGTATGCAGCTGGGTGACATCATGTCGAGTATGTGGAAAGTTCACACTCAGCCAAAAGACAAACAGAGTGCCGCATGGAGAGAGTTGGCAGCATGAGTGTGAAGAGGCTAGCTTCTGTATCTCAAACAAGTCAAATGCTCATGTTATACATTACTTTCTACCCAGAATGCTTCTGTGTTAGGGGTCATGTGAACAGATTGTTGGCAAAGTTGATCTGAAGTTTCTCCTCTTGACCCAATGAAATTCCTGAGAGTTTTCCTTTGTGAAAGTTTAAACAACATCAGTAAGAGAAGCCCGTCAAACACTCCTTGGAGGTCTTATTCACAGCAACCCTGCAGAGAGAGATTAACAGTAGAAAAGGAGTGCCTTGGAAAGAAAGAGAGCAAATATCCCACTGGAGGACGAGATGAATGAACATGTTAAAAATAGTAAAGAAAACACGCCAGTTCCCACCTGCTTCTTTCCTGCAACAATAACAAACCCAGTTTCCTGTTTGGTGCCAAATATTCAGCACCAGGCTCCAAATCGGCCTTTTCGGAGCATCATGTTGGATAGTTGCCCGTGGTGAGAGCTGTGTCGGAGGTCGGCTCACTCAAATCTCAAAAATATTTTCTTAATCACAGTGGTATCCATCCAAGGCAAGGCAAATCTATTTGTACAGTATCATATACACTGAAATATGAGGCAGTCTTCACGTTCATTTCGAGTTTAAAGGAATTGAAACAACCTTTGAAAGAAGAAATGAGAAAATAAAGACATGAAAACAGAGTAAAAGTGATTAGAGGCCAGCAGAGAACAACAGGGTTTTGAGTCTGCTTTTAAAGTCGGTCGGAGTTTGGACACACACTGCCAGGCAGATATTTTTTTCTTCCTACTGTTTTGAGATATCTGTGACCTCAGCCACCACCTCAGTACGTTTAAAAACTCAACATCTCTTCCTAGAAAGGATGCCTCCGAACCATCCACAGATCTCGCTGTGAGGACTTTTAATTGGGGCTATTTCCTCAACAGAAAATAGTTTTTAATGAGAACGGTCCCCAGTGAGGTGACCATGGGACGTTTGTTTGTGAAAGTGGACTTTGCTGTTGAGTTTTTCAAATGTAACTTTTGATGCCTCGAGCACCAGAAGCCACACATTTCCAGTGACCTTCAGAGAGCTGCAGCAAACATTGCTTTACACAATTAAACGAGTAATTGTTTAGTTGATGAAATGTCAAAAAATGGTGAAACAAAAGTCCATCGCAGTTACCCAGAGTCCAAGGTGACACATTAAATGTTATATTTTGTCCGACCAACAATCCAAAACCCACAGTGATTCAGTTTATAATGATACACACAGAGCAAAGCAGCAAATCCTAACAATGGACAGGCTGGAACAAGTGAATGTTTGCTATTTTTGCTTGATAAATGACAATTATTAAAATAATTGCAGATTGATTTTCCATCGACTGATGAATGGTTGTAAGTCTAGACCTTTGTTGCAGTTTCAGCGACAGATATCTCAAAACCTAATCAAATAAAATGGAAACTCTGCACATGACACAATGGGTTAAATGGGAAAATATAGATAAATTGACCTTTTCCAGCTGGGTCGAGTCTGATCGGGATCCAAAAAGGGTCTAAAAAGACACATTAGGGTGCTTTGTCTGAAGAGTATTCAGTGCAGCTGCAGTGTACGGGCCGCTCACTGCTGCACACATCGCTCTGTAGATTTAGATGGTGAGGTCATTGTGCTCCCAGACATGCTGGGTGGAGTGGACGCATCTCGCATGAGCCATAAAAACCTCCTCATTAAGACCATCCAGGCACTCCTCTTTGTCTCCGTCACACTCTGTTGTATCACTTGAGCTTAAATGGTGAAGTCAAATCTCTCTCCATCAGCTTCTCCGTCCTCCAACAGCCATTTCCTGTACGTCACCCGTGACCTGTAACCTCGAATGAGGACATCTTTGGTTGGTTTCCTTGGCTACTGAGAGGGGAAAAAATAATGGCTTCTCAGACTTCTCCATCTGGCTCTCTTTTTCATACACACCCATTTCTTTTTCTCTCAGCAGATTTTTGGAGGGTCTCAGCTGCGAATACAGAACTCTTGAGTTCAAACTGTTGAATGGAGGAGGCTGAGGACTGTGATGGAGACAGCAATAAGTGCGTTTTCCATCCACCTGTTTTTAAGCGCATTTCAGTTCAAATTCAAAAGAAAAGTTTTACGCTTCGCTGAGGTGGAAAAGTTGTTGTATCGATGAAAACAAACATGACTTAAAAAGTGACTTAAACATCCACTGAAGAGACGAGAAATGGACAAAAACATCAGATCTGTAAAGTGATGAGGAGACTGTAACCTTCCTCATTAATACATGAAACAAGCATAAATACCATATTTTATCATGTTTTCCACATCGTTTTGCACCGTTTGAGGTTTAACTGAAGCTCTTTTAATTACATCATCTGGTTTATTTATTTGTTTCATTTATTTAATGTTTGTATAGAGACACGTATGTAGCATGAACCAATGCCACACACCACAGCATTTATACCCTAAGCTAATTTTCCATGCCCGTCCCTAGATGGGCCTTTTAAAATACACAAATCTCAACAAAAACAGCAGAAAACACAATTTACAAACAACGATACAATAAAATGAGCATAAAAGTCAATGACAAGCACCAGATCATTCATGACTGCATGACTGGCTCCTCTTAAAAAACAGTTTCAACTCGAGTTCAAAATGATCCCAGTCATGCTTCATGGTTTCGATCTTCTGTGATGGTTTAATGGCACCCGACTGGAGAATCAGCACCACCAACTGTTTATCTCGCTGCGCCTAACTGCTAATTTTTTACATAACAGTCCTGGATTTAATCACACATGAATTTAGATTTTCTTTAGCCGATTCTTTGTGTCACATTTGGATGTAAACAAGCTAAAACCGATGATCCATAACCACAAAGAGCTGCTCACGGCTCCTGTTATTCTCTAGATGTTACTTTCTTAAACCTTAGTCACTCGGATTAGCTTGCGACACGTTTGCAGTGGTGGACGGAGAAGCTGATGAACCGGCGTGTTTGTTAATGAGCAAGCAGGGAGAGGGGGAAGCCGGCTGGTGCACAGACAGCCGGGCATAAAAAACGTTTTGCAAAGCAGTGATTCCACTTGAGGATAGTAAGACACATGGGACACACACACACACACACACACACACACACATATATGAGGATCCCACGTCTGTGCTGCAACTCCAGCTTTGGGCCTCTATTCAGATTTAAAAAAGGGCTAATTAAAATAATTACCGCTTTTCTAGCATGAAGAGATGTTCTCTCCCCTCTTTTTCCCCTCTGCTGTTTTTTGTCACCGCTGCAGGAATGGAGGCATCATTAGGAGTCTATTCACTCCCGAAATAGTCTTCTCCTCTCTGTATCAGCGTCTCTTGCTTTCTTTCTCTTTCACTCATCGGCCAGCTTTTCATTGCTGACGTTGGCTTTGCGGTCATTTCTGTCTCTTATGTCGCACAAATTGTCTGTTGTTATTCTTTGCACGGTGTCAAAACTGGATTTGCAGATCTTTTTTTCTTCTTTTTCTGATTGTCGTTGAGCCCAAGAAAAGCTACACCAAAATAAATAGTTTGTTACGTAACTTCGCTGACAACCCGAATGATTTGAAGTCGTCAATCAGCTCCGTAAATTCCTACATTTCTGATATTGCAGAAATTATTGTTCAAAAAAGGAAAATGATGCTCTGACATGATCATTGTCTTCATATCACACACCCCTAGGCTTAATATTTAGATGTTTAAATCACCAAGTGTCCATTTGGAAACATTCACTCTCCCATGCAGTGTTAAAAAATGCTTTTGATTCCAGTGTTGAAATGATCGGTCGACCAATTAGTCCACTGACAGAAAAGTAGTTGCTGTCAATTCTGATAATCAGTTAATCGTTTAAGTTAACATACCAAACATTCTCCGGCTCCAGCCTCTCAATTGTTAGGATTTGCGTCTTTTTATATCGTTGTAAATTTAATATCTTTGTGTTTTTTTCCAAAAAAGCAATTTCAATACGTCACTTACAGCTCTGGGAAACTGTGAAGGGCTTTTTTTTCACTGTTTTCAGGCGTTTAATAGACTTAAGCTCAATCGAAGCAAGACTAAGAGTCTACAGCCATGCTCGCGGCTCTGAGGCTGAAATTAGGCGAGGTGCTTTGAGCTAAATGCTAACATCTGCATGCTCACAATGACTGTGTTAACCTGCTAATGTTCATTTTAGTTTAGTGTTTTAGCGTGCTAACATTTGCTACTTGCACTAAACACAAAGCGCGGAATACAGAAAGTATTTAGAGTGAACCAAGCATTAGAAATATTAGAAGTTTGACCTGATGATTGCATTAGATGAAACGTCAAAGTTACAACAGTTTATCTTGTAGATCTCGTGGATATCTGTAGAAACTTTCATGCCAATCCATCCAGTAGGTGTTGAGGTAATTCTGTCTGGACCTCGGTGGTACACCGACTGACCGACATTTCCATCCCAGGAGCCGCGCCGCTGGTGTGCTTAATTTAAATCACCTTCATATTAACTGATAAGGGAAATAATCATTAGCTGCAGCTCTGTTTGAATTTATCTGCAAAAACACAGCTATTTAAGAAGAGAAGGGCTTGAGATCACATGTGACATTATCAGTGAACCCATGAAGTACCTCAGACTTGTATCTGACAGGATGGACACAGTACTACACAGTCCAGGATACCCAAACAGCTTCTAGGCTTCATACCAGGCAGCAGATCCCGAACGTTTGACCGTGTACAGAATATATTTCCTGTGTGTTTCCTCTCGCTTCCAGTCTCTTCATCACTCTGTGTGTGTTGTTCAGGCTTGTTATTGATGAATGTGTGAGACGGCACCTGAAGCAGCAACGCTCAAAACGATGGAACGCCTCTTTTGTAGCTCGCTGGATCGTACATATATGTGTACATACAGTACGTGTGTGTGTGTGTGTGTTTATGCTTGTGTGACAGATTGACAGACGTAAGGATCCATTCATCAGTGAAATCCATTTGACATCAAGTCAGACAGAACTGGAAATACTGCACTATATTGAGTATCTGGGAACATGAGAGGATGCCAGATACAAACAGGTCTTGCTGCACACCACTTCAGTGTAAGAGCTTCTGTCATTAGAGCTTCTCTGTTAGTGAGTGGTCCTGCTATGTTGTTCTTTCTGTGTGACAGCAGGCTAAACAAGGCAGCAGTCCGTGACTTTTCAATCCTATTAGGTCTCCTCCCCCCTCTTACACTTTGACCTGAGGAGTAATAAGCACTTTATTCATGATAATCTGCTGCAGGTAACTCTGACAGGATTACTAAGAGTCAGGGTTAAGTCGTCCATCCATCCATTCAATTTGTACACCTGCTTATTCCTATTCAGGGACTCATTTCTATTCAGGGAATACATGCAAGGGGCGAGAGGTTGGCGGTCTGTCAGGCAGCTCACACATAGGTAATGCATGCTTATATACATATGCCAAAAAATGCCTCCTGATTTTCACCTGGATTTTATGTTGATGTTTTTTCTGAGTTTACAGCAGGTAAGAGTTAACGAGGTCCTCTTGCCGCAAGCACAGCTCAGAAAATGCCTGAGGTAACAGAAAATGAAGAGATAAATAGAGGGAGAGTGCAAAACAAGCAGCTGTTAGGCACCAGAGTATGTCAAAGTAATTAATTTTTTTAATATCAGATTTTCAATAATTTTATTTATATATTCAGAATTAACACCTATGTATTCAAAAACTGGATTTAACAAGCCCAGCAAATAAACAAAAACAAACTTACACCTTGGACAGAAGATTTCAACCTGTGAACTGTGATGGAGGGAGAGACCTGAGGCAAAGATACTGTGTGAGGTTGAAGGGACGGGTGCATGCTGGTGCTCTAAAAACAACAGGACAGGTTAGTTATTGGCTGCTGATTTAGCCGCTTATCAACATTATTAGCAGTTGTAGCAGCAGCAGTGACACACAGCTGATGGAGGCGGTGAACGCATTTTGATTTGCCGCAATTTGCGTCAAAATTGCACTCCTTCAATGAGTCATAACTTGGTCAAATGTGATCACACAGAGATGATACACATATGTTTAGATTCAGTGTGACTTGCACTTTCTGATGATATCATTATCCTGGATGTATGTCATGAATAAAAATCCATAAATCTGTTTAAAAGTCATAGAAAAATGCAACTTATAACTCCAGAACTTGCCTGAGAATCTTCACGTTTTTAAGTTTTCTTTAGTATCAAAGTTATCCAGTGATAGATGTCCGCACATCCATGGGCACATTGCAAACAGGGACTGTTACTAGCTAATTCGGCATACCTTTAATGGTGCCAGTTGGCCAAAATGTGAACAAATACAGGCTAAAAAATGGCCAACATTAACAGTACGGGAGTATTATACTTCCTGTACATCCCCTAAAGCATTATGGGAACTATAGTTCCGGTGGTGGGGAGGTGCAGATACTAATGAGAATCAAGATTTAACTTGTTGAGACCAGTGCCCCATTTTCACTGATTTGCTGTAGCCCAGTATGGCTGCACAGTGGCCTCCAGAGCTGTGATCATTTGTACTTCCACTGTTTTTTAAGAATTGTTTACATACACAATCTGCATTTTTATAGCGAATAGCATGTGGAATTTTAGTGCTTTTTTGAGATGATCAGTTTTTAATATTGCAATTAGAGGCCCCAGACAATTAAAGAAAAGAAAGTGGAGGTCAGTCTGAAAACGTTACATGTGTGTATGAAAACCTGTTTAAAATCTCACCAGCATTTTCTGATCTATTCTGAGATGATGTACGTTGGTGTTACTTTTAACATAGAATCTCATTTAGCACTGTCTGAAACTGGACACAAAGAGTCTTTGTATAGACATGGAAGCCGGATGGACTCACAGCCGTGGATTTAAGCAGATCATGTATGTACTTCCCAGCTAATTTTGAGCTTTTGCCTTTCGGCTCTTCTTGTGTTTTGATCAAGGTTCAAGGATCCTTTCATATTTTGCTTCTTTGACTGATTGGGGACATGAGACACTAATTGGGATAAATTTAAACATTGATGACAGGCAGAGTTAAGGTCAATACTCATAGATTAAACACAACTGCTAGTGACATAATGTCACCAATTAGTAGTAATTAGCCGGCCCGTGTGTGACTGTTCCACCTTCACGCTTAAGGGCACTCACGCTGCATCACATTGTGTCATTTGTCACCCACACAGCTGCACACACCTGACGCACCATACAGGCAGAAGATGTGGTCAAGATATGGTACATGGGTTGTGGCAATCCAGGGAGCGAACATTAATGTGCTAGTCTGGAGGGTCAGCACTGGGATATGAGGGGAAATTGACTGTTGGCTAAGCCCCACCTTCTCTTACCTACACCTGTCAAGCTTTCCGTTCTCGCGCGGCACATATGTAGTTTACACTCGCCAGGTTTCCATCCAAATGTGGCGCAAATTTTAAATGAATTTTGAGAAAATCTGCTAAACAAAATGCAAATTAATGCGCATTTCCATCCACTACTGTTATGCAAATATTAGGAGTTGGTTTGTCGAGATATACAGCCGATGGCGCTAATTCTCCAGTCGGTGCCATTAAACCATTGCCGAAGAAGAGGACGCAACGAGTTGACGTCATTAAAAGAGCTCCAGTCGAAGCTGAAATGTCAAACATCATGAGTTATTCACTAAGTCTGTTTCCTTAATCACGTTTTGCTTTAATCGATAAACCAACTTTTCCATGTCCCCCAAGCGAAACGCACTTATTGTGCTATATAAATAAAGCTGCCTTGCCTTGTTACTGAACAAAGTGATTTTGTACTCTAAATTCTTAGAAAAGCAAACGTCACTTCAGCACCTTTTTGTCTTGTTCAAATTATTATTTGGTCGTAGCTCTGTGATGAAAGATTTATTATTGAAGTGAAGACTCATAGAGTTTAATTTAACATTATCCAAAACACTTTGTAGAAAAAGATTCCCACATTCAAATATAGAGAAAGAAAAAATTGGGCTACTTTTTGTGATTTGCATAGCCGCGAGGTTCCTCGAAGGTCTGTGTGCTTTAAATTCTGTCAGCTGCTCATGTCGCCGCTGCCCAAAATTCGTGACTGTTTGAACTATGTGCGCCCACAAACACGCAGACGCACCTGTGTGCTCTGACGCCCACTGTAGTATTTACAGAAACATGCATGCGTTGGCTGTCCGCGAGTTTTTCAGGGGTCTGTGGCACATGGTCACGTCTCAATGCTGCCGTTATGTGGACTTATATAGATAATAATAGATGTGGGTGCTTTTAACAAGCATCTTTTAGACACACAAGCACTTAACTCAGTGTTCTTTTGTCTGCCGTACCTATTAAAGATCCACCTACACCCTATTCTTTCTGTTTTATTCTCTGTCGGATGACAGGCAGGCGGGCTTCCCCTCGCTCTCTCTCTCCCTGTATCTCTCTCTCGCCCCGTCTGTCTCTCCATTATGCTGGCGTATCGTAAACATTTCAGTCACACTTAGTTGCAGCGCTGGCTGATTTATTTAGCGCTGCTGCATGTCTGCCTGCGCACAAAGCTGTCCTCTCCATCTCTGTCTCTGCCCGTCACTCGCATGTACACACACACACACATAAACACACACTCTTCGCTTCATCCCTCTTCCTGTCCTGTTGCCATTGTGTCCCACCTCCCTCCTTTAGCCTCCTCAGCGCTTTATCTTATCAGGAGCTTCTGCTTAAATCCACCTCTCTCTTTTCTCTCTCCTGCTCTCCTCTGTCCATCACACTTTCCTCTCAGCTGTTAGGACTCAGAGTGATGAATGGTTTGCTCTTTACAGTGTATTTGATATTCACACATGTTGGATTCTCTCTCTGTCCGTTTCTACCTTTGAGGTTGTATCACTCTACGTCGCAGATTATGCACTGATCGGTGGTGGGAGGAGTTATTTTAGGCATCCAGGGCTCTACAGGTGAAAGTTCATTTTCTGCATAAACAATGTTAGGTGCAGTTGAAGCACTTAATGGGTATGCAACTCTTCCACTTGAATTATGATGACCATCTGTGTTAGAAAATGTCTGGTTCTTCAAACCATAAAAAGTTGAACATGACATCTAATAAGAGTGAGCGGAAGCTAAGTATTACACTTTGTAGAAACATCTTAATACATTCAGCAGTTTCAAATCACTTTTGGCTTCTGGGTCAATGACGTGGTCTTTTGTTCCCATTTGTAACAACGACACGTTCTGAATTAGCTTCTAAATGCACCTCCGGCTGACACCTTATCTACGTCGGCTGCACAAAGACGGCAGCACATCAGCAGAACAGAGGCAGAAGCTTCAAAAATACTTGGTGCGTTAAGTGCGAATGAATGTGGACAGCTGCATTTATTAAAAATGTTAGTGTGTCTCTTCCAACACACTGGTGAGACAGATGACAGAAAAATGCAGCTAAAACATGTGTGCTGCAGATAGCCAGGATGAAGAACCATTCACCAAACCAAACTGATATATACTATATATACTGTAGATTTTTATTCCTCTCTGATTTTTAAATATTTGTATATATGTTTCAACTTTCATTTCATTGTGCAACCCTGTGTTGTATAATGACAAAATAAACGAACCTTGTAGCTGATCCAACTTTTCTTTCCTGATACGATTCTGAGACCACAACTCAGCATATCTGTCGATGCTGAGTACCAATCCGATGGCAGGGCTCTCTTTACCCCCAAAATTTAAAGTTCTGTATTCCTCACTCTGTGGAACAACTTGGAATAACTTTCATGTAAAGTTACATGAGGCCGAGGAGTCTCTGGCCCACCATGGCTTAATGATCTGGCCGGGCAGAAACACTGAATTTTATGACACTGACAAAGAAGCTGTGTTAATGTGGATCGGTCATGTCATGGCTGAAACCGAATCTGCTTAATTGGGCTGTCATTTGGGAAAAAATCAAATATTTGAACTGCAGTGACCTGTTTGAATTCAGACTGTACGGTTTTATAAACTCAACAGACCGTTTCAAGTAGTTTGCCTTAATCCAGTAGAGGGCGCTATTTGAATTTGAAGCCTATTTATCGATAACCTAATAAATAAACATGGAGGAAGACACTAGCAAGCAAAGCCGCACTGATCATTTAATCGACACGAGGCATCTGAGGAGCTTTAATTAATTCGAAGTTACTTTGAATTTGTTAGAACTTTTTGACAAAGCGACAGCCCGACTGCTCGGTCAGTTCAGTGTCGGTGCCGATGCTGATTCGATGGCTGGAAAACGGTGAGTCAGGAGAATTATCAAAATCAAAATCAAGTCATGACAAATGAGTCTTTATGGCAGAAAATAATTTCTTATTTTAACGCATGTTGGTTCTTTTCTTTTCTCAAATATGTCAAGAATCAGACTCAAATCAGGAATCGCAGTCACAGTTGATAAAGTCAGTACTTAACTCTGTCGTCCTTGTTGCTTTGTTCTCCTGCTTTATTGACTCTGTCTCTTCTCACTCTTGTCTCAGTCTTCATGTCCTCTGCTTTGCCTGTTCAACATTTTTCCTATTTGTCTCTCCGTTGCCTTATTTCCTTCCTTTCTTGCTTGAGGAGGTCTTGTCTAGACGTCTTATTAAAACCAATAATATGGAGCGACCAGAAGAGACTGTATAACAGAGATAGCTCGAGGCGTGTGTTCCCTCTATGAGCTCTTTACCTTGTTACCGTCTGTGTGTGTATGTGTGGAAATGTGTGAATTTATGAATATATGTGTGCATGTGATTTTTTCTTTTGTAATTTGTTTTGAGCAATTACCTTTCCATTGAGAGAAGTCAGGTGTTATCTCAGCGCTGTATTAGAGAGCTACTTTAGTCTTGAGCATGTCAGTGAAGCATGAAACTGGGCTGAATGCAAATACTCTTACTGCACACCTGAGAGCAGCGTGAGGCAGATAGGGTGTGCATGTTTGTGTGCTTGGGTGTGTTGTCACCCGATGTAATTGAAATTCTGAACGGCATGACCCACAACATTGTTGTACTAAACCATTAGCTGTGCAGCAGTGCGCGTCAGCCTCATATTCTCTCCACCGACCGCCAAATAGAAATTCCAGCTTTAAATAAACTGTGAGGATGGATCTTTCTGTCAATTCTTTTTCCAATTTCTTCTCCTCTCACTTCGAAATGAGCTCAACTTTGCACTCCAACCCTCCTGCCTGTTGAACTGTAACTCACAGGCTCTCAGGGTCACATTTCCAGTCAACAAGTCCTTCGAATCATTGTCTGCATTTTGTGTCCTCCCCCCCCAGCCCTGGCTTTAAGACAAGGCCCTGGTTTCCTCGTCTTCATCCTCTTGGCGAGGTCACGTCTTCCTGAAGACGTTGAGCCATATTAGGTTTTTACATCACTCTTAGTCTGGCTGTTGTGGAGGTATTTCAGGCACGTCCAACTGGGAGGAGATCCCGGGGCAGGCCCAGAACACATTGGAGGGATTATATATCCCATTTGATTTGGCATACGGCCTGGGAATACTTTGGGATCCCCCAGGAGGAGCTGGCTGGGGAGAAGGATGCCCGTGCTACCTTACATAGTTTGCTACCAACACAACCTGTAGAAGTGGCAGACAATTAATGGATGGATGGATTGTATCCGGGACAGGGTTATCGATTGGTCTTCCTCTGTTTTGGTTGCTTATTCCATGCTGCTGATTGGGTTTTTGATGATAATTAGCCAATGATTGAGTCTGAGGTGAGTTTACCATATTTAATCTCTTGTTTCTGTCTTCATTTTGTCTGTCTGTCCACTCCACACAGATCGTATCCATAATCGTCCATTACTTATTCCTTTCTTGAGGCAAATCAGTATCAGAGCCTGGTCATACCAGCGTTAACAACATTTCTGAGTGAAATCACTTCATTGCAATGAAATCGGGAAGTAAATCCATGCAGAGCTTTCAGGTAAATCTCAGCTTGGGTGAACTCTTGCTGACCAACTGCAACTCCGTCACTGACATGGTGCTGACCTTTGATGGAAGAAGGGATCATATTAGCTGCCATCTAATTTGCATAAACCTTAATATGCTCCTGACTCAGCTGGTTCAGTTATCAGTTAGCGGACCAGCCACAGTATCAGCTGCACAAAGCCTCCAGCACCACATATTTTGAAGACGCACAGATTAATTTCCCTTTTGCTATTTTCTCCTGTGAGATAGCAGCAAGTGGGGGAGAGAGAAAGAGCTTTCTGGCCGGGTGCGAATCATGGATGTTGTGGTTCATGGTCAACGCCTTAACCCCTCGGCCCCCAGAGCATGCACGTATGTATGTAGAGTATGTATGTGTATATGTATGTATCTATGTATGTATTTCGCCCTTAGGGCTTGTAGCTGACTTGGTCTGTTTGTATGCGAGTGTGCGTACAATACTGGCTTTTGCTCGTATGTTTATTCATATTACTGGTGCAGTGCCAGTTCAGAACGGGCCGATTGCTTGGCCTCTGGTATTGCTGCTTGCAGATTTCTAGAGAACCGCTCATCCAAACAACTTCACACTTGACACTGCAGTTCCTTGGGTCCTCAGTAATACACACACCAAGTGTGAAGTCGATCGGATGAACGGTTGTCGAGATAATGGAAGGACAGACGGACAGATTCCTTCCATTTGTGGTTAGATATAAGATATAATTTTGACATATAGAACTTCAGTTTTTGTCATTTTTTACATGATGTGTGTATTTGTGTCAGTCTGTATATTTTTGTGGTTCACTCTGTAAGATGATCTATATCTCTCTGCTGGTTGGAAGGGGATTGTTGGCATTTTTGTCCCCGAAGCATAAATGTCTTCTTGGGGGTCTGAGCTGCCCCTGTGGAGCAGTGTGCTGACAAACTGTTCAGAGTAAAGATTTTTCAGAATGAATGCATTTGGTGTCTGAGGAGTCAAGAGCACTACATCTCTGTGTGTGTGTGTGTGTGTGTGTATGTGTGTCACCACAGTGGTACTTATTTCCATGGTTACGGGGATCCAGGATGGCCTATGAAAGCGTGCATCCTGCAGACATCATTGTGTGCTCTCATTACTGCCCTGTGTGTGTCCTATCCAGCTGTGAGGGGGGGAAAGAGGGACAGAGACACGACAATGCAGAGCTTGTAGGAGAAAAGATGCATGTACGGGAGTAAAAACACAGCGAAAAGTGGAGCACGAGGGAATGAAGAAAGGGGGAGTGATGGAGAGTGGTTGGAAGAACCGCTGTAGGGCCTCCCATGAGAGACACTCAACACAGCAATTGAGACGCACTGATGAAACGACAGCAGAGACACAGATTGATGCTGAGAGATGAAGAAAAGCAAAATGTAACAAAAGACAGCTCAGCTATGATACTGATGGATGGGAACTGAACTCTTTAACTGATACTTTATTGATTTTTTAATGTGTTCATTTGAAATTATTTTAGTGATTTCTTTTTACAGAACTATTGATCTTTATTGTCAGTGATATTCAATATATCAGGGGTGGGTCATTTTTAAAAGAAATTCTACATCAAAATATGCAACAAAAAATCTGCTCTTCTCCACTTTATTTGTCATTGTTGTACAGTGACTTTAATCAAGACCTCTTACAGTAGTTGCTTCATATTGCAGTTGGCTAAAAACATAACTAAATCCTTCCTGTTATTAGTGCTCATCACACTGTGGAAGGAACGCCACTAAAAGCTGCATATTGCATGAGTCATGTCAAGCTCCCTGGAGATGATTGAATCCCAAATGCACGCAAACCATTCCCTCCATTGACGATCGGTCAGGTTAAATCAATTTTCCCTCTTTAGTGGCATCAAAATTAGCAGCTGCACATGACTGCATTGTGCGTTCGTGGCTAAGAGTTCTGTCTTTTCTGTTCGATTGTCAATGGCTTATTCAAGGAGGAAAAATCTGAACATTATTATTGAACAGAAATGTTTTAGATTGTTTCAGAATCTACGTACATTCTTACCTGAATCTATCGTTTTATTATTTTTCCCTCACCTTACAGGCATGTTTCCAGAGTCTGTTGGTAGGTAAAGCAACAGGTCTGTGGCTGAAGGATTTCTTGCGATTTCTAAATGAAGTTCGATATTAAAAAGACAACTGTGGATAATTAATCATAAAATGACGTTCATTCTAATTTCTTGACGTTTTTCTTTCATGTCTGTTTGATTATGTGGTGATATTTTTTAGCAGAAAAAAATCCTCTTGAAAGCGTTTGACTAGCAGAAACATTCGGCATGTTCTCACCAGTTTAAACCGGTTGTTAATAGTTTTTTATTATTAAAAGGAAGTAAAAAAGGTAACTGGGGAAATTGCTCCCTTTCATGAATGACAGCAGCTGGCAGGCTGAGCCCCGGCAGTGGACACAAAGCCAGGACGGTGTGTTGTTAGTGGTGGTGTTGAAGAGTAAGGGCCACTTTAGCATCTAAACGGACCGAAGTGACACTTAGAGGTAAGTTTACATGCTGTTTAATGTGCTGCAGCTGAGCAGCTAATTAGCTGTCAAGTCTGCAATCTTCAAGTTAGCCGTGCACTTTTCCTCAGTGAATGTTTGTTTGGTCGCTTGTTCAACAAGCTGAGGTGCAGGACAAGACGTGTGTTCATGTCTGTAAGTCAGATAAGACTTCAGCATGAAAACTAATTTTGTTTTTTGTTCAAAGTCTGTGGCTCTTATGTTGTGTAGCAGGCTGCTGTCTGCCTGTCAGTCAGTTTGACTGTGACATTACTGCTTTATGCAAATATTGTTTAAAATGAAGCCATCTGATTGAGTGCATGGAAACAAGTTCTCCATTTACGGAGACGGTTTGCTGATGGATAAGTGATAAATGCAAAGAAGGGGGGCACCATCATGAAACCAAAGGATATATTTTTTTCTCAGAGCTGATCTGTGTGCTGTAGCAGATACAAACTGTGCTATTTAATATCAGCTGGGCTATAATCTTCAGAGGGCGGAGGTTGTTACTGTAAGCAGTGACAGGGAAGGATGTCCACCACATGCAGTCATATCAGTGTGTTATTTCAGTGGTTTGAGGAACGGGATTATTGTTCTTGGACATGTAGTTAGGCTTCTGCACTCGATGCTCCACCTGTTGAATACTGCTCTGATTTGGGGATGGGGGACAGCACATCTGATTAAGGTTTATATTTACAGATTTTGCACTCTGCTTTGTTCACTTAACCTGACAAATATTTGGCCACAATGAAGTAATTGGAAGAAACTGCTGCAGGTGAAAAGGTACCAGGTAAATGACAGCTTTGTGGAAGTGTTAATGAAGTCTGAAGAAGGTGTTTAGATATTAATCCTGGAAAATGGGAACAGATTTTTTTATTCAACCCCACACAGGTTGATCAAGCTTTGTTTCACCTTTCAAAATGAAATCCAACACACAGTCAGAACTTTATAACCAGACATTAGTGGATGTTTCTCTGTCCTTCATTTCCATTACTGCTTTCCATTTCATCTGCTCATCCTCATAAGCAGACTAAATTTGTTGTGTCGGCTCTGTGCTTTCAGACAAATCATGAAAACAATTACATTTAAGTATGCAGACTAAACGCATTGACTCTGGAGACATTACAGTGATAAAAAACTGTCAAACAGAGACTCGTGTGATAGTTACGTGGCCACTTCTAACCCCTTAACACACACACACACACACACACACACCGAAAGATGCATGTTGTTAGATAATGGCACCTGGCAGTGATGCTGGGCCGCGATCCTGACATTAAGTCAGCTTATTACAGAGGCTGTTTCTCTAAATATGCATGTTTGTGTGTGTGTGTGTGTGTATGCCAACACATTTTTCTTATAACAAATATCAATTCAATGCATTCTGAGTGTGTGGAGGTGGAAGAGCGATGGAGAAGGCCATATACGATTTCCTGTGAGACCGGGCTGTGTTAAAGGAGATGGAACATTATGGTCTATATATAGCATTATCTGAGTGTGTATGTGTGTGTGTGTGTGTGCTGTGCATGTGAGAAAGAGCAGAGGCGAATGTCAGTACATAAAAAAATAAAGTATGTGTTGCATATGGATGGAAGCGCATGTGTGTGAGACAAAATATGCGCTACGTGCTGCTAATGAGTGTGAGGCTGATAGGAGGTCATTTCAGTGACAAATAGCACTGATGGGAACGGCTTGTATGTAGGACGCCATGAAAAGTAGTCTGCTTCTTAGACTAATGCCGTTTTCAAGTGCATGAGTACGTGTGTGTGTGTGTGTTTGGTTGCACATGTTTATGCTGTGTTAGTGAACTTTTATCAGCTGTAATAGCAGCCTAGATTGTGAGAACAGGAAGGTTTGGTCATTTTCAGATTAAATTGTTCCGCCTCTGTCTGTAAAGTGTGCGTAGTCTTCTCAATCTGCAGGTCAAGATTTCAAAGAGTTGTGATTTTAACTGATTTTTTGAGCATTTTAGGTACAGTGTCACCAGATTTGAGCGATCACAAAGGTTTCCTTTGTTGGCCACGTCCAAAAGAGAGTGAACTCAGTTGGATTTGTTGCAGAAGTAAAGCATGATCCTGTTACTTCCAAGTGTGGTCAGTTGGCTTTTTCGTTTGTTTGTTGGCGTGACTGTGAACTGGAGAGCCAGAAGCATGCTCCCTCTCATAGCTAGCGTCTTTTTCACTTGTTTCTGTAACTCAGTCACAAAGATAAAGAAATTAGTGTCAGCTTTGTCTTTTTTAATTTTGGATAAAATGAAGAGAGGTTCGCTATCACTGCTCCCAATACTCATTTAGCTTGGAATATGGTCATAAAATCACAGGGATATGCTTCAAGAGAGATCATTACTCCTCGTATCCAAAATAATTAAATCCAATCCAACAAAAAACTGAAACAGTAAAATAAAGAAATATTCGCTTCTGCATGTTTATTTGTAAAATTCAAACACATGCTGTAAGGAATGGCAGGAATGGGCTCATTGCTGCCCTTTGCAAACACTTATATTATACACTTATATGAGCACAATGTCAGGCTGAATAAATACAATGAAACCGAATGAGTCTGAGTATCAGGCTGACACAGCGCATGTTTTCCCCCCAAAGGCCACAGGGGGCAACAGTGAGCCCGTTCCGGCTTTGTGCACCGAGATGAAGAAGACGTGCTACTCAAAAACATAAACTGTGTCCGAAATCACTCCCTCATTCAATCTTTCATCACTTTCTATATAATAAACACTAGATTTACTTCACAGTGAGCAGCAAATTGAGATTTCGGACTCTTATGAATCTTTATTTCATTTTGTGTCGTTACTTACAGCTGTAGAGTCAAACAGCAGTCATTTTAGCATCTATAAAATGCTATTCATTGCATTGTTAGCAGAAAGTAGTGTACACCACAAAAACACACTATTCTTTTCCTCCATTGTCAGTAGTTTTAAGGGCACTGTATACTGGATAATTTGACAATTCGGACACTCAAATAAAATGGCGGAGGGTAAATATAGTGCACTATATATAGTGCACTATATGTTAAATAGGAAATGCTTCATTCAGCCACACAAAGATGAGATTCGTATTTTCAAACATGTTCAGCTTTTACGGACTGATTGGACAAATGTGCACCTCCAATAAAGAGCAGCACTCAGCCTCTTCCCTGAGCTTTTCAATGGATGGACGTACCCGGCACTGTCTTCCCCACAGTGGATACAGTAAGATGGTCCCGAAGGAGGCTCAGGGAACAGAGGCTGGCTTGTAGAGGGGGCAGGATTTGGCTCTTTATACGGTACTGTAAATATCACCCTTTGGATGTTGAATCAGTCAATATAGAAATTGTTTGCAGATGATGGCTCACCCTCTCGATTACTAAAAAACTGTGAGAGAAAACTGAGAGGGTGTTTTGTACTGAGCATGCTCAAATCAACAGATTTACACAAAACAAACACTTCACAGCTACGAATCTGTCGATGATTAGCTGATTAATTTGTGTGATGTTGTTCTATGCTCACTAAATACTTTTAGTCCCTAATTACACCCGATAGTTTGTGTTCGCAGTGTTCCCATGTTGCTCTCCAAGGCACACACAAACACACACACAGACATCCGGTGGGCTGATGCTGAACTGATGGGGTCACAACACTGTATTTATGTGTGTGTGTGTGTGTGTGCGCGCAGGCCTGTTACTTGTGCGTAAATGGCATAAATGAATGAAAAAGGGTAAAGTCAATGTTTAGAGAGCGTGTTTGTGCTGCACATACTGTAGCAGAACAGCTGTTTATTGTTAATGTTGCTGCTTTTCGCTGGCTGTGTTTATGTGTGAGTGTGTTTGTGTGTTTACATCTGCTTTACATGGCTCTGACCTTGTATCCTGCATTTGTCTCTTGTGTGTGTTTGTCTTAGCAATCGTGCGTCTGTGTGTGTGTGTGTGTGTGCGCGCATATGCGTTTCTATGTGTAGTGACTTCAGTTTGTTACATAAGGAGATTATATTATGTAACGTTTTGTTGTTTTTTTCAAGGAGACCAAACAAACAGTAGTTTTTCATAGTGTGTGTCAGTGAATGTGTGTGTGTGTTAGTGAATATATATATATATATATATATATATGTGTGTGTGTGTGTGTGTGTGTGTGTGTTAGCATAGCATTGACTCTGTAGCTGGCAAGCCCCCGGCATCCACCTACAACCCCTGGGTGTTTTTTCCATTGCTTCCGTATCCTGGTTTGCACCCAAGTGCACACACACACATACCTATATGTGCACACACACACACACACACACACACACACACT
>NTHP01000295.1:17733-28222 GCA_003416845.1 Oplegnathus fasciatus | reverse complement strand
ACACACACACACACACACACACACACACATCCTGCAGTTAGCACATGCTGGGAGCAGGGTGAGGCACTCACAGCTGGACGCTACTTCTGTCTAACTGTGCTCCTCTCACTCTTGCTCTCAGTTTTTTATGTCTATGTCTATCACACACTTACACAAACACACACACACACACACACACACACACACACACACACACACACATCCTGCAGTTAGCACATGCTGGGAGCAGGGTGAGGCACTCACAGCTGGACGCTACTTCTGTCTAACTGTGCTCCTCTCACTCTTGCTCTCAGTTTTTTATGTCTATGTCTATCACACACTTACACAAACACACACACACACACACACACACACACTGAGAGCTTTAAATGTGTCAATCAACATGCACACTAGTTCCTCTTTTCGATCATATTTGCATCTCTGCTTGTTGAAAACAATTTTTAACTGTTTAACTAGGCTGCGATCCAGTTTCACCACGTTCAGATAAACCAAACTAACGTGCTTGAGTTCAGTGTTCCACTTCAAAACATTCAGAAACTGATTACTTCTTTCAGCAGCAGCACTTGACTGTAATTACAATCACTCTCTTTAAATAAACCTGTTTGTTTACCTGGATGCCCTGACAATCCTCCACACCGTGAAGATGATTATATCAGGGCTGAACTTTTTCTCCTATCATTTAATTGTTTATATTTCTGAACAAAGAAATTGTTAATATGGTCTGTTCGGTCGTGTTCTTGACAAATGACTCAAGCGATTAATCCGTTATCACAACTGTCTGCTTCTGATGAATGAATTAACTCATCATTTCAACACAATAATATATTAACAGGCCTTTTTCACGGCGGACATTTGGACTTGTTATAGTGGCACAGGTGTTACTAATAACATTAACGATGGCGCCGCTCAATTCAAGTGTCCTGGTGAGCCATGACAGTGTGACAGCGAGCCAGCATGCACAATACCAGCACCCTGAAACTGAAGCAGTATTATTTGTATTGTATTATTTGCAAGGTTAAAGGTTGATTTATTGGTCATTCTACAACACAAGGTCGCACAATGAAGTGAAAGTTGTAGTCCATTTATGCTACATGGAAAAAAGAAGAGAGTTCAGGAGTCTCCCAGCCTGAGGAAAGAAGCTGCTCTGTAGTCTGGTTGTACGACAGCAGATACTTCTATATATCTCTTACCAGACAGCAGCAGGGTGAACAGGCTGTGGCTGGGGTGGATATTGTCTCTTAGTATCCTTCGGAATTCGAATTGTACAGTTTTGTGCAAAAATATGGTTCACAAGTTTTAAGAATATTGCAATGTGCAAGATACAGTCCAAAAGATGTGCGTTAATGAAACGCATTGATACAGGAGTGTAGTTAATGTAACGTATAGTGGGTGGGCGGGGGGCTAACAGTCAGCGTCAGTGGGGGTCCCGGGCCTTGTTGATGAGGCAGCTGAGGTCGGGAAGAAACTGTTCTTGTGGCGTGAGGTTTTGGTCCTGATGGACAGCCGCCTCCTGCCAGAGGGGAGTGACTGAAACACTTTGTGTCCAGGGTGGGAGGGGTCGGCCACAATCTTTCCTGCACGCTTCAGGGTCCAAGCCTATTTGCAATGTTCCCAGTCTGGATTCTTTCTATTGCTTCTCTGTAAAAGTTGACGAGGACTTGGCGATGGAACTTTTCTCTCTTAAGTTTCCTTAAGCTGTTTATATGATGCAGCCGTTTCTGAGCTTTCTTTACCAGGGTGGAGATGTGAGATGACCATGACAGGTTCTCTGTGATGCTGATTCCCAGGAACCCGAAACTGTTCACCTGCTCCACCTCAGCTCCACTGATGTAGACAAGGATGTGTGTCAAATCAGTGATTTTACATCTGTGATTTTCGTACTGTGACATGTCAAAATGTCTTCTGTGAAAAAGGCGCCCATAGCAAATTAATCGTGATCAATCAATATAAATCAATGACTGAGTCAGTGGGTTTGTTAGTGTTTCTTAAAATAAACAGCACTGTTCTCAGAAACCTTTTGCTTGTTTGCTCCTTTGGTCGTCTGTTTGGTTTAAGGATTGTGGGAATATTCAGTTCTTTTTAGCCATGCTAGCTGTTGGTTTATCACCCACTTTGGTCCTGACTGAAATATCTCAACAACTATTAGATGGATTGTTATGAAATTGCGTACAGACATTCATGGTCCTCAGATGATGAATCCTAATGAGTTTGGTGATTCTCTCTCTGACTCGTTTAGCACCATCATGAGGTTCACATAGTGGTTTTGAGTGAAATGTCTCAAGAACTGTTGCATCAATTGCCATGAAATTTGGTTCACATGTTCATGCCCCCCTCAGGATGAATTGTAAAACTTAGATGATCCTCTGACTTTTAATCTAACACCAGTATCAGGTCAAAATTCTAATTTGTCCGATACTTTGGTTTATGACCAAATAAACGACATCCCCATCAGCCTCAGCTGTACTTTGTGTTTAGTCTTGTGTTCCCATTGGTTTAGCTGGAAAAGAGGATGTGACAAGTGTGACTGGAACAGAAAGATCCTGAATATGTATTGTTCAGATTAGTACCAGACCAGAAAACCAGTCCCCCTTTTCACTTGGAACAAACCCAAAATATATTTGCATTTTTTACTGTTTCTTCTATTCAGCTTTACTGGACTGTGTAAAAAGAACAGCTGTGTCCCACATCCACCCTATAGTATGTAGTACTACTAAAAGTATGCACTGTACACTAATACTATACTAGCAGTTAGTGGACAAAACTCTTTTGTTATAACAGGTGTTTTTTTCCCCAAAATATTCCTGGAGCTCTCTCACTGCCCACAATTAGGTCGAATGTCCTACTTTGATTACACTGTGGGACAATTGTGTCCATTTACAGAACATTCAAAAATACGGTTAATTTTGTCACTTTTCCAGCTGTAAAACACTCAAACCCCCGTTGGGCAAAGCATGCAGTATTTAATTGGGATGCAGTGAATAAATTTGAGGTCCTGGCTGGAGAGTTGTGACTGCTATCTGCTGGAATAAAGGAGCAGTGCAACTGGATTGTATCAGGTTCCACACACAAATCCATTAAAATGTGTCATTATCTGTTTTACACAAAAGCCACCAGACATTCAAGAATATGAATATGAGAATGTCAGGCTGTTGTGCTTTTATCAGATGGCCTCTTCATTAACTTCTTGCAGCCATTGCAGCCAGTTTGAGATAATTGTCTTGTACGTCTCATAATTAAGAAGAAGAAATTCTGACATTGAGAAACCCGAGTACAAAGACTTCCAGTGTTCTCAGCGAAGCTCTCTCTTGTTTGCTGTAACGTAATGTTGTTCTGATTTGTTGACATTAAAATCCTTCGCGTGGCACCTACAGAAGAGCAGTAATGAATCCATTTTGTGTGACTTCCTGCTGAGACGACACGACACGCCGTGGCCACCGCTGACCAGCCTGACTGCACCGCTCAGGGACGACAGCATATTTTGCCCACAGTCTAGACTGAGTGTGTGTCTGTGTGTGTTTCAGTATTTTTTACGACACACATCTGAACTTACCGCTCTACTAACCTCCAGCCCACCTCCTCTCGCCTCAGCCACTCTATTCCTCTCAGTCTTTCTCTGCCTCGCCCCCTCCTGCTGTCCTAAATTCTACTCAGGCAATAATAGAATGACATTTATCATAATCAGTTTCTCGCTCGCTGTATCGCTCCCTCCCGCTCTCTTGTCTCGGTTTTGCCACCCATCTATTCTCTGCCGTCAGTTTGTCCATCGCCACCTCCTCCCCTGCCTCCCCACTCCTCTCTGCCCCCTTTCTCATCCATCCCTCCATCCATCCATCCATCCACGCGTCATTTTGACTCCTCACTTGTCAGACTCTGTGGTGGTTTGAGGTGCAGATCCATCTATCTGGGGAGATTAACTGAAAAGATGATTAACTCAAATCTACTTGATTAGCATCGCCTCCCTTTCATGCAATCGAGCACAAATTGCACTGTCATGCTTCAAGTCCTGAAAGGAAAGGCCTACATGGTATCATCGCAAACCAAAACTTCCTGTTAGTGTTAGAAAAATGTTCCTTATTTGTGTTGTATTCACTTCTTCTTATGTAATAGTTCACGTTGTCAGCCAAGGACTCAGGGTTTCAGAATAAATATTGATGTGGCCTCTCATTGATTGATGAGAGACAACAGTTCCGCATCTTATTGTCATGAAACATTACTTCAAAACGACCGCTGTCACAAATCCAGCTCCTGCCCCTGTAAAACGAGGTGGAACAGTACGCTTTCCTTCTTTCAGAGACTTCATACTTTGTACTTTAACTCGAGTACATTTTCAGGGTTTCCCCAGGAAACAGTAACCTACTGTACACAGAACACATTTTGTCTCATGATGAAGTCAGTAAGAAGATGGTAACCTAAACAATTTCATACAAGAATATTCATTTTTATGAAATTAGTAGAGGTGGTCTATGTTAGCGGCAGCAGCAGCTTCAGTCTGAGTTTACACGTGGTGCGTTCAGGCTCAGTATTGAGTGTAGGTAACTCGTGTTTTGGCAGCCTTCAGACCAACACACAATCACTGTAGCTCCACGCGTAAAATGGAAGCAAATAGATGCAACAGTCTTGCGTGTGTCTGATGGAACAGATTCGCCTTTTATTTTAATAAATACAGCTTTTTACAGAGGCTGCGTTATGGCTCACGTTTGAAGCACACTTTAATTTTCATCAGTGTATTTTCTTCCATTTTACGCGCGTAACTACAGTGATTGTGTGTTTAGCTCTGAGCGCAGCCAAAACACAGGTGACCTACACTCAATACTGAGCATGAACGCATCCTGAGTAGACACAAGTCGAGGACTGAAGCTGCTGCTCTGCTAAAGTGCTGCTTTCACTTCGCAGCCCGTGCTAGTGTCAGGTGAGGTGGCTCACCTCTAAAAACGAAGGTGTGCACCTGTCAGCTTCTTTTGATGTTTTGTTTTCTGCCCGCTAGTGGTCAAAAATATATTTTAACTTATTTTACTTACTTTAAAATTGATGATTTATTGAGTCCTTGTACTTTAATACAGAAGTGCATTTTACTTTAATACTTTTTAAAGTTTAACTTAAAGATATAATCTCGAAGATTTTCATTTAAATAAACGTCTGTTAAGTCACTGTCTATCGCCGAATGATGCAGCACAATGGTGACTGAGCCTGTGGCCCACTGATGANAGCCTGCAGCATCTGCAGTATTATGACCCGGGTGTCGGCAGCGACTTTCCCGGAAAAATCACAAGCGGCGCACAGTTCGGCTTTTAACAAGACTTTTAATGCAACAGACTCGCTCTTCAACTCACCTGTGTGTGAAGCGGCGTGCTGTTTTTTTCTGGTCTCTACTAGCGTTGTGAGTAAACCGTTATTATGACCGAACAAACAAAGAAAAGGTCGATGACTACAGACGGTGAAAGTGAAAGTGAAACTTTCATACTGTCTTTGATGAAACTTGAAACTGAAACTGAAGTGAGGTCCAAAAACACACCTGCAATTACCGATTCGAAATGAAAATCTTTGAGATTATAACTTTAAGTAAAATTTTAAATGCCGGACTTTTACTTTGAAAAAAAGTGTTTTCCACTGATACCTTTCGCTTTTGAATACCTTTTCCACTATTTCCTGTAACTTCAGCCTGACTGACTTGTGTTTGTGTGTGTTACGGTTCTCTTCTCATGCTAATCATGCTGCTGAAAACTTCTTGAAGAAATTCAAGTGAATATGAGCACCAGTCCAGGCTGTAATCCAGTAATTTGCCTGTGGCTCATTTTGTTCTCTGAGGCTTTCCAAGCATGAGGAAATGCTGCTTATTAGATATCAACATTGGATTCTTGTACCCATAAAACCTTTTGTTTTACTGCGGGGTCATGTCCTTTTGTTGGGTGGTTCAGATAACATTCTCTCTTTATTAAGCACAGTCTTATAGCAGCAAGACCAAAGTCTACAGTTTCAGGCATTTCTGTGTGGTTATTAGGTGCTACCTGGCGTTGATCTCTCCTCCACAATGTGACCTGAATTAAAGGAAAACAAAAACCAAAAACCACTAGTCTCTTAAAGCCAATGTAGTGCTTAATCTTTAGGAAACTGAATAGAAAGACTGCAAACAATGACAGCTTAGTAAAGATGTTTGCAAAATCAAATGTGAGTTTTTAGTCATTAAGTTGTAAAATGTCTTTTTTTGAAACTACCACACTCCCTTTTATATGGAATAGTTCAAATAAACCTTCCGTATTTTCACTGTGTGCATATGCACTTCTACACTTGTTCTTGTTGGATTCACAGGATTGTTTTAGAAACAGGATTTCTTTGGGAGCTAATTATATGTTTTTCCTCATCAAGTGTTAGAAGTGTAGGAGTGTGAATGATAGTAGGAGTGTGATTTTCAGATTCACAATCAAGGCTTGAGTCTTTGTTGACAGCTGGCACATGTGACCTTATAAATCAACATAAATATATAGTATATACAGTATAGTCAGCTGTCACTGCTCACATAACCACTGCCACATTTTCTACTGTGTATACAGCTTCAACTGAAAGTTCAATTGCTATTATCGTTTACAGTCTTTCTCTTTAAATGGCAGTTCAACTGATTTCAGTGCACTCGTCAAGTGACCGGCTGAACTGGTCCAATATTTCCGAACTTGAGAACCAAACGCAACCCCAGAGGTTTTAGTTTTGTTTCTCTCTCCTCTTGTCTGGCTTCTTCGCTGTGAGAAACTTTCCATTAGAGGTGAAAATGCCAGAAAAATAATCCAACCAGAGCCCGAAGCGGCGCCACAACCCCCATCAACTCACACGCACACAATTAACATTTTAAGACATTTTGCAGTGTTTGCACCTGTGATTTTCAGCGTAAGTGAGCACACTTCCATTTTCTTGAACTGAAAATGTTGTTGCTCATTTCTGTAACCACGGTGTCTCATGTGACACCTTGATGTGATCACATTTAGAGGCTTGCATGGTCAGGCACCTGCTTACATTAGAGATCTGCTACAGCCCTACATTGCCAGCAGGTCTCTGAGGTCCTCTGATCAGGGTCTGCTGGTTGTTCCTCGATCCAGGCTTAAAACTGAAGGAGACTGTGATTTTTTTAAACTGTGGAATTCTGTCCCTTTGGACTTCAGATCTGTGGACACTGTTGACATCTTTAAAAAGCAGCTCAGGACCCATTTGTTCAGACTTGCCTTCGTGTAACTTTACTTTTACTTTTTATTTTATTTGTGCTGTTTCTATTCTATGTTGTTTTGTGTCTGTATGTCTGCTGGTTGACTTCTTTCATTTTGTGAAGCACTTCGTGACGTCTCTCCTCTTGAAAGGTGCTATATAAATAAAGTTACTTACTTTAAACGTATCTGTTTAAAGAATGAAATATCGGCTTGATGTTACTTTGTTAGTCTTGTTGTTGTTACTCTTGTTTATCAGTCCAGCTGCTCGCTGCCTCTCTCCTCGTCTATCTCAAGGCCATTTCCTTTTTTTCCATCACTATCTCTGTAATCCCTCCTCCCCTCTCATTTAATCCACTCTTCACTCTCTCATGCCTCTCTCTTGTTTTCGTGTTTATGGTTTCTTATTATTTTCACTTTGGATTAACAAACTTTTAAAAAAGGGGCTTTGGGTGTGTTTCAGTAGTAATAATTAAGAAAATTATATTCTCTTCTTGAGATTTTCTTCCCCTCTTTACAGATGTGTGGCTGCACATCATCAGCTGCTCTTTATTTCTGATTCCTCCTAATGTCTCAGATGTAATGAAATCCTGTCATTTAATGTTAGCTTTACTGTCTTCATGCATCGTTTCGCTCTCTCTCCATCCGTCTCACTCGGCTCTCATTCTGTCACTCTTCATTCTGAACAGGCCTCTGTTTCACTTGGGCTTTTACATGAATAATAAAAACTGTACAGTTTATAACGGCCGTCTCCTTTTCAAAAACATGACACTCTTGGCTTGCGGGTTGCATGAAGCCTTATCTGGAGCTTAAGTTAAGCTTATTTTTAAGGCAGTTGTAGTTAGTTACAGCAGATACTGTCGGATGAAACTGTACAGAGGGCAGCTGGCTCCGTGTTTGACCTTGTGTTTTTTTTTTTTTCTTCACTGGACTCACGTGACCATAAATCCCTGAGCTGTTTGTGTCAGTGCCCTGATGAACTGCACGCTGCACACCTGCCACCATGATTATTATCACTCTGCAATTTAAATGAGATGTTGTTTTGGTTGATATATCCAGGTTTTCAGACGAGGTTAGTTAGTTTTATTTCCAGGGATGTCTCACATTAGCACTTAGCTTCAGGATTTTTTTGTCACTTCAGTTAAGTATTTGATGTACTGCTTTCATGTTAAGAAATAACATTCAACCAGACTGCTGTTGGAAAATAACATGTCAGAGTGTAAACACTGTGAGTTTAATTTATTTAAGATAGTCTAAAGGCCCAGGAGCATATAGATCTGTAAACTTTCACAAACAAATTCAGTTCATTCCAATGGAAATGCTGCAATCAGTGGAAGTAAATCTGCACCATTTTGTCTGTTTTGACTTTAATTCAGTGTACTAAATCACATGCATGTATAATAATTGTGCTTATAGGAAGAACGCACACAGCTGAGCTCCAATATAATGCACTTAAGTCAAAACACACACACAAAAATGCCATCTATACACACTTATGTTCAGACATGAACAGGTTTATACTACAGAGGGACTGAGTTTAAAAGCTCAGGGGACCATTTGATCAGATCATGTATATTTTTAAGTGAAATGCTCTCGCAGCTGCACGTAGCCATGACGTACCGAACTCTGGGAACCCACGTAAACATGACGTGAGAACAGGACGGGCCCTGGAGCAGATGTGATGAAGAGATTTCAGGAGTGAAAGAGCAACTTGCAGGTTGGCAAACCATCAGTGAATTCACGGGTGGGAAAATTATGTAGAAACTATGTACGCTGAAGCGACATCCGGACTTGTTTTTGTAACCTCAACACAGAGAAATTGGATTTGACGGCACGTAAGGGACAGCGGGCGAAAAGTTTAACAATAATGAATATGGATCTCAATCTTTTGGTTTGAAACTGATGAGGTTGAAAATACGTACGAGCCCGCTAGACGTCCAGGAGACCAAAACAGGCAGGAAATTGCAGAAATAACAGCCATTAGTGAGAAACTGAGTTGTGGTCTGAGGAGAACCAGTGTAGAACTGGTCAGGGGTCTTGGTGAGAACGGCTGGTGCTGTTCTTTATCCTGTCAGGAGGACCGTGGACTCTTATGTCCTGCCAGGCTGAAATTTGTGCAACCTGCACAAACACAAATAGAAAGAAGGTGAAAAAACTATGAGATGCAAAGTAAAACTAGAAGGGCTGTAGCAGGGGTCAGGGAGACAAGCTTTTCTTTAGGGCATTGCTCAAAATGTCGACTCTTTCCTCTGAATTTCTGCCCCTTTGTCATAAAAAAGCATGTAAAGTATATTAAATCCTACATGAACATTTCACATGATCATTTCCATGAGACGTTAAGTTGCGAAACTCAACCTGCAAGTTGCCCTTGCAGTATCTTGATAGCCTAATAGGCTTTTCGCTGCAGTATCAACGCACTGATTTCAAGTTGAAATACACGTTTGTTTGTGGAAACCCTCTCAGGCTCAGGCACTCACACAGGAAATGGGTGTGACGCTGGGTTGTACGACCGAGACACACATGAACGCACACACACAAATTTCTTCCCTTTTCTTCTTCTCTCACCCCCGCTCTTCGTGCTTGTTCAGGATAAAAAAAGAAGATTGAGACCATTACATTTTCATTATCCCACCATGTGTCCTTCACCTGGGGTTGCTAGGCAGCCTCTGAAATCACATTGAAAATAGAACCGTAATAGCCACAGTGTGCATATAGAGTGTGTGTGTGTGTGTGTGTGTGTGTGTGTGTGTGTGTGTGTCTCCAGAAGGCTCCGGAGCAGACAGTCAAACGGGCGGCTCTGTCAGGCGAGCCCAGCAACTGGCCAAGACAGCGGTTATGTAACCCCCTCCAAAAACCAACGTACCCACAGAGACATGTCAGAGCGGTGACTGGGCTGCGCACACACACACACACACACACACACACACATACACTTCTATACTTGTGAGGACCCTCATTGACATAATGCTAAACTTAATTCCAACCTGAACCTTAAAACCAAGTCTGAACCCTCAAGCAGGACTTTGAAGGTCTGTCCCAAAGTGAGGACCGTTCCAAAATGTCCTCACTTTCCAGAAATGTCCTCACTCCCGAGGTCTAAAACTGAAATTGGTCCTCACAAAGGTTGATGTGCAAGTACACGCACACACTCATGCTCACATACTGTAACTGCACATTTCTGCATTCATCATACATGGCCCACATGCACACGTGTACTGTTCAAATTATTAATGCGTCAGGTCTCTTTTTAATTTGCTTTTATTATTCAGAACGAGTTTTCTCCTCCTCCTCCTCCTCCTCCT
>NTHP01000294.1:713149-749698 GCA_003416845.1 Oplegnathus fasciatus | reverse complement strand
AAAAAAAAAGGAGAAGACTGGGACAGCATTGTTATAAAGCCTTGCTATCTGTTGTTTGGAGAAAAACTAGGCAATAACCTGTGGATGAGGGACGAGATATTGTATAAACAATTAGACAATTCCTGTGATTAGGAAGAAATAAGCAGGAAACGCCATAAGAAATCTTGATATAGCTCTTAAAAGGAAACAAAAGAAAGAATCTGCACATTGTTTAAAGGATTCCTTGTAAGATTTTAACCAGAATGTAAACCTTAGGATCCGAAAAGAAAACTATTCATGGGTCTCAGCTGGATTTAGCCGTTGAAAACATGAGAATCATGCTTTAGTTGTGTCCAGCGCCACTGTGCTATTCTCTCTTTAACTCTGCCAGGACTCATGACAGAGCGCTCTCATGTTTGCAATCATAAAACGTGTAATAATATGAATTTGTACAATGTATGATATGAAGTATGTTTTATCCAGTAAACAGCAGCAAACAATAAATTAGCCCTTTGATTTTTTTCCCGTCAAAGATTACACATATTGTCTGTATTTGTTGCCATGCTCTCACATCTTGTATTCACATCAATATTTTAGGGGGACTAAAACTTCACTAAGCATACTAATTCACCTAGTCTGCCCTCTAGCTGTTTCCCACAGAAATATCCCGTTTAGTCATCCGCATGTGTCACTTATTTACACATCATTTCATGTTTTACAAAAAAAAGACAAAAAACAAAACGGCTCTTTGGGAACAAATGAGATCTAATTGGAGTTATTGGTCGGTCACTTCCTATACATGCAAGTAACCACTTTTACGGTGAATTCTGCGTGTGTGTGCGCGTGAGAAAGAGAGCGAGCAAGAGAGAGAAAGGAGGAGGGACTGTTAAAGGTACCAGATGAAAGACGCGAAGCACTCAGATGTGCCATGTCTTCTCACAGTGGATGATGCTGTTTCGCGGACCTAACAGACCAGAGTGGCCACTATCAATGCTTCCAATCATGGAAAAGAACTACTTTCAGATTTAAAAATGGATGTCAAAGTCTTAGATTAGGTCACGAAGGACGCGTAAATTCTTGGCACCGTGCGTAAAAACGTGGAATTGTTTGGATAATATTATACACAGCGACAAACCGGACTATTTTCCGTGAATTAAGACCAGATTTGTCTAGGCAGTATTATGAAGTGGTGCTTAAGTCTGCAAACACACCAGAGGTAAGCTTTAGGGTTACAGTGCCGCTCCCTGATTCAGGTGATGGATAGCTCACCGACTTAGTGCGCGGACGGGCTTTTGGAGCGCGGAAACAAAAAGCTGCATTACTCGCTCTCATCCGGTCTAATCACAGAAGGGTGCCACATCCATCTATGCTGAGCTTTAGTAAAGTTATTCAGTCAGAGTATCGTCACGCTCACTCCCCGCCCACAGATATAAACGCGGCTGTAGTAACAGTAGTGGCGAAGTTGTCCTGACATGCCTCCCAGCTGCGAAGATGACAGATTTCGCTCACACATCACGGTTTCAAGGTAACGTTTTGACAGCGGACGGAAACGCCTCCGTGCTCTCCGGTGAAGTTGGACTTCTTCTTACTACCAGAGTACAAAATGGGACTCAACCACCTGTTCTCTGTGAGGACGGCTATCCTCTGCTCGCTGCTCTTATGTCAGTCAGGTAAGCACTTTTTAAAAATATGTTCTCGTGGCCTCAACGTGCCTTTCATTAACGGAGAAGATAAACACGCCACCGAGCTCGTAACAACATGGAGTTGGAAAAGCAAAATGTCACGTTTAAGCCACAATAATGTGTTAACTCTATAAGACACGACAGTCAGAGCTGCTAAACATGTTTCAAGTGATAAACTTCGAATTAATAAAATGCTAAAAGGCTTAAAAGTAGCAAAATGTGAGCTTACCTTTCAATCTCAACACCCGCGCTTTCATGTGCAACTCCCACAATGCTTTTCTCACGTTTACATAAATCTTGGCCTCGCGCTGGTCTGCTAAATGCTGCAAATTCGTCACCTCGTGCGGCGGTACGGTTTGTATTTAGTTTCACATCTCGGCGATGTGATACAATGTCCCACCGTTGATTAATTTTCTCTCTTAGCGGAGAATAACTCTGGAGCCCTCTGTCTTTCACTTCCACAGCAGTCTGTGGTCACTTACTGTTTTAGTTTTAATGAAACTTATAACACAAAGCTGGTGTTAGATGAGAGAAGCTAGCTAGTCCATTCATCTTTTGTATTTTGCTGAGTTTCCTTAACCATGCACATTTAGAAATCATCAAAGAGCAGAAAAAAACAAAAAATTAAGTCCGTAGAAAAGTGTGAGAAAATATTCAAAACAACATGCTACAACAGCTTGGTCACACTTGTGTTTTCAGTGGATGTCAATGGTCACTGATGTTTTTTCTCAAAAAAAAACAGCCAAACATGCAAATTTAGAGTCAGAATTTGGAGCAGGTTTCAGGGTTCAACCCCTTAAAAGCGAAATGAAAGTTTAATTATCCTCGCTTTCTGGTTAAGAAAATATAAATTATACTGCATCTATTGGGCACATTTTTCAAGAGGATGAGATCTTTTTGTGGACATATTTGTGGAAACTGTCTAAGATAATAATAGTTCAGATCGCTCGATGGTGGAACTCGTGGCAGCTTTATCTGGAAGTGGATTCGGGGGCTTCTACATGGGCATGTATGTATCAGTTCTCTTCACTCAAATTTGTGTGCACCAACTAGTGCTCGCTCAGGGGTCTGAGATAACATATGTCTTCCTGTGACGTACGTGAGTGGGTTTAAAAACACAGCCTACACTGTGATATCAAATGTGCTGGAGCTGCCATGTCCCCTCCCTCCATCTTGACATGCTACAGCAATCAGATGTGCAGGTGCTTGATCTGCTGCCAACATACTTCTCATTATGACAGAGTTCAGCTTTCTGACTCGCAATTTTAGTCAACTCACGCAAAATTGTTGCATGTTGGATTTTCTTTTTTTGTGTGTGTGTGAACTTTTTACTCTCAAGTATTTGACAGCCCAATTTCACGAGAGCACCTCTGGCCTGAGAAGCTGCTGACTCGATCATCCGAACTGGTCAGTGTTTCATACACCTCTCGCCAAGGGGCTTGGCCACGGTCCAACATCCATGGCCCAGTGTGCTGGATGTTGGAGGCGTCATCTCATTTCAAGTCTCCGCTGGCAGGAGGCTTTGATCTATTGCACCCAAGAGCCTTTTTTTTTTCCAAGCCCCACATCTGGTCCTTCCCAGATGCACGGACAGATGAACATGCACCGCCCTGACTGTCAAGAGAACAGATAAGAAGTCTCTGGTGCCTGCTTGTTTGCCCGATTTAAATTAGTTCATGATGGCAGGGGATTCGCCCAAGTGTACCATGGGCAAATTAACTCTGAATTTATACCATTTACCACATCTAATGCCTCTTTTTTTAACTATTGCTAAAACAGTTATGTCTTACCTAAATAGTCACTTAACATGATATCCACATATTTCTGTTAAATACCCTCAAGCCAAGGAATAAGCATTGGGCAATAAATCATTGAAACAGATTAGCATTTATCCCTCAGATTAGCTCTATGCAACACATAAGCCCCTCACCCGGTTAGCCTCCACTGGACTGTCCTGCAGTTATGGCTTGTAAATACTTGTCAGTGTGGTCGTCAGAACTACAACTCACCAATAGACAGGTAATGATGTGGCCTTGGCTCAGTGACCATGACTGCTGCCAGATCCATGTGGTCCAAGGTCTCGTTTCAGGATCCTCGATGGAAGCCCATCTCATTGGGCTGCATTATATCCCTGTCAAACAGAGATCCAGAGGGTGTTAATGGCGTGTAAACCCAGTCTCAATAGATTTGTTTTAATATTGATTCTTGAAGTTTGGCTTTGGTGTGATGCTTTAAATGTACTTCCACACGTCCTTACAGAAATCTCTAGAGAGAAGCTGTCATGAGATACTTGTCATAAGATCATTTCTCTTTCTGTACGTTAAACAATTAATAAATGTCATGGATTTAGAAAAAAATGTGATTAATAAAGGTTCACACATGGGTACACCAGAGTAGGACCGATTGCAGTTATCTGCGGTATTTGTAGTTCCAGTACAATAAAGCCAAAGAGATGTTTGAGGTAGTTCAGAAACAGTGATGCTGTTACAGTTTGTTCACCACTTTTTTAAAATGTGAAGTATTAGACTTAGTACAATACGCATGTCACATTCTTCAAAGAATATTTTTTGGGAAATGATGAGTGACACCACTGCCACGTCTGTACAGTAAAAATGAAGCTTGAGCAAGCAGCCGCTTAGCTTAGCTTAGCATATAGACTATTTCTGGGCTGGGATCAGTTGCCAAGCACACTTTGTACACTTTTGTACGTATTAAACAAAACAAGATATTGTCACGTTGTATGGGAGAGTGGAAACAGGAGAAAGACTCAAATGCAGACAGTCGAGATTGCAGGATGATTTCAGGGGTTTAATGGTGAAAATAGCTTACAGGCAGGGACAGGTTGGCAGACAATCACGTAGGCAGGCAGGCAGGCAGGCAGGGGTGACAGAAACTCAAAAGCAAAAGCACAAGGCAACTAGGACAAAATGACAAAGGAACAAAGTATCTGGGCCGATATATGTAGAGAGTGGACGATGAGGGAATAAGGTGCAGGTGGGGAGATGGGCGGGGACGCTCAGGTGAGGAGAATGAGGTGATTGCAGGGCAGATGGGAGTGGCAGGATCTGGAATGGCAGGGGGAAAGTCTGAGGGCCTCTGGTGGACAGGTAAAGACTAGCGCTGAAGGGGCCGGGGAAAGTGGAAATGTGGCTGAAGAGAGGGACAGAGAGGCAGACATTGTGACAGATGTATAACGTGTTAAGCCAGGCTAGCCGTTTTCCAATCTTTATGCTAAGCTAAGCTAACAAGCTGCTGGCTCCACCTTCATGTTAACCGTATAGACATGACAGTGGTGTCGATCTTCTCATCCAAATTTCGGCATTAAAGTGAATAAATGTATTTCCCAAAATGTCGAACTATTTCTTTAATGTTAATACAGGAGAATGAATGACTAATGCAAGTCTGCACAAAGCCTGATATTAACTTACTGTATGGCTGATAGGCTATATCGTTCACGTTGATACAATATCAGCCCATATATGGCTATAGGTAACAAGTAACTGCAGTACAGTAATGCCAAAGATATGTTTCAGGTTATTACATAGTTGAGCATGTAGTTTGGCAAACAAAGGGCACTTTTCCTGTTAAATGTCCCACTCAGTATCTTGGTCACAATTCTTTAGAAAAACAAATTTAAGGGATCCTTATCAAAAGTGATCATCAGATTTTTTTAAACTCTGAAATATCATATATTGTTTTAAAAAAATCTGTTGGGATATAGTATACACAAATGCAAACATACACTATCGTCACCCTCTGCTTAAACTGTCAGTTAATTGTTTTATGCATCAGTTGTAACGCAGAGTGACAGACAGCTCGACAATAAACACCCTTCACTAGTGAGAAATTAGCTCACCTCCACTTAACACAAGCAAGTAATGATGTGTGTAATTGACTCTGACTACACTGATGAAGGTGGGAGCGGTAATCCCCAAAGGACGGGATTCCTGTCTATTTCCATGCTATTCATTCTGCAGGAAAATAATACAGCCACTCAGTCTGAGCTTGTACGCAAATCTGTCTAGACTGCATATTCAGAATCAATTTGATTAAGCCGCCTCTCGCTGTGAAGCCACACATACTTAATAATAACACTTTAGAGATAAAGAGAGAGGTTACAGCTGAAATGTTGCTGTCGAGGGAGGAGAGATGCTTCCTCTGTCTCACCCTGCTCACCTCAAGAGACTTTAACAGGCGACCCACATGGGGAGCTCAGATCAAGAGATCAAAAGATTTGCTAAGATGTGGAAAAGTCAATAATACTTTACCAAGGAAAGTCTTAGATGTTTAGAGACGGCTTCTGTGCTGAAACATGAGACGTTCACAAATACTCATGCCAGCCTGATTTACTACTGTTTGTTAAGTAACGATTAGAGGAGACACGGGTGAGAAAACATGTCCTACTGTCCTCTTCCACAGTACCACATGTAACTGTTACATTCTCTGTATATCATACCATTAAATATTAACTGCTGAATGCCGACAAAACAAAGTCACGAGTTAAAATTGTCCAAATGACCTTGATGTCAAAATGCGAAAAGGACATTTTGCGCTAACATCAGTTACTTTAGTTTTAATAGTGTCATATTAGCTTATTTAAATGTTGAAAAACTCCATACTGCAGCTCCAAGAGAGATAGTCTCAAAAAATATTTGATAGATCTATTAACTGCATATTTAAATTAAAAAGAAAAAAGATGGGAGTGAAATTTAATAGAATTTGGAATTTCATTTGTACAGTGTTGAATAAATGTGACCAATTTATAAATTCCATTACTCTCATATTGTATCTGTCCTCTTTAAATGTGAAAAGATGAAGATTTTAAATTAAAAGAAATTATGTATCTACAGTTCTTTGTCACGAGAAGACCCACTCGCACGCTGAGGATGACCTCTTCAAGACGCTGTTCGCTGGTTACAACAAGTGGTCGAGACCCGTGCCGAACATCTCTGACGTGGTCATTGTCAAGTTTGGACTGTCCATCGCACAGCTCATTGACGTGGTGAGTCGTCACGCATGGACCGCTCACAGCATGTTTGTCCAATTCATGTGGTACATTGGGACATTAAGAGAGGTGATATTTAAACACATGTGCTTTTGGGTGATGTGGAAGCTTTATGATAGGATTATGTATGTGTTTCTGTCCCTCTCTCAAAAGCAGTTTGTTTAGTTGAAAACCCCTTTACTAAAGACGTGGATTTTTATATACGACTTTGGTTACATGCGAACAAAATGCTACAAGTTTCAAGGTCAGACTGAGAAGAAGACATTTTAGTTTATTTTTAAGTGGAATAACTTATTCCTAGAGCTTTAATTTTTAATGATTAATACTTCACTGTCCTCCCTATCCTTACCAAAACTTAAGGCACTGCAACTTTAACCCTCTTTACCCTGTGAGTTTCAACAGTATGTTTTGGCATTTTTATATACAGTAGCAAAAACAAACTTAGGAAAAGTAGATTATGCGCCCTCTGCCTCGTCACAGAAAAAAACTGTTACAGAACACTTCACATCAATCAAGTTACTGAAGTAAAGTTGCTGCAAGCTATATTTGGGTCTGCTTTGACAAACCACCACGAACCTCTCACATACTGTATATTCTTCTGGTCTGAACCTGAAGTTGACAGCCTTAACTCAGTCTCTCTATGTCTCTCTGTCTCTCTCTCTCTCTGTCTGTCTGTTTGTCTGCTAGGATGAGAAGAACCAAATGATGACAACCAATGTCTGGCTTAAACAGGTCAGAAACATTTGTGTCAGTATTTATTTATTATTAAGTTTTTTTTTTCCTCTAAGAGGGGATATGATGACATAAAATGATAAGAATATGAAAACCTTCCTCTAAAACGTGACAACATTTCTGAAGAATTGAATGACTTTTATGACAAAAAGGATCATGGTCCCCAAAAATATCTCTGTTGTTTGTATCTCCCAGGAGTGGAATGACTACAAACTTCGCTGGACACCGTCTGACTACGACAACGTGACGTCCATAAGAGTGCCGTCAGAGCTCATTTGGGTACCAGACATCGTCCTCTACAACAAGTAAGGGTGATATGAGACTAGCATCACAGTGAAAAAGAACCTTAACTTTAGGCCTCCAATTAACATCTATAAAGTCACAATTTCCCAGAGTTGAAGCTGACTTGTTTTGTCCAACCAACTGTCCAAGACCCAAAGTTACCCAGTTTACTGTTACAAATGATAAAGAAACCCATCAAACATTCACATCTGAGACGCTTGAACCAGAGATTTTTTTGCATTTTCGCTTTAAAAAATCACTTAAATGATAAATCAAATTTTTAAAATTGATGCAGATTAATCTTCTGTCGATCAGCTAACCGATTAATTGACCAATTTATTCAGCTCTGCTTCACTTAAGCATGTTATTTAAACATTCAAAGTTGGCCCCACCTCCCCGGCTCAAAGCGCACGCGTTTCTGGTGGTCCCACGTGCTGGCACCTGGTCGCTACATTTTTATAGACTCCCGCACCTCACACCCTACCCACGCTGTTACTGGCTGGGGGCTACATACCACTGCCCAAAGGTTGATGCGTCCCAAACACAGTAAAATAAGAAAATCCAGGCAGAGGGCAGGGTCTCTGCAGATACAGACACAGCCACACACTTCTAGTGGATCATAAGTGATGATTGAGAGGGATTATTTTTGTGTGAGTCTATACATCCTACTTGGATGTATAAATCCTACTTGTTATAGCTTACAGGGTAATACTAAAACTTTTCTTTTCATAACATGCTACAGTGGATGCTTGTAACGGAGTTGCAGTCAAACTTAAGAGAAGAGTCTGACAGCTACACTCGTCATACAATGATAAATTTGTTCACACCGCTTTACTGGATGGTATTTGGTATGAAGATGGCGCCATCTAGTGGACTTCAAAAATATATTCTGCTCCTCTTGTTAAGTTTCTACACCTTCACATTGGGAGACAGCTCTAGGTCAAATTATGATATAACTTGAACATTTCTTCCTGTCTCAAACTGTAAGCTATGTTAAACATTTCTATTAACTTTATTTGTATTGTACATCTTTGGAAATGAAGACGTGCATCGCTCCAGTGTGAATCTATTGTTAAATAGATTTTAAGAAACCTCTCTCTTCTGTTTAATTCACCTCGTGGAGATTAAACCGAGGGGGGGTGATGATGGAGTTCTGCTCCACCGAGCCAGTGTAATCACAATCCGTAAGTGAAATTAAAGAAGGTGTGAAACTGATGAAATGATAAGGGCTCATCATTACGTTTTCAGCAGAGGCCATTATCACCATTAAAGCAATGAATGGAGGGGATATTACTGGAGAAGATTATTACTGGGAAATCATAACACTTATTCACTGCATAGTTTTTAAAGTAGAAAAACGAAAGAAAGAAGAAGAAGTATTAGAACTTCTCACAATGCAGGATATGATTGTTTATCTGCTATTTAACCTTTGTTCTCAGATATTTAAATACGTCTCATACTGTATGTCACCATCACTCATATGACAACTTCTGATTTCCCAGCGCTGACGGTGAGTTTGCTGTGACCCACATGACGAAAGCTCACCTATTCCACAATGGTAAAGTTCGCTGGGTCCCTCCTGCCATTTACAAGAGCTCCTGCAGCATCGACGTCACCTTCTTCCCCTTTGATCAACAGAACTGTAAAATGAAATTTGGCTCCTGGACGTATGACAAGGCCAAGATTGACCTGGAGCGGATTGAAAACACTGTGGACCTGAACAACTACTGGGAGAGCGGTGAATGGGCCATCATCAACGCTGTGGGAACGTACAATACAAAGAAATACGACTGCTGCCATGAGATCTACCCAGACATCACCTACTTCTTCATCATTCGAAGGCTTCCCTTGTTTTACACCATCAACCTCATCATCCCCTGTCTGCTCATCTCTTGCCTCACCGTTTTGGTCTTCTATCTACCCTCAGACTGCGGTGAGAAGATCACCTTGTGCATCTCTGTGCTGCTGTCCCTCACTGTTTTCCTTCTCCTCATCACGGAGATCATACCGTCCACATCCCTCGTAATCCCACTCATCGGCGAGTACCTCCTCTTCACCATGATTTTCGTCACCCTCTCCATTGTCATCACCGTCTTTGTGCTCAACGTGCACCACCGCTCTCCCAGCACTCATAAGATGCCCCGCTGGGTCCACTCCGTGTTCCTGGACCTGATCCCACGCTGGCTGTTCATGAGGCGGCCCGCGCCAAATGGCCGGCGTCGCAGGCTGTTGCTGCTCCAGCAGGAAGCGGTTGTGGAGCGGCGGCAGGGCCGAATAGCCGGGTACAAATCTGGCAACTGCCTCAGCACCTCAGCTAACTGGTTAAAAGATGGGACCACGTCAGAAGAGCCTGAGAGAAGCTGTTACGAGGATTTAGAGCTGGGAACACTGACGTCATATTTCTCCTTCCGTCCTCCTTCGCCCAGACCTCCAGGACTGACTCCTCCACCACAACAGAAAAACCCTCAGAACAGCCAGAACCAACCGGAGGGGGCTACAGGAACAAACAGACAGTTAACGGGGGCCAGAGTCAATCCCACTCAGAGGCCAACTAAAGTTGATAATACAGTATCAGACTCAACATTCCTGCTTTCACCAAGTGTTATACGTGCTCTGGAAGGGGTGCACTACATTGCAGACCATCTGAGGGCTGAGGATGCTGACTTCAGCGTGAGTAATGAAATACCAAATGAAAATGGCACCTAAAGGGCACTTGTCATTTACACCACTGTTGGTCTGAAAAGGTTCATGATTTACTTCATTCAACTTCCTCATAGCACATGGATTACGTGGATGTACTGTATGCCAAAAAAACATACAATTATTTAACATATATTTAACATATTATATAACATTATTTTGATGGGATGATAAGCCATTGAAACCAGTACAGGAATTTGTATAACACTGGTAGTGGTGAATCATCTGAAAATACATCTGAAGATGGTCTGATGACTTAAAGCGGCTATAATCGATATTTTTATAATAACAAAATCAAATGATAATGTAAAAACAATGTGACAAAATGAAAGCGGGTGCTTGTAGTGATGAACCTACAGAGAGTTACCATTTGAATCTGCAGCTCCCTTTTTATGGAGCTTTAAAAGGAGATTCGGCTCATTGTTTAGCTGTCCGGTCTGTAATTTTACTGTTGTGGTTCACTCTCACTGCTCTCACAGCGTTGTTTTCAGCTGCAGCAGGCAGCTGTTTTACAATGAAAAAGCTCCAAAAGCCCACTACACACACTACACTACAACTGCAACAGACACAGTTAGCAACTAGCTGATGAACACAGTGGAGTATTTAGCAGCTAAAGAGCCGGATATTTCCTTCAGGAGTTGGTAGAGACCAAACACAGGGCTAAAAGAGTGATATTAGACTTACATTTCCTGGGTGGCCAGAAACATGAGCGAAAATGGGACACATTACATGAGTCTGGTTCCACGAAGATGACTGTTTTAAAAGAGGTCATAAGAAAATGAAAGTGAATAATGTGTGAATGGCGGGAACAGGTCAGGAGTATGGAGATAGCATTTGTAAGAAAGGTAGTTTTCCTGATTTCTCTCAGATCAGTTTTTACAAAGTAAACTATGGACCATTATGGATCATAATATGAATTTTATATCTGTAACTTTTTCATTTCTTGTTTTCTCTCTGTCCCTCTTAATTCTACACAGGTGAAAGAGGATTGGAAGTATGTCGCCATGGTGATTGACCGCATCTTCTTGTGGATGTTCATTATTGTATGCCTGCTTGGGACCATTGGCCTCTTCCTACCCCCTTGGCTAGCTGGCATGATCTAGCTCCTGTGAGAAGTGCGAAAAATCAATAATCACCACTAGTTAGTGAAGTTTGACATTCAAAATGTAGCTGAACTCTACTTCAAGACTGGGAATGTGACTCAAGTTTGTGCAACACGCCATGTCAGTGGCTTCATGATGCTATAACACTCTTTACACACCACCAAACCAAAATGTAGCTGATTTTAGATCCTTATAACTCCTGGAGCAAAAATCAAAAGGGTTTATCTTCTGTATAGCGGCCATTTTAGGATATCTCAGACTCAGCTTGTCAGGCTCAGCTTTCCAGGCTCAGCTTTCATCTGTCTAAGCTGCACTTTGTCAGCCTCAGGTGTACCTCCTCAGCCTCACCTGTAATGTTACTTAGGTTGTGTTTGACCTGAATGCTAACATTAGCATATTAACATGCCCAGAGTTGGCAATTGTTAACTTAAAATAACCAACTATTGGATGTTAACATGCTAATGTTTAGCACGTAAAATTCGGCATGTTGACATGCCAGTGTTTAGTTTATTGTCTCTTTAGCATGTTAATTAGCGTAACATGCTAGTTAAAAAGCGTGGTGCCTGCATCAGTGTAATGCGCTAACTTTTTTCTGTAGTTTGAAGAATTACAATTTAAAATTCAGTAACCTAATTACATTACATCTACTAGTAACGTTGCGCCTCTGTGCCTTCAGTGGATAGACTGGTCCAGATGTGTAACGTTAGTGAGTGGCGGGAGAGGGGGCTACAGGTGAACTTCCGGCAGAAATATGACATGTTGTTTTCTTCTTAGCCGTCGAGCTAGCCACTCATATACCCAGAAAACACCTGGGCTTTGTTTAGAGTTGCAGAGTGTGTAAATAAAGGTCTTTGAGGACTGGACTCCCAGGTTTGAGGTCACTGGGGCTGGCTGTTAATGGGCAGTAAATAAATACCTCCAACGCAGAGGCTGGCTGCTCCACGAAGTGTGAGAGTGTGGCGGCTTTGGAGTTAAGGCACAAGCTGGGCTGAGTAATGGAAACTAATGTAACTAATTACTGCCAGAGTTTAGTTACGGAGGATGATAAACACACAGGGTGTGTTTCAAATTACCAAAAAGAAATCAGTTTGATGTGCCCAACACTGGTCAGCAGTATTCGTCTAAAAATACAGATGTTGACAGGAATTCATTCAGTACTTTGAGGTATCCAGTCATGAACTGTAATGTCAAGTGGAAATATATATCTGTTGGTGATGCTTGATGGACATAGCAAGGGGATCACAAAAGTCATTATGGTTCATCTTCTGGGGACAATTAATGTACCAAATTTCATGGCATCCATTCCAAGTCAATTCAAATGTTGGACTGACACGGTGACACACACCTGATGGCTTTTACTTTTTTAAGTTTCTCAATCTTCTTTGGTTTTGACCAACAGTGGCATGCTGAACTAGGAATCTGTAGTATACTGGACACACTAACTGGGGTCATTTGTGCTGGTTTGGAAAGAATTTCCTTAGTTTTTGTTTTGTTTTTTACAGGTTTTCTTTCTACCCACCCTGTCATGATTAAACTTATTTTTGAATTATCATACTGTGTAATAAATACCCTTATGAAAACCTTTCCGTCTATATAGCATCTATTGAGTGGTGTGAAAATGACTTAAGGGCAGCAACAGGTTGTGTCATTACTGCAGTTGTCCATCCTAAATACAGTTTCACAGAGTGCAGAATACAAATCATACTGCACATGTTCATAGATCCCTTCAAATACTCAACAGCAACAAGAGATGTGTTTCAAAAAAACAGGCATTAATGGAAGGTGGTATACATCATGATATTTATTCTATATCACTTGATTTACATGCTAGAATTTCATATTTTATAATGATAACAGAAATAATACAAAAACCTTTGACTCTTTCATATTGAACAGAGTACCTGACACATATCTGACAATTCAGTAGATATATATAAAACACTTTTGAACAGTTCAATGGCTGACCAACCTTTGGGTTTTGTCATCTTTAGTTGTGTTTTAATTTGCATAATGTTTTTCTTTTTCTCTGTAGTAAAACCTATTGTACTTGTCATAAGACACATTCTATATTTACAAGATTAATTCAGTTTCGGAGCAGGTAATTAAGTCAATAACTAACCAATCACAAATGAGAACAGTTTACATTAAATTAAGTTAGTCTGAAATGACGGCATCTTACAGTAAATGCGATGCCAATAGACCATCATCAATTTCAGTATACATACTACCTTGGTAAGCTTACACATCCTCTTTTTTCCAAGTTGTCCATATCCACTGAGTTGTGGCATCACATTAAAACTTAACACATTTATGGGTATGATGACTACACAGCCTTAATTTTGTTGATCACAACAAAAATGTTTGATTGTGTGCAAATGTTATTTCTGACTGCCAGATGTGAAGTCTGATTTAAGCTTGATGTGTAAACTGAATAAGAGAGTTTAGACTCCACTAGGGGGCCACTGGCTTGGCTAAGTTGGCCCTGACTCTGGCTTGGTCCACTGCATCCAACATGTTCTTGCTGTCCACAGCCAGAGTGTGAGCTGCAGCCAGCATCTGTTTCTTACACTCCTCCTTCAAAGAGGTGATGGCATTCTGCTGGGCCAGCCGCATTTTGCTGATCAGCTCTGCCATGTCGTTGTTCAGCAGCTTCTGGGTGCCCTCGATCTGGCGGGGACGGTACACAAACATAATGGGTGACTTATTTGGATGGGACATGTCACAGTAGGAAAAGCACAGGTGTAAATAATAAAATGAATGATAACGATAACTCAAATGCATTATATTGTCAGCCGTCCGTGTTATTTTGTGCATGTCAGCTGGTGTTTGAAGTAAGCAAGAAATGCATAAAAATGTAACATTTCTTTGCACCCTATTTAATAAATTGATACATATGGCTTTGTAGAATCTGCTATTGATTTTGGGTGTCCTTGGCCAGAAGAGTAAACATGAAATGGTCATTTCGTCTTTGCTTTCTTTGTGTTTGAAGAGGAGTTCTGTCACTTTTTATTTCAGGGACAAGCAGCAGGAACAGCTTTAGGGGGGAAAAGATCAATAAAGAAAGGGAGTAAGGAGATGATGGCAAACAAGCTGCAGACAATATACAGTACCTCAGTCCTGACAGACTCGTGTAAGGTGGGCAGTATGTCATCCACATTGCGAATCAGATCTCGTAAAGCCATCCCAACAGACTGTGAGCAGAGGTCAATGCAGAGAATTAGTCAGCTGTATGACTGAAGAGTCTTCGATTACAATTCATACACCTTAAATTTGCTTCTAACACAGCAACAAACTTTAAAATTGAAGTAAAATCTGTCTCTGTGTGTACCTGGACAATGGTAATATATTTTTCCGGTTGCAGCTCGGTGATGTCATTCTTGAGTTGGACAACAACTTTGACGAGGTTCATGACTGAGTGATACACTTTGTCATCAGAGCGGTCCAGCTCAGCTGTGGGCGCAGGCTTAAGGAGGGAATAATGGGTTTTAATAATGAAAATACTCATTACTTTACACAAAGGATCACTAGACGCTATTTTAAATGCATTATGGCATTAATGCCCTTTCAGCTAAGGGGTAATTTAACTTTTTTGAGATGACTGAGTTCATTATGAATCCTCTTTATCTAAAAATCAAAGCTAATGAAATTAAATGGTCTTTTCAGTCGTAAAAAGATATTACAATACAAAAATGAGTTGATATAATTACCTGCGCTGTGAGCCGTGGGGGCTTCTCAGGAGGTGCTGCAGGGCAGAAAGATGAACAATATGAGAGACAAAAGAAAGACAGGCGCATTGAGAGAGAGGAATAATAGTATTCAGAATGAAATGTGAATTTGTGGATTTCCTTTAAGCACTTACCATTCTCGCCGTCAGCTTCAGGGGACTAAAAAGAACAAAAGAAAAATCTCATGAGGAAGAGAAAATACAAACCTGTCACTGTCAAGATATTCAATAGCTCACAAACACTACAGACAATAATACACTGTGGTAATTCTGGTAAACAGCAGAAGAACTCATTTCAGACTGAACTTGTTCTCAGATATGATTTAGATTCCTCCTAAGAAAACTATACAGAATTACAAAGCTCAAAGGAAAAGTTCTCCTTGTTTTCAATTACACTGTTGTATATCCCCAATCTGTGACAACCACTCAATTCCTTTTGATTAAATCTGGCTACTTAGTAGTATCCACTTTTCCTAATGTTCCTCCTCCGAGGAGGGAAAACATGTATTTTTATGAGCCCTTTTTCTTCTATTTTATTATTTATATATATATTTAAATATAGTACATATTAAATGTATTAATATCATAAATCAATATCATATTTCTTAATTAAATATGTTCATATACTATATGTTGTCAAACGTACAGTTTTTCCTTTTACAGTGATCACAAACTGCCATCTTTGCACACAAAATATCACGTAGACTACACAAACTACTACATGTTGGTCGCTTGTCCAATGGGAACAAAAAGAATAAAGTAAAGTTGTAATAAAGTAGATTTTTCCTTTAATCCAAATCACAGTTTGTATATGCAGACACCTACCGCTGGGCTGGCAGTGTCCTCCGGTCCCATGGGGTCCTGCAAAAGAACAGGCAGGTTCATTTTATAAAATATGGACATGGACCCCCTCTTTGGAACTGTTATCAAGGGAATATTTAATTTAAGACTAGCAGGGCGTCGGGAGTGAACGAGTGGGTTGATTTTGCTTAATGATGCCTCGTTCAGCGTAGCCTCCAGGGCCACGTTGAATTCGGTAGCGGGGGGACACAGAGACATAGAGAGGGGGTTGACAAAAGTTAATGATGCTCTGTTTCCCACCAGGAGTCTCTCCTCCTTCTCCAGCCACTTTTTATCCTCCATCATCTGCTCTTTCTGCTGGCGGAGAGTGTCCTGCATGTGCTGTCTCTCCCTCTGCCACAGCCTCTGGGCGTCCTCCCTGCTGTTTGGTTCCAATCTGATAAACTCGCCCTCCTAGAATCGTGGACAAATACCAGAAGTATGATGGGTTGACAGCACACAAAGTCTTTTTTTCATTCATTTTTAACTTAGACATAGTGCTTTGGTATTACAGGTTTATTAACATTTGAACATGTGGCTTTTTTTGACAAATTGACAGACAGAGAAGGTTAGACCTTTAAACTAAGTGCTGAGTCTTTCTTACCCCCATGCTTCGACGCCGAGGGGACCTCACTGGCAACGCGAGAGTGTTCATGGAGTCGATAGGGGACTGATATTCACATGGGCTGGCCAGGTCAGGTGAGCTGGCACACAGAGCCTCGTTCAGCTGCACAGACACACACACACATCACTTACATTAAAATCTTTTTGTCATCTTAGAAAAAACAGGCATTAGAGGTTACTTGCTCCTGTACCTGAATGTGTAGACCAATACTGAGCGTGTTCCCAAACCGCCCTGGTTTCATTCTTGAAGGCTACAGTAAGTATTGAAAAGATGCATTAAAACATGCATGAGTACATGCGTTCAATTTGAATAATGTGCTATTTTGTAACATATAACAGTGGCTGAACTTGACAGGGATTCATACCTTGGGAGGAGGCTCGTTAAAGTTGAACTTGGGGTCGAAAAGTTTTGTGGAGCGTGCTCTGTCCCTCTCTCTCTCCACTTCCTGTTCTTTCTCCATCTTGTGGACATCACTGACAGATTTTAGACAACAAGTTGTGTAATGTCTTAGTAAAAGAGGTACAAAAATACACCAACACAGAGCTCTTTTTATATTTAATGAAGAAATACCTGATCTTGACCACCAGCTCAGTGAAGTTGGGTCTCTCTCTGGGGTCGTAGGACCAGCAGCGGGTCATGAGTGAGTAGAGGGCAGGAGGGCAGTTGTCCGGCTTGGGCAGCCTGATTCCCTGCTCCAGCTGATTGATTACGTCTCTGTTCTCAAGCCAGAAAAACGGCTGCTGCCCGCGACTCATTATCTCCCACATACATACAGCTATCGAGCAATGCAAAAAAAAAAATGTAAGCATTAAGGGCGAGTCACTGTTTGTACATCAGTGCATTAGAAAGGACACAATTGGACTTGTTTTCAGCAGAGGCAACACACCACTTATTTCCTGTAAATACTACATTAAGAAGCACTCCAGCCTCAATGTAATTGTGCTGATGCTGTTGGTAATGAAACTACGAATCAAATATAGACTTATAACAATCAAATAAACTTAGTTAATAAGAAAATACCTGAGATTTACCTGCGTCCACGTGGCAATAATGTGTTTAATTTATATATAAAGTATGTTTCCCGGTTCAAAAGCAATAAATTGAGATTGCCACCTTGTTTATGGTAGTTCACTTGTATTTCCAGCCTACAAGCCAGTATTATTGCAAGGAGCATATGAACAAAGGAGCATTAAGGTCGGTATACCACGTTTGCTTCAACCTCTTCATCCATCATCAGAGGTCAGAATATGCACATATTTCAATTTTGGGGCCTGACAACTGAGAAAAGTAGAAGTAAACACACAGGAAGGGCTAGATCTAAGATGTTTATTGTGAACTATTTAATTGAAGTCTATTGGCATGAAATGCACCACAAGATGGTGCTGATTTGGTTGGAAAGTGAAGACAGGCAGAGATTCATAACAGATGATACTGTAACTTGATTATTAAATCATGTGATTAGGAGACCCCCATGCTCTATACAAATGTATATCAACTGGTTTCTAACCCATTACCCTTGTTTGCCCCCAAGGAAGACATACATCTGTGTGCCTACAGTACTTTGGAAACCCAGGACCTCCATGTAGCTCTGATATCAGTTAAAAAACATTTTCATAAAATCATGCAGTGCTTGTTTGGGTTGAAAGTTAACCAGCCACCTGCCTTTTTCCATTTGTGAGTGACTGTGCTTCCCTGTCTTGTCTTGTCTTGCCCCGAATCCCCTAAATGTCTTTGCACTGAGCTGTGCTGTATGTTAGTGTATCACAAGCTCACCAAACATCCAGACATCGCTGGCTGTGGTGAAACGTCTGAAGTTGATGGATTCTGGGGCCATCCACTTGATCGGCAACCGAGTAACAGACGCTGCAAAGAGAGAGAGAGAGAGACATTGGTATTGTATGGTCAACATTTTTCATTATTGAACAGATGTGGCATGTTTCCAAATGTGGCAACTATATTATTTTATGTTCGTTCTTTACTAGCCTGTCTATTATGACAAGGATATATGTATAATATTTCTTTATTTTCTGTGTGATTCAGTTTAATCTGACAAAATGGGAAATGTATTACAAATGAGACAATTAGGCGACAATTAGGTGTCTCTTACCTTTGTAGTATTCTTCATCCTCGATGTATCTCGACAGACCGAAGTCTCCGAGCTTCACACAGTCTGGACTGGCCACTAACACGTTCCGAACTGCGATGTCTCTGTGACAAAACATAGAACGGTTAAGGTTTATGTGGGCACAGATGGAGATGATGAAAATGTCGATAAGGCAAGCAGAATTTGTAGAGAAACCTGATGTTAATATTATCACTGAACTGATAACATGATGGAGTCTGTTATGGGCCGAGCAGAAGTGTCTTAAAGGGCCTTAAGCCCTCACTGATTGACCTGAATTTGTCTCTCGATCACCGCAGCGTTGCCACGACTGCAGCACAAAATAATACGACAGGAATGTTTGCATTTTCCACACAGGCAGAAACTAATTTCCTTTGTCTGTGTTCTTTCTTCACGGGGGATTGAATCCACGAGTGGCTGCTTTGCCGCCTGAAAACTGTTGATAACATTGTGCAGAAACAACTGAGTGAAACGTGTTTTTCTGTCATCTCACATCAGCTTTCTGTAATGTTCTGTCTTAGTATAAATATCTCAAGTTTAAATTAAAAAGTTTGCTATTGTCACTATCTCACATGACTCCACTAAACATTCAGATGCTTTTTTGGCCTTTTGTTGTTTTGATTTTTCTAGCTACACCTATAGATAGGACTGTCATCTTGCCCTTCTCCTCACCATCCCTGTGAATCAACACAAATGACAAGAAATCTGGTCAAATTATTTCAAGAACGTGCTGTAACTCCGTGTAATCAACCCAGAACATTACAGGCTGCACCTCTTTTCTTAGCAACAAATGGCCGAATTTATCACATAAAAGTCCAATTACTCCTACCTAAGGGAATTATGGCGGTACAAACATTATGGCTTCATACAAAATCAGCATGGGTTGGCTGGTCACGGTGACTTAGTAGTGCTGTCAAAGTGACAACTTTGTCATCATCTCAGACAAAAAGTTTGCCTTATAAGACATCTAAATGTTCGTATGTTCTGTGTTAGTAATTTCCCCTGTGATAAAAGCGGCACAGGCAAAAGACAACAGCAGTATCTCCACTTCCTGGATAGCAACACAAAAAATAAAAGGAGTCTCTCACCTGTGTACCATGTTGACCCCTTCGAGGTAGACGAGAGCTTTGCAGATCTGCAGGCTGAACAGCACCAGAGTAATATTTGTCAGCTTGTTCTGGTTCTGAGTTAGGTAGTTCCCGAGCTGCAAGAATGTCGACATTTAAGTAAGACGGGAATTCTCTCTGTCACACTTTCTGCCATGCTGAGATGCATGAATCTAGCTGCAACACGATCAGACATGACTCATGCCAGAACTGCGCAAGATTTAAGTGGGCTGTCGCAGTTTTTTGTGTGAGTCCTGTTGAGCAGAGTAATGTCCTCTCAAACTAAAAACGCATCAGTTCAGTTATACAGTATGACTGCATTAAAACTGACAAACAAACCATGAAATTAAGATTGGCACTGACCTCTCCGTACTGATAAAGCTCCATGACAATCCACACAGGGTCGTCCTCTATGATCCCAATCAGTTTGACAATGTGGGGATGATCGAGGTTCTTCATGATTACTGGCAAAGTTCACAAAGTAATTGGCATACTTATTGTTATTACAGTTATTTTATTATTTTCCACACATTTTTCTGGTTACCTGCTTCACTCATGAACTTCTCCATCACATCAGGTGAACAGTCTTTGCAGGTCTTCACTGCCACATTGACCCTTTCGCCATTCTGTTAAAACAACACCCGAAAAAGACACAGTGATGCTGTGAACATTTTAATGGAAACTAGTGAGAGCATTTATGCAAACAGCACATTCTGTAGCCTGTTTGTCTCTGTAAAGTGAACACACTGTACTTTAGAGCTAAAACAATTAGTATTAATCGATCAAAAATTAGTCGCCAACTATTTTGATGATCAATTCATCAAGTTATTTTTCAAGCAAAAACACCACATATTCTCTTGTTCCAGCTTCTCAGTTGTGATGATTTGCTGCTTTTCTTTGTCTTATGTACGGAAGCCCAGAGAGGCAGGTGAGAAAAAAAGAATTCTGGTGATCCATTTTTTAAGTGATCTAAATTGTTTTCTCTCCTTTTCATCTGTGAAACAGGTGTTAAAAAAAGTTTCTGGGATAACTTTTCTAAGTTTTTTTTTTTCATCTGTGAAAGCCCTGAGAGGCAGGGACAAAAAGTAACTTAAAAAAATTATCCTTGAAAAACTTTTTTTTTTACACCTGGCAAACTTTTTTTTCCCACCTGTTTCCAGATGAAAAAAAAAATTAAGGAACTTAGAAAGATTATGCTGGAAAAAAAAAATGTTTTCACCTGTTCTTAAGTCATAAACCGGGAGAGAAAACGATTTAGATCAGACTTAGAAAATCGATCACCAGAAAAAAAAATTTCCCACTTGCCTCTCTGGGCTTCTGTACTTATGTGACAGTAAACTGGCAGTTTTTGGAGTTTAAACAAGCAATCTGTAGATCTTAACTAATTGTGACAGGGGGTTTCCACTGTTTCCTGACAATTTATAGACCAAAAATGAGAAAACAATCAGCAGACTAATCGATAAAGAAAATAATTGTTAGTTGCAGCCCTATTATACTTTTAATGCAAGTCAACATGCAGTTAAGAAGGATTTATATTCTATAACTGCATACTTTATGCAGCAATTGTGAGTCCTGGTAACATGAATTAAATTTTCTCCAACAAGCTTCCCACCATTATAGTCTATAGTTAGTTTTATAGTTTTTTATCCTTTTTGCTATTAGCATTGATTTATTTCAACTAGGAAGATACACTTACAGTTTTTTTGTAAACTCCATCGTAGACTTCCCCGAAAAACCCCTCACCAAGGATTCGGCCGAGAACAATGTCACTTCGGTCGATCCCGTACTTAACAACTACAGAACAAGATTTCAATTTATGAAAGTTCAAAAGTGAGTTCCCACAGTCATGATTTGGCAAAGGACGTGAATACAAACTTTCAACAAACCTGATTTCGGCCTTTCATCCAGAATCTCACAGTAGATATCTGACCCTGAAAATACAAAAGAAAGATTATTTTTTTCATGCTCATAACCTCACCACTTCTATCAATGTGCTTTTACTTGTTTTTGTAGGATAATGACATAAAGGTCTGGCTTTTAAAATTGTAAAACTGTATAAACTGTCAGCTCACCCATGCTGTGTCTGATCGAACTGGTGTCTCTGCTGCTCCAGAGAAAAGACAGAATGAGAGAAAGCCCCGGTCATACATTTTCAAGTTATGGCTCCTCAGAGCGCTGACAGAATGATTCAATAAAACAGCCTTTCTCATCAATAACTCTAACTTTTCATTTCATATTACAACCGAAGAGGGAATGAGTACAGCTTGGACTCTGCAGCTACACTGAGGTTGAGAGAGGTCACAAATCATTCAAAGTTGTAAAACAGCCAAAATCCACTCACTCTGTGGGGATCTCAGGTAGGGAACTCCGTGCATTTGCATCTAGGATAGAAATGAGTTATGATAATTCCAATTAAGTTCAAATAATACATTTTAAAAGTCGTTTTTTAAGGCATCAAGCTATACTCCATCCTTAAAAACAACATATTTATGCCCTTTATTGTAAGCTTTAACCACAGTGATGTTGAGAAAGCAAAAGGGGAAGTGGCTGCGTCGTACACACCTTTATTTGGTCGGTAGATAACAGTATCATCTGTGTCATTTTCCATGCGGCAGTACCCATCAATAAGGTCCATCATGTTCTCCGCCATAGGGACCGTGGCCACATTGATCGATAGACGCTATCAGAAATAAGAAAAAAGGGCATGACAATGTAAGCACATGTACCAGGTCAAATTTCCTGTGAAGACGCTCTCTAGAGTACATGTTCTTACTAATTTTAGTTATTTTGATTCTGTACAAAGTAATATTGTATAATAGGTAGATAGTGTTGTTGTGGTACTTACTTGTCTGGCCCCCTCTATTTCGAGGTTCATGAGTGCCTTGCCGTCGCCCTGAGATAAGCATTGTATTTTCTTGATCTGTTTGAAGTCGGCTAGAAAAACAGGCTAAGGCACAAAACAGAGGAACAGAGGACGTGAAATTATGATGGGACTGATTACATTTGACAAGCTGTGTTGGATATGTAATGATGTAGCATCCATCATTACTGATGGCAAGAGATATGAACTAGTTTCTTTGCAAAATATGTCTAGACAAGGAAAATCCAGCAGGAATTAATTAATACTTTCAAACTTTCAGAATGAAACATTTTCAGAAGTTATAGGATTACTTTAAAGGACTGGTTTGACATTATGGGATATATGCTTAATCGCTTCCCTGCTGAGAGTTAGATGAGAAGATAAATATGAAGCAGCCAGTTAGCTTAGCTTAGCATAAAAACTGGAAACAGTGGAAAACAACAAGAGTAGCTCTCTTCAAATATCCACCTACCAGCACCGAAGCAGTTGCCAGGCAACCAGCGGAGATTTCAGGGAGTCACTGTTAATTACGGAGCTTTAGAGGTAAGTTGATTTTGTTTCCTTTGGACAGAGCCAGGCTAGCTGTTTCCCCCTGTTTCCAGTCTTTATGCTAAGCTAAGCTAACTGGATGCTGGCTGTAGCTTCATATTAACGTCGAGACATGAGAGTGGTATCAATCTTCTCATCAAACTCTCAGCAAGAAAGCGAATGAGCGTATTTCCCAAAATATCCAACTAGTCCTTTAACAAAAATCCTGGAACCAGGCTAGGTAGTTGTGGATATAGGTGGATAGGTGGATATATAACACAACACAATGTACTATATGATGAGCCCTCTCAAGTAACACCTAAATCTCCTCCATGCTTACCGCTGAATTCTTCTGTGTGCGTTGGCGAATTCCCCTCCCACCGATGACCAGCTCCACTGACAGACACCATCCTTGCTGTTGACGAGTGAGAGCGGTTAAATGTGTAACATCAATGTGAACAAGTTTATGTTTATAACCATGACTATCACAGGATTTAATGGAAGAGACCTTTTGTTGCTCAGTATCACGATGAACATACTGCTACTCACCACAAGTTCACATGGGAAAACCTCCTCATCAAAACTGATGAAATCTTTGAGGGTCTCAAAAAACTTGACCATACAGTCGTCCTCCTTGAGTGTTGCGTACTGTTGAAACGTTTGCTGGATCAACTTCCGCAGCTGCCTTGACTGGATCACAAACAGGGAAATATAAAATTGTACTCTGACCCAGTAGTAAATAAGGAAAATACATTTCTGGTTGTCTAGTCATTAAAAATTGAAATCTCAGTGAGGATAGTTTACCTTCATGCTGTTAATCAGCTGTTGAGGAAAGAAAAGGTCCAGGCCCACTTCTTTTCTTCATTTGTAAAGCAAAATTCAGAAAAATAAAATAAAAACATTTAAAATATTGCTGCCAGGTAAAAACATCAGATGTTCTAAACTAAGAAAATGATAGTCAAGCTGCTACAAGGCATTTCTAACATTATCCAGTGGGGCTTTTAAAAGGATATGATTAATATTAAGGTTTAATATCAATCCATACAGAAAATTACAGTTACAAGATTAAGTGAAAATAAAAACTTACTCTAGCAGCTCAAAGTTGGACTTCTTCTCTAGACCTTTTGAATTCATGTCTTTATAGAACCTCCTGTAAAAAGAGAGAAAAAAGAAAACATCTCAGCAACTAATAAATTCCATAAAACCAAATGTTCTTCATCCTAAATAACAAGTCAAGCCCTTAACACTGCCCTAAATAAAACCAATGAAATTAAAAGTTTTACCAGCGAGAGCAAAAGAATGAGAGGAATGCAGTGACTCACCTGATCTCCAAACAGCCCAGCTGCAGCGCCATCCCATCACTGACCTTACTGGCATGATACTGCATGTAATCACTACGTACCTGTCACAAAATGAGACACCAATATGTACTACAATAACACTGAACAATCACACTACTGTAAAATCATTTAGGTATAGTGGCAAAATTTCAATTCATATAGATTTATTTTTATTTTCCCAGTTCCCATCACGGACCGTTTTTATATTGACCGGCCAGCGGCACAGATTTATAAATGTTATATATTTTGTGGCCCTGTACGGCTTGTGATCTGGTTAACCCCTGTTTTACAGTACTGAAGGTTTTACATTATTAAATGTAGATTTGTTTGAAACAAAATGAGTGCAACCTACAGAAACTCAAACTTTATCAACACAAACCAGTCAAGGAAAAAGTCACCACGACACATTGACAGCAGCTTTCTTATGCCGTAAGAAAACGACACTTCTTATTGCCAAATAAAATGAAAACAACAAGTGAATTTTATACCAGCCAAAAAGTTACAAATACAATACACTGTAGCTTGTTACCTGTTGGTAAAAATACAGCAACGTAGATCTGTCATCTTTGAATTTTTCCAGGAAACTGACGGGAACGTATCTGATACGAAGGTCATACCTGCATTCAAAAAGAAAAACAGATACACCGTGCAAGTTTATCAAATGCCTTTAATATCAAAATACTGTAGATGTGTCTCAACAGATAACATTCAAACACTCACTCTACAAGATAAAATCAGATACAAACGTCCTTGTAATCGATCTGTACCTCCACTCGGCTTCCACGTGATGGCTCTCGTAGCGTTGTTCCACTTCCCTGATAGTCAGATCTGGATGTAGCCAGTGAAGTTCTTCTGACTTCAGGTGCTTCAGCAGGAGACCGTAGCATCCCGCGTGTTCGATGTTCGGCCCCAGTCGACCGCTCACCAGAATCGAACGAATGATGGCCTGAAGACAGACAGACAGAATGAGCAAATTTTTTTTTTTATATTTTATTATACATCGTTAGTCATCCTTCCATTTATTGCACTTTGTGAGTTACACTCCTCATATTTACGTGTAAGGGCTAACAAATTAGCTGGAAAACATGATGAGAGGAAGCACTGGAAATAACACGTTAAACTTTTATTTGCTGTACGCTGAACGAGAGAGTGAGATTATCTGTGCACTGATAAAGGATTTATTATTTTTCCTGCATGTTAAGGAGGCCAAATAAAACAGATTTCTGGCTCAAACACAAAACACCACCTTCAACCTTGGAAGGTCTTCTTCATTTTTGTAATCCAAACTATCTCATGTAAACTAAGATTTCCCTCTTTATCACAGTCTTCTGACACATCACCTCCCTTCCCCATATTTCTTTTAGATTACTCTCACCCTAATTTGCCAAGAGCTGTCACATTTAACCAGCTTGAAGTTCTTGCCCAGGTTGTTGTTGGTGCAGAAGCACACTTTGAGGATCTTGACGGGCCCTCCGTCCCCAGTGAAGTGCGATTCGGGGTTGGATTCTGAGTCACTCTGTCTTGGACTGGGCACCTTCCAGGACAGGGTGTCCCCTGACATCACCTCATACATTCTCAAGGCTGGGTTGGCACCATCATATCCACATCATCCTTTCGACAGACAAAGGAAAAAGACTTTAATTAAGATTTTAAATGAGTAGTGAAACGTCAGGGGTCCGTGTCTTGATCCTTAACTGGTTGCAATCTTCAACACTGAAGAGACAAATCAGAAACAAGGAAGAGGACAGCCTGTTTTATATATTAAAGTGGTCCAGGTAAAGCAAAAACTTTTGGCAGAAGTCTATAGTGACAATACTGTGTCGTAACACAAAAGTACACACTGTTCTGTGACTTGCCTCATCATAGTATTACAGTCATGCTACGCTTCACATTGATGCTGTGATCTTGTGCCATGTGGTGTCTATGACTCACATCATTTGACTCTGAGATCCGCTGATTACATTCCTTCCTAACCGTTATTTCAAGTGAGGGCCTGCGTGATTCATAAAGCAGAACTGTGACAGTGTGGAGACTTGTATCGTCTTTATCAACGAGGAAAACCTCCTTCAAGTTCCATCTTCAAATTTCATGATATACTATCTGGTGAAAATGCAATGTGGAAGGTGAAACAGCCAACAAAATGTCATAAACCCAAACAACACCTAAATCTATCTGAAACCAAACAACAGTGAATAACAGAGTGATGACTATCTGACCAATGGAGTAGCTTCTTAGCTCTTATGCAACCGGTGTTTATTCAGCCGACATGCAAGAGTACGAGGGGAAAAAACTCCAAATGTAGCAGGGAAGCAGCTCCTCTGTCCTTCTTAAAGCAATAATTTGACATTTGGAGGAAAAACTCTTACTCGCTATATTGCCAAGAGTTACATGACAAGATTGATACCACTCTCATATCTCTCCATTCGATATTAATCTAGAGCCAGGAGGCGGTTAGCTTAGCTTAGCATAAAGACTGAAAACATGGGGACACAGCTAGCCTCTAAAGCTCACTATTTAACATGCTGTATCTCGTTTGTTAAATACGTACAAAAAATGAAAAGCAAAAACGACAATTTGTGGTTTTAAGGGGGGTTATGTACCAGACTATTTCTTGGCCGAGTGCAGTGACTTCCTGCAGTCGCCATGAGGTAGTTTTTACACACAGTTTTTGTAAAGGCTTACGTAAACAAGATACAGCTTGTTAGCTAGTAAGCTTTAGAGTAGGTTTGGAACAACGTGTCAACGCAATCAATGTAATACGTCGATTTGCATGGAATGTGTCGATGTGTGGCACTGTTTGCGTTCATCCCCAGTTATACCGGCTCCCGGGCATGCTGAAAATGAGACTTTATCCCAAAAACCCAGAACCCGATCTTTAAACAGAAACCTAATAAAATGGTGCTCTGCACGCTTTGTAAAACTGAAATGGCCTAACGTTACCACAGCCGCACAACTGCTGAGCATCTCAAAAAGAAAACATCCCGGGCTCTCCGCTGCTGTCGCCTCAAAATGACCAGACAGCAGCGTAAATATCTGAACTATTACAGTGAGTTTTATCCGATTGTTGGTTGGTAGCCGATGCCTGGGAGTCGTTGTTGCATCCTTATCAGTTGTGTGTCAGACAAGAACGCAACGAAGACTCTCTAGAGCAGATGCTAATGGCCAGTATGGCATTTCCGATTACAATTGGCACTAGCCATTGAAGTATATAGTAAACAACACCTTTTTAGGCCTACACTGTATAAATCTTAACTTTTGTGATGAATTGGACTCATGGACATTTGTATTACTTATAAATGCCTTTTAAGTCTTCTTATTTGTAAAATAAGTATTTTTATGAGAAAATGCTTGAGTAAAAGGTTGAAAGATTAATGGTAGAAGTTATGATTATATTTATTGGTAAGTTAACCAAAGGATAAATCCACTAATCAGAAAACAATAGATAGATTAATCGACTAATTGAAAAAATAATAAACAGATTATTTGATAAAAAATAATCGTTGGCTGCAGCCTTACGTTAGAGGTGCTAGTAGGTGGATTCTGCTACCTTTGGACAAAGCCAGGCTAGCTGTTCCCCCGTTTCCAGTGTTTGTGCTAAGCTATGCTAACTGGCTGTTGGCGGTAACGCATATTTACCATACAGACAGAAAGCGAGTAAGACTATTTCCCCAAATGTCGAACTATTCCTTTAAGACATGAATACCTCATGAAAATCCATCCCAGCGACAGGAGACTCTGCTCCAACCACTTAGCTTTAGACAAACATGGAGACGGTTACTGAAGATCGTAAAAACTTTGGCACACAGCCAAAACTACACACCTGGAGACAGTCGACTGAAATCTTTTCAGTGGGTGAAAAAGCTGAAAACTTGCACACACTTTGATTGAACCTTCGGGTTACATCTGACATTGAGAAGGGCAGCTACTAATGCATCAAATAAAAAAATCAGGAAAATACATCCAGAGCTGTTCTCACCTTAAGTTGATTTCCACTCCTCACATTAATATTCTCCCCTGTCAATCAAAAATCTGAGGGCATATTGACTCAGCAAACAGAGTAAGAGCGAGCTAAATACTTAAAAACAACCTTGGCAATACACCTAGCTGTGAGGTAGAGATTTCTGCCAGTTACCCACCTCACAACAGCGTCCGTCAGAAAAGTACCTTCTGGCTGTCGGAGCGTGTTTTCTCATAAATGAAGCTCCATGCTGTTACTCTGCTGTGAGGGAGCTGAGCCGTGTTAGTTTCTCTCAGGGCTTTCCGCCGCTGTTGGACGGGGTTGTGTTTTGTTAGCCTGAGGCCATGAATTCCCCAGCAGGGCCGTGTGGGTGTGTTTGTGTGTAAGTGTGTGCGCGCGTAGTGAGAAAGAGAGAAAGGGAAAGAGAGAGAAGATGAGTGCGCAGCATGGCCGGCACGTTGCACCATCACCTGGGTGTGGGAGGCCTGACAACAGGGGATTGAGGAGGGGGAAGTTTAAGATTACTCGTATGGTTTAAAGTATGTGGTGCCGTAGATACACAAATACATTCCTTGACTCACGTGGTAGAGACATTGAGTAAACCTGGTGACATAAAGTATATACATTACAGATTGCTACAAATGCTTAGACAACATTGCAAAATCTGCTGCACCAAAATATTTTGCATGTATCACGTCGCTAAGAGAAATAAGGAGTGACAGGGAAGGATGAATGGGGAGTATAAATGGCTTATTACATAGATAAAGAGTAAAGGGTTTTAAGATGAAATCCTCAACTATGTAAAACAACAGAGAAACAACTAGGGTGAAAAAAGGAACGAAAAAGTCTAGTCTGGATGATGAATGACTCCATAAATACTGTAGCAGTGGTTGGGGGGAAGCTCAGGACATGTTTTCCCTGTGACCTTTCACGTAACAAGTGTGTGAGATTTTTGTCTAGTTTTTGTCTTTAAACACTTAAACACTAAAACCCAAAACAATGGGGCATAGATACAGAAGGACTGGGCCTGGTCAGAATAGGGCTGGGTAACAAATCTCAATAGATCTGTTTCACAGCAGACATTTTGACTTGTCATAGCAGGAAAAGCACAGGAGATTACATTAACAGTTTAAGTAAAATGCCAAACATTTCCTAGTTCCATCTTCTTTATTGAGCGGATTTGCTGTTTTTCTTTGTCTCACGTGATTGTAAATGAAGTATCGGACAAAAAAAGCAATTTGAAGATGGACTTTGGACTTCAGGAAATTGTACACCAAACAATTACTGGTTATCGACGGTTACATAACCACTGTTTCTGCGGTGGCAAGTTTACATACACTATTTAACTACATCATCGTAAACTTTCACCTTTTTAGCTGTTCCAAAAAATGAAAGGATGTTTTGCTGCCTTTTCATCTTTACTAGTTAACGTTAACCAGCTGTAGACTGGAGAAAAAATAATTTAATTCACTCAAAGGCTACCGTAAATTGTGAAGTGTGAATCAATCAACACTCCTTAAACGTCAATATGACAACTTTGAGTATTCCATTTGTTTTTATTGGCTCTGCATGACAAACGCTTTAGTGATGATTGGATCTTCAAGTGCTTGAAAAATGTATATGAATTTCAACCGGATTATGCGAACTGCGAATATTCTATTTCCTCACTTGGAGAAAAAAAGTATTGCGTACCGATGAGTACTGGCCCACTTCTAGCACTGGAGTCGAATGAGAGGCGAGGACAAAAATCGGATTTCAAGGATTTTTCTTTTTATTGAAACGAAAACAGCTACAAAATGTGCAAAAATCAAATCAAATAAATTACAGCCATAACACACAAAAATGAATTTGCTCATATGTAGGCCTACATTTCATGGGCTAATTGGGATTTTTGGGGTAATATATATATAATTTAAAAAACTCCGTAGCATTCGAATACTGATTTGGACGTAGATTACCGTGGCAATGTTAGAAGCCTCGAAAGTTCAAAGCATTTGGGTCAGCCTAATAATTTGCTTACTAGAAAAAAGGTTTTTATGGAAAAACATGTTTATATTTCTTAAGGATTCTAATAATTTACATGTATTAATCACTTTTTATTGCTTTAATGTGTGAATGGATCGTAACATAACTTAAAAAATGAGACCTCCCCTGACTTTCTCGGTTGCCTACAAAAGCCTGTGGACTGATTTCTATGTAAAGGACCCGGGACGGTTTTTCCAGGAAAATCCAACAGATGTGACATTTATGCGGGCTCACGAGTGCCTTGACTCTCTTTAGCTCCGCTAATGTCAACAAACGACCAGCACCCACCACAACACAGACTCCAACACAAACTCCACGTAAGCACAAAAAACTCGGGTCAACATCAGCAGGGCATTTGATTTGGTTACAGCTAGCCAGCTAGCCAGCTAGCTGTAACGTAGCTGCGCTGCATGGATCTTGCGTTGGTGGATAAGTAACGTTAACTGATAAAGTAATTTGCAAAGGCAAGCCAGCCAATTTACCAGCCAGATCAGCCCTGGGGGTCTGGATGAATTAGCTCACGTTATCCACTCAAGACAGTATTTTGCTACGTTAGCTAGCTAGCAATTCATCCACGTTAGCGAGCAAGCTAACGTCAGCTAACATTAGCCAGCTAAAGCCACAATATCACAATATATTTCACATGCTTTATAGTAAAGTTAGCTTTCCTGTCCAGTAGGAAGAAAGCCAGCTCGGGGTTGGTTTTGATCCCCAAAACCAAACAAAGGTTGAACGAAGCATAGTAACGAAGTTTTATCCCGACGTCGCTCACATTCCTGTTTTGCCTGACAGGCTTCACTAGATAGAACTTTTGTTTTTTTGTGCTATAACTATAATAACAGTGTAACTTTACTAATGTCATCTATCAACATGATGCTTGTCAATCACGTTCAGTCATGTCATTGTTTTGGCCACTGCTTGCGCCTACGGAGTGCGAGCACACGCACAAGCAACAGGATGGTGACTGCAGTTGACTTAACGTCCACTGGTGTCATTAATAACAAGCACTTTCTGATAGTTACATATAGTAGCCTACCTTTAGTATCGAAAAATTCATTGTTTTGGTATTGATACCAAAACTCAAATATCATATTGCCGCTAGTACTGAAAATTCAAATGATCTTGGATTTAATATGGTCATTTCCCTTCATTTTGTGAGCATCCTCTTCACTGAACTAATTAAGGTATTTTGAGCTTTTCTTATCAGTTAATAGGACTTCAGTCTACCAGTAACTTTGTAACCAGGGCTGTGTCGTCAAGCAGACAGAGAACTCATAAAAAGTAAACAAATATTAAGCAAAAAAAAAGCCCCAATTAAAATCATTGACAGCCTGAAGTCCTTCCTTCTACTTGTTTTTAACAGCTCTCTAGTTTTTTAAGTGAACAAAAGCGACACTTTCTAAGCTCACAGTGTTGTTGCCTCTCTCACACACTGTCATGCTGGCACTTGAGTTGTTATGGTAACAACTGTTCCCGAGGGAGATTTCTATCACAAACTGAGACCAAGGTGGAGTGAACGAACTCTTTCAACAAACGCTGCAGCGGGGAAAAAAAATACAAATTTTCAGTACCCAAACATTTGTCTAGATTAGGAGTTATTCCTGCACATCACTGCTGCCAGTCTCCCATTTCTGAGCTGGTGTGTTCAGTTAGAAATGTACAGTGTCTACTGGCCGGATGTCAGGAGGTGAAAGACAGAGACTGATTCAGGACGACAGATTGTGACAAATGAGAATGAAATTCCACAGCAGCTGGTGGAGAAACAACAAACTCTGACAAGGCTGCACTTGAGAGAAAGAAGAGGATACATTGGAAGGCTAGAGTCGTTTTCCAATGCAGTATGTCTTAGAGAAGTCTCCCAGCACACTGCAGGGGAAATGTTAACCACACTGTAAGCTTACGGCTAGAGGCTGCTTTTTTGTTCGCTCATCACCATTATTTGGCTTCTTGCACAGTAACAACCTTTTAAATGACAATTTAATTAATGTGTAACTGTGTATCCAACATACAATGAAGGCCCCAAATAATTGTTCATGTACTTGCTGCCAGGCTGTCTTGCTACTAATGCTGATAATTATATTAAGTCCATTCAGAAAGTTCCTACCAGAGCTAGAGCGATAAATCTGCCAGGCCGATATATCAGCCGATGTTAGCTTACTGCATATAGGTATCGTGTATGTCTAGAGCTGCAACGATTAGTTGATTAACCGTCGATTGAAAGAAAAATGACTAGTTTCATAATCAATTCATCGATGAAGTAATTTTTCAAGCAAAAATGGTTAGTTGAGTAAATGGCATAGGCTAGTTCCACAGCGAGGATTTACCGTTTTTCTCCGTTTTATATCATTCTCCACTTAATATATAGTTTTGAACGTTGGTCATACAAAACGAGATATTTAAAAGATGTCACTCTGGCTTTCGTAAACAGTGTCATGTACATTTTTTCACGATTGTTGGACATTTTAAAGGCTAAATAATCGAGAAAATAATCGGCAGATAAATCGATAATGAAAATGAAAATCTATATATGTCGGCCAATAAGTAACGGCAAATTAGCGCAGAAATGGCAAACAAGGTTTGAGGTAAATTAGAAACAGTGTCACTATTACATAGTTTGTCCACCAGAGAGCCCTGACAAGTTGACTTTACTGTGAAATGTCCCGCTCAGTTTGTGCCTTGTTCAAAATCTTTTGTAAAAAATCAACCCACAGGTTTATGTTATGGCCAATGTTATGTAAAAAAAAAAAGATATTATGGTATTGTTATTGGATTTTTAAACTCTCAATTATAGCCTAAGTATCAGCCTCAAAAATCGAGTATGACCCTTCACAGGTTCAGCCTTTAACTGTCTCTCTGCTGTCTTTCAAAGTAAAACGCACAGTGGTGCAATGGAGGACACGCTGTCTTTGCCAGAATCTGTCATGACATGCACAGCTGACTGTATTAACATCCATTCCATCTAGAGGTGTCATCAGACGGTGTTTGTAGGTAACATTATAGGAAAACTGTCAGCAACAAACTCTCAGAAATCATATCATACCCAGCTGAAGTGGGGGTTTTTTGTTTTGTTTTTTAAGCAGACTGCATTTTCTTTTCAAAGGTAATTTGAGAGAAGGATGTTTGAGGTAAAAATCTGGTGCTTGTATAACTGCTACATCAACTGGAAATCTGGGCATTTTTGACACATCACTGAATTGAACAGTGTGAAAAGAGCCACTTCTTGAGTTATTCCATAAATGATAAAAGCACAATAGTTCTGGTGAAGCCTCTTTTCCTGCTAGGTGCTTGTCAACACAGGCAGGCACTCAGACAGGCCTGCTCTCTGAACAGTGTTGTACTGAGGGTCTGCATATTGCACCGTCATGACCCCAGGCACTGGAATGTGGCTGGCTGCTGCTCCACCTGCACAGACTTGCTTTGATAATGAACAAACTTCTCTCTCTGGGAGAAAATGGCAGTTTGTACTTCACATTGTGCCATTATAACCAATTCACTGCCTTGAAAATACAGTTGTTCAAGCTGCAAAGCCAAGTTTCACATTTTGCATGGTCCCAAAAAACAAAAAAAAAACTTTTAAAAAGAGAAAATAACTGCACTTTTAAGCTCATGTAATGGTTTAAACGCAGGCCTGTGTGTTTAGTGCGTTAAGCTCTATAAATGTGGGCCTATTGCGAGCACTTCTGTTACTTCTAATGACTTATTCAGCTCACCTCAGCAGAAGTTCCCTGTGCTGAAATAAACATCAACATTAATCCTGCGTCTTACCTGATTCTGATTGAATTCCTCTAAGAATACAAAGCTTGACAGAAAGTGTTATTCCTCAAGGAGAGTCCAGGCCTGACAGATCGTCTCACACACTGTTAGTCGAGCAGGAGGCGGCAGGTGGCCACTCCCTCACCTATACGGTCCTGCAGAAAGGTGGGCCCACTTCCTTATTGCGTGAATCTCAGGGAATATGGCGGGTTTCTCCTTATTGTTCCCGCAAAGTTTTCAAAATAAAACTAAAATTTCTAAAAATTTTGTGTCTATTTCTCGTCTCTGTCTGCGGAGTTTTGGACTCTTTCACACGCAGGAATGATTTTGAAATGTTGTGGTGAATTTCAAAACCTTGCAAGTTGCAAAACGCTCAAAATGCGTCGTGTAACCAAGTTCTTTAGTTAAAATAACTACTTTAATATACTGAAAGGTGACTTCATTTAGGAATATGACACCTTGCGCGCATTTCATTTGAATATTGGTCTTCTATCAACCTTACCTTACACAATTTTTCCTCTATTTCCAGTCGTGTTCACTGAAACTGTTATTGGCATTATAATGATGTAATTACACTATCTGAACAGCAGGTGGCGCTGCAAGCTAAAAAAAATAATAAACAAGACTCGTAAACTGACTTTAAAGGCCTAACCTTGTTTTAACTGTGTGTTTTACAGTTATATTCTTGTGTAATTGAAGGGATGGATGAAAATAAGAACAAACGTTTTGTGTGTGTCACAAATATTCACAGATATATATTCATATTCATAAAACTTAGAGAACAGAAGTTACAATGATACAGAGAAAACAGGATACTCAGCTGTCACATGCAGATATAAATATTTATGAGAGAGAGTAAAAAACACAGTCAGTGGTAAAAACAAATCATTCTATAATGAACTTATAAGTTTTTCCTCATATAGGTACAGTCTTTTTGGCCGCAGCAGCGAGTTCCAGGGCGTGCAGATATAACAAAAGTGATGAAGTTTGGTTTTTGGTTTGAAAATTTGCTGGTATGAATACCGGTTGACAATGTATAAGATCTAACAGTCTTTGAGATCATTCTTTCCTACGCCAAACAACATAAATCTATCTTCTCAATCAACACATATACCAAAATATTTGACTGTAAACGCAGTCCCAAAACATATAAACTAAAGCTCCATCATTTCAAGTATCCATGTCCAGTTTATACTTTGACAAAAACATTTTCAGTGGGCAACATCTATGTGTCTTGTCAAGAATATTCACAAACATTACTGATGTGGTTGTTATTGTAGTGTCAGACTGTGAGAGAGCATTAAAATATTTGAATTTAGTCATAGCATGTCTCAGTGCTGTGTTTTGAACATTGGTCCCTTCTGTTTACACTTTACAGTAAGCATCATTGCAACACCAACAGCTGTGATGTGTAAACCAGTGGTGGAAGAAGTGTTCAGATCCTTCAAGTAAATAAAAGTAGCAATACCACACTGTAAAAGAACTCCATTACAAGTTAAAGTCTTGCATTCAAAGTAACAGTAGAAAAGTATTATCAGCAAGATGTACTTAAAGTATTAAATGGAAATTATGTCGCAGAATGGCTTCTGTGAGTGTTATATTATTATTATTATTATTACATATATCATATTATTGGGTTTTATTACTGGTGCATGTATTGTTAATAGCAATTAAATGTTGTAACAGGTTGAGGTGGAGCTAATTTAACTGTCTTATACACTGTTGGGTAGTTTAACCTGTAGCAGTACATCGTATTTCATTAACCGATGTTTTGAGAGTAATATTATAATCTGCAGAGTAACTACAGCTGTCAGATGTCAGCTGGTTCTTTCTGAAATGTAGTGGAGTAAAAGTGGAAAGTAGCATAAAAAGGAAATACCGAAGTAAAGTACAAGTACTTCAGTAAATTTACTTTCCACCACTGGTATAAATGGGCCCAAACAGGTTAACTGTAGCTGAAATACACAATATAGGAAGAAACATATTTTTAAATAACAATCATCTTCATGAACAGCTACATTTTTGGCCTTCTTATATACAGGCGGGTGACATAAAGTGTCTTAGTAAGGTGTTGGGCCACCACGTGCCACCAGAACAGCTTCAATGCTCCTTGGCAGTGATTGCCACTGGAGGGATGAACTCCATTCTTCCAAAAGATATTCCCTCATTTGGTGTTTTGATGATG